>JAQMYJ010000001.1:21837631-21882195 GCA_030014305.1 Clarias laeviceps
TATATGCACACACGCTTTTTGTTTGTTCGCAATACTTAAAAAGAAAAATGAACACTCACAGAAGTTCCAGCAAGCCACAATAGATCAATTCCCATCTTGAATAAAACAAAACATATTTTTCAAATGCTAGGTGTGAATTCCAGTTCTAAACTCCAAGAAAGTGGGAACTTGCCATCAAGCAAATTAGCCATTATACAGAAAATAGGATCAAAGCACACACACCAAAGAAACCTGAGGTAAGCATAATCTGTACAAAACCATAAAACGTTCCATTTTTGGCATTTCAATGTTGCAACATTCTTTTAAGACTGCCTAATTTACTTTAGAGCTAGTTCATAAGAGTAGCAAAAAAGGTATCAATAAATAGTCCTCATTTAGTTTGTACACCCTTTCCATGTTAAAAACTTTATGCTCTGTCCATTTTAGTGCTGTTTTTTTTTTGTAAACATACAATAATTAGTAAGAAGTTACACACACGAAAAAAATAATAATAATAAATCGGTTAACCAGTAAATGAGTAAAGGCCTTTACACATAAGATATCTGCCTTCTGCGCTTCTCAATCCACAACCGAGAGCACCCTCACCACACTTACTCATTCGGAAAAGAGTGAACCCGCAAGAACTTTTCATGGTTTTTACAAGCAAAATATTTGTAAAGGCATATCGAAAGACTAAGAGAGTGTCGCTCTGAATCATGTTTGAAAACTCTGCTCTCCCATTCGCCTCCCTCTCTATCCTCACTTCCTCTGCTCCTACCCTCTGACTCGCGATGCCCGCCCCCCTGCACTCGTCTGTCCGACTGTAGCATGGAGAGAGAGAGGGAGGAGCCTGATGACGGCATGGGCGGGGTGTAGGCGGGGACAATCACTGGATGGCACTGCCGCTGCTGGCCTTGGCCTCGGTGCCGTTGCTTTCGGAGCACAGTGCTTTGTTGAGAGAGTTGAGGCTGGCATCGCAGGGCAGCGCGTCGCGCCGGGGTGGCATGCGCTCGTTAATGCGGTCCAAGCCTTTGGCCTCTTCAAAGCTTGTGATCTTGTGCTGTGGCGAAAAGCCTTTGATGGCTGAATTGGGGAGCAGGATGAAGAAAAAAAAAACGTTACAAAATGATGCTTCTCATTTCTGAATATGGCAAAGCCCTTGCTCTATCTCTCTCACGCACACAAAACACACACACACACACACACTATAGGATTGTTTCAATTTTGCTAATGCTTTTGTCTATTTGTAGTAAGTCAAGGTGACTGGACTTGTAATAAAATCTTAATTACTAAATCTAATGAACAGACATGACTAAAACATGTAGGATACTGAAACACAATAATGACTCCTGCGACCTTGACTTACAGGATGACTGAAAACCTTCACATCCATATTTTGGCTGATCCAAAATATTGAAATCCCTCTTTATTTAATGCTTTGTAGATTAGGTTAACATTCAAGCATACTTTAAATAATTTGATACATCATGAGATTTGTAAATAAACATTGCCTCATGATTTCCTTAATGGTGGGAGGGAAAAGAATAAACATGTGTAATGTAATGTGTAAAAGCAAATACCAGGATATTCACACTAGATAACCATGTTCTTTTGGGTTTACAGAATGGAGCAGTGCTAGGCTGTCTCAGTTCTGGAAGGCCATGAACACAAGTGGTTTCCACAAGGCCACTTCCCTTTAGGCGGATCACAAGTTGGGGTTATTTTACACTGTCCAGTGGGAACCCAAAAAAATAAATATATAAAAAAATAAAAACAAATAAAATAAATAATAATAAAAAACCAAGCCACCAAGAACTGAACTTCCCACCACACACTCCATAAAGGCACTAGAGAGGCTCGGGGGAAGGTAACGTAACATAAAAGAGGGGAAAAATGTGAGAAAAGATATGTGTACAAAATAAAGGTGAAGCTAGATCAGTATATGGATACTGAGGGAAGTTGCTTGCTAACCACGTTATGCCTGTTTCAAGCATGCAGCAAACTGAAGTGACGTATTAAACGCTAATGATTAACAATCTAAGTTGTTCCCTTTGAGATCAGGATCAGTTCTTTGGGCCGTGTTGTTCAATGGATACGTTTCACTGTTGCTGCATAGCACAGGGCAAACACAGGTTATTAGCAGTGAAGGAAAAAAACACAGACACAGCACAGCCACGGACTATCCACAGGGGGGGGAAGCCAAATAAATAATGTGGTTCAAAAATAGAAGAATAATAAAAGAAAACCAGTACTGGCACAGTGGGCACCTTTATGTCTAAGAACAATACTTAAGCATCAACAGTTATAACATAAATAGCAGCCAAAGCCACTATTTAGAGTGCAGTTGAGATTGTTCTTGCGGTATAGACTGTTGGTTAAACTCAAAATTTAGGCAAAAACAAAGCGCAACTGCATCAGCACCATTGTTTTAAAGGGGATGTACAGACTGTACACTGGGTAACTGTATTCTTCTATTTATTCTGATTACTGTGTAATATTCTATGGTATATACCAGAGGTTCTTAATGTAGTCCCAGAGGTCCTCAAAGTATAGACATGCTAGAGATATTTTCTATTTTTTTGTCAAATCAAATCCGTCGCAACGTACAGTAAATACAATTATTATTGTGTTGTTCTTATTATTAGATGGTTTGACTGGTCACTTAAATCAAATAAGGGAAAACATAAACCTTATTAACAAGCACGATTATAAATAATGGCAACTTGTTTCTGCTAGTCGAATGTTCAGGAAAAAAAAACAACTGTCCAATGAATATCCAAAATATAGGGAGATCCACAAGTCTGGGTCGACTGGCATCTGTCTTATATGAAATTGCGGCACTAAAGAAGGAAATCATCTCTGCAGGTAACAAAATCCGTTCTGATACATTAGGCTCCAGAGACATGTACTCTACTATTGCGTATATTACAAATTATTCTCATTCTTTTTCTTTATTAGGACCTGATAAATATTACATTAATCAGTGGACATAAACTACCAGTCAAAAATTTGGATAAACCTTCTAATGCAATGGTCTTTTTAGATTTTTATGTCTCTGCTGCTTATGCTCTGTAAATCCTTCATAACGACTCTAATCTAAGCTGTTGTTAACTGGTGATTTTTGAGGCTGGTAACTCTAAAGGCACCAAATCCCCGCTGCAGCAGAGACATGTATACTTTTAAATAGATGTCTGCCTATGGATCCAGGCTTTTGCACCACCCTGTAGTATTGTAAACCTTTAAATACTGAGCTTGATATCTGAATAGTTAGGATTAAGATTGTGTTCATAAAATTTGTAAAATTTACTGTACGCTCCCTGACTGCAATTAGTTTGAGAACCCCTGTGTGATTTTGCTTTAAAAAGATTTCAATGCTGATCAAAATAATGTACAACTCCAAACGTGGCAGCACTTGCGATCAAGTTCCCCTTTAAAGCAAGCGTGGCTTGTTTCGGTATTTTCTTTTCTTATTTCTATTTTCGCTGAACACTAAAGCACTCTGTTTGCCCAAACAACCAACACACTCTACACAAAGCTACAGTAACAATAGATGAACCCATTAGAACCCCTTTATCTGTTGCAGGTAGGCAACAGAAAGGGGAAAAGGGGCTTTGGCCTATTTACCTTCATCGGCCTCTATAGCCTCAATAGTAGCTGAAGAGAAGAAGGGGAGGGGGTTACAAAACGAGTGAGAGAATTGAGCAGAGCAGGTTAAATTTGTCCAGTAACAAGTCAACGAGTAGGAAAAAAAGAGTCACATGTACATGTAACGGTGTTAACACACAGCGGGCGACTCTTAGGTGAGAACAGACAGAACAGAGATGCTACGGGGGAATCACAGACAGAACAAGAGAGGCTTAAAGGAGGAGGAGTGAAATGTGCAATGATGGACATTTAAAATGGGATCTTTGCACCACAGATAACGGACAGAACGGAGGCACACAGAAATTAGAGATGTGTGCTCAGAGGATGACTGTCTTATTGTTTCTCACTGCTCTGCATTTTAATAATCGAGCATGAAATGGTGACAAGCCACTGGATGCAGATACAGAACGGCTTTTACAGGTGCAGCGGTCTACTGTGTTCCAACACATACTGGATACGGTCAATAAAAATAGGAAATATTTTAATAAGGACTATAATGGTTACATCTGCCCACACACACATTTCATTTCTATTGCGAGAAACTTGTTAGCATGTGTCATCAAAGAACATCTCCATCCTTGATGGCACTGAGTAGGAGTTGCCACTTACCTGTGAGTAACTATCTTTGATAGTTAACAATATGTACAAGTTCATGTGCAGGATCATGTGCAAAAAAAGAAATTATAATAAATGGAAATTTGGCAGATGAAAGAAAGGCAAGATGTGAAGATCTGTGTAAAAAAAATCTAGGGAACACTGGGAGAATTTGTTCAAGAGAAAACGGATCAAGAGAAGACACCACACACACAAATCTGCTAAGATGACAGAGGTACTGAGGGAAGAGACAGCATTGCAGTAGACGCAGTCTGCTGTCTCAGAGGACAGACAGACAGCACACACTTAGCTGTGTTTCTACTAATGCTGAGGCAGGAATTAGCCTTTACTCCGTCTCTGGCATGTCTCCATTTTCAAGTTAAACTACTTGAACCATATTTACAAAAGGTCTTAAGGCTGAGAGTAGCTTCCAACTGGCCTACTTTTCCCTGGATTTAGATTTAGATGGGGCACTGGGGTAATGCCTCTTGATTATAGGAGTTTGTCTTTTTTATAGCCTTTCCCTGCTCTGCACTGTTCCCTCGTCTGGAAAGACTTCCTTTACTGTCTTTAATGACTTGAAATAACGCAAGATAATTTATACACGAATAAACAAGGTTCACAGTTTGTTTGTTTTTTTAAAGATGCGAACACTTCTGACACACAAGTGATTTTTCATGTTCTTGTGTGAAAAATTCCTGTCAGAGGTTCTCTGACGATTGGTGTTTCTGGTGGCTTTGGAGAAGCTAGTGTACAGTACTGTGGAAACGTCTTGAGCCACCCCTTAGAATAAGTCTTTCAGGAAGCTTGAAGAACTATTCTTTAAGATGACATTGAAAATATAAAAATATATAAAAGTCTAAAGTAAAAAGTCAAAGTATAAAGAAATGGCCTGGGGCCTCAAGAGTTCTGCACAATACTGTACATGCAGATGATACGCAAATTACTAACCTCAACGTGGACAACAATATAACAATACAATAAAAAAAAAAAAACAGTCTGCACTGAGGTCAAGAGATGCAACAGTTTCTGGTTAGAACCAGAAATTCAGGATACTACCTCCTACCTCATCCCTAGAGCGAGACTGTTCTTTATTTCCTGCAGAACAAACAATGAACATCTAAATAACAACCCTGTATAAACTTCATGAAAATTTACTGCTCTCTGCAGTTTCACAGATAACTCTCAAAGCTACTTCTAAAGAACTTAGATAAGATTGTTTTGTTTATGGCTCCTGATCTTCACTGCACACTCAAAACTGGAAAAGATTGGAAGTCAAAACTTTTGGAAAAAAAAAAATGAATGAAACAAAATAACACTATCATCATTCACTAGATTAGATGCAACCAAACCTCCCATTTAGTGCTAGTGCTGAGGTAAGATCATGCGAGTGAGGGGGTAAAGTTGTTCCAATTCCTGCCTGTGGTTTGTGAAGAGATCAGTTATGCAGTTTTACACAGTTTTATTACAACAATAATGTGATTAAAAAATCTATAAATGTAATGGCAGAAGGCAACACAAGGTGGTATATTTATAAAAGCTTAGTTAGGAATCAATACTTATTCTTATTGCAATGTAAAATAGACACCAAAATCTTGTGTGCATTTATGTAGATAATACAGCCAAAAGTATAATACATTTATTATGTATGCTAATATGTGTTGAGCATCATAATATCAGCAACTCTGGAAATCACAAATATGTGCAATCTGTGGTTCAGAAACTTCCAAAAGCTCCACTATTCTCCATATAATGAAATATTCTCTGCTGTTGAAACCCTGCTATTAATGTTTTATAAGACCTGCTAAAAGCCTTTGAACCACAAACTTCAAAAAGATGCAATTTCCACACAAGTGCTGTGACATAGTGATGAAGAAAAAAGTAGAGATTGATGCTTTAACACAGCATGTGTTAAGTGCCATAATTAAAAAGGGTTAACTGTGTAGAAAGGTATTCGAGTGAATTCAGGATTTGTTTTATGTTTAAAAAAAAAAAATGTGTGTGAAAGACACAACGCTGTTGCACAACGCTTTATACCTGTAGATCCCAGGAAGAAAAAAAAAAAGAGAAGAAGAGACATGGTTTGAGATATCAGTAGATAAGACAGTGAGTGCAAGAAATTCAGAGAAAACCTTTCGTTCCAAAATCCACCAGCAGAGGGAGTATCAGTGCGTAAACAGGATATAATTACAAATAAAGTGGGGCAGAATGTGAGACCATGTCATCAATGTAACTGAATTAACACGATAGTTTGCAAAGAGTCATCATATTAGCAACTTTGGAAATCACAAATGTGTGGCATCACAAACACTAATGTTCTTAGATATTATCTCTACTGTGGATATTATAAGAGGGCTATCATATATAGGCTACAAATTTGTACAGAAAAACAGACAAAACTTTCTCCATAATTTAGTCGTAGCCAATTTTAACTCTGTTTAACCAGGAAGAGCGAGAGCTAGTACATGCTCTGATGTAACACCAGTTAAGTGCACATTGCAAACTGTTGCGGCTGGAGGAGCGCGCTCACTAATTGGCTAGTGTCTTTATGATTGATGTTTGTGTGCCAGTATGCTCTCCTCCACTGAGAGCATGGCCAATGTTGCTCTCTAGGACTCCTGGCCATGGGTGGCTATGAAATCATTGGGAAGCAAAGTTACAATTTCCAGACGAACACTTTTCTGTTGTGCCACTCAGCAGCCAACGGAAAATAGGTTTGAGAAAAAGGTATTAGGATTTTGGAATTATTCATATTTTTGCTATTTGGCAGCGCTTTATTTGTACAGTTCCCAGTTCTCCCACTGAAAAAACACTATCTGAGATTCAGATATTTCAGCGTTGAAATATGTTTTACAGAATGATGGCTGACATGGTAATCACAAACATGTGTATTGGTATTCATTTCATTAAATTTTCACTAAACAGTTTCTATATATAACATTTTATATTAAAAGGCTATACTCCTTAAAATATATTTAAATTTGCCCACTTATTCAAGTTTTTCTTTGTCTAGTTCGTGCACTTCAGTCTTTGCCTCATGCTTATATGCACATAAGTGTATTTACTCTGTGTACTTAATGTCCTGCGCTCGTCAGTTACTGTATTGATACAGACCTTAACAACCAGGAATGGCAATGAAGTTCATTTACGTTACAATAAAATTAACTTTACAATAAAAAAATCCTGACACTATTGCCCTTTGCATGAGCCAATCTTCCCAAAAACTACAAACAATGCTACAATATTTATTTATCTAATAAACCAGGGGGAAAAAAGACACCAACAACATTCACATATAATAATTTTTTAAGAACTAGTTGGAATTGTCCACATATTACAAAATGCTATAAGAGCTACAGTGGAGTTGCTCTCATCTCGAGGTGTGTGTGAGTGTGTGTATATCTTACCGTTCTGGAGTTTCTCTCTGCCTCCTGAGAGAACGCCGCTGGGTAGCATGCCAGTCGGGGTGAGACCCTTCAGAGTCAGAACACTCTCACTCTCCTCTCTGGAAGACGGTCACACCATTACACACATGTACTCATAAATGTTCTCACACAAACACACACACACATCGTATCTTACCGCAGCACTGAGAACACTCTAGCCATCTTTCCAATGGCACGAATCTTATTTCGGATCACTTCTTTGCGTGCAGAGGCTGTAGCACCTACGAAGATGCACAAAAACACAGGGTCACAATGAGGACACAGCAACAGCAAGCTGCATCTTCAGCAGGCCGTTTATTTCGGTGAAAAAAACCCTGATTTTTCTGCTACTATGGCACAGCTTCAAATATCAAAAACCATTCATTTATTTAATATGCCCAAAAAGACAAACAGCTGTGTTAACTAAATCGAGCCCTAAGGTGCAACTTCCCGAACCAATAAAAAGCTCCCTTTGTGGCAGTTCGGCTAATTTGCTGTCCTGACAAAGGTGTGTCGGATAATAAACGAGCCCCCTATAGCAGCCTTCAGAAAGTGAATAACATGCGAAGCATTCGGTTAGCTTGCGTCTGATTCCTGCAAATCAGGGTTACAGTGAGGATACTCGCATCTTCACACACATTATTACTCACACTGTTTTAATCAACATGCTAGCTTTAGGGAGCTGTGGAAAGGCGTTGCAACACTGAAAAACTGATGCACACAACTTCTACAAGTGTTGCTTAACCAGATTTTTCATTAAACCCAACCTTCTTGAAACAGTTATTATATGCACTATATGGCCAGACATTTGTAGACACCTGACAACCACATCCATATGTGCTGGTTAAACATCCCAGTCCCCTCTTGTAATAATGGCCACTCTTCTGGAAAGGATTTCCACAGGATTCTGGAGTGCGGCTGTGGGGATTTGTGGTCATTCCGCTACATGCGCATTGGTAATTTCAGGCTCTGGGGTTGTTAATTGATTAGGACTGGGATACAAACAATGTTCCAGTTTATCCCAAAGGTGTTCAGTGGGGTTGAGGTCAGGACTTTGAGGAGTCTAGTGAAGTTCTTCCACTCTGACCTTGGCTAACCGTATCCTCATAGAGCTTGCTTTGTGCAAAGTGTTATAATCATGGTGGAGCAAGTTTTTCTCTTTTTTTTCAGTAAAATGAAACTACAGCGTACAAAGACATTCTATAAAATGTTTGCTCCCAAGCTTGTGACAAGAGTTTGGGGAAGAACCATTAATGGGTGTAATGAGCAGGTGTCCAAATAATTTCGTGCATATACTGTAAATGCTCTGAGCAGCGTAAAACTGTTAAGAGGTCATAACAGGACTGAGGTTTGGGAGAGATACAAGATTTACAATATTAGAATTAGTTGGTAACACGGCAGTTAAAAAGGTCATGTATTAAACATATTAGCTAAGTAATGAACATAGCAGTTTATTACTAATGTGGAAAATTAAATGGCCTCATAGTTTCGGGGTTTGATTCTGAGTTTAAGTTACTGAAAGTGCATGCCCCTCATGTGAGTTCTATCAATTTCACATAAAAATGTGTGATAGGTGGATTCGCTACTTTAAATTGTAGTCTCAATGTGGGTGCATGGTGTTCTGAGATGGAGTTGCATCCCATTCCACCTCGTGCCCCTGCACCATGAGCCTTACCAGGAGTGCTTGTACTGCATTTGACCTAACTCAGTGGTGTGCTCTAATCTTTTAAGCCATGCTAAAAGGAAAAAACAGGGATGTTTCCATATGCGTCTGATCGAATCAGACAAGTGATCCATAATTAGCTCCCCAAACAGTGAACTGTACTGTCAATATTATAGATTTAACAACTACTGAAGCTGTGAGCAGCCATGCTGACTTGACATCACTTGCTTCACACTCTTTGCTAAAGAGAGCTTCCTGGCATTCTGAGTAGGAATTCCATATTTCTTTGTTTTACCCTTTTCTCCTCCCAGTTGGGAGGTGAAAATTCAGAGTCACAAGCTTTAGGCAAATGGTGCAATAATTGTAATTCTCTGCCGTTGAGAGAGTGGATTAGGAGCACAATTAGATTAGTTAAAATTACTTGATTATTGATTATTTATTAGCCTGCAGTTTTCAGAAAGTCATTTTTTACACTGCCAAACATCTTATAAAGTGAAATATTCTTGAATCTAGCAAAACATATCTATAATTTTTTAAACTAAGATTAAAACAAACTAAATATAAGATTACTACGATAGTCACACTAAAATTACAAGCAAAAAAGTAATTTTCTATTGAAAGCTAATTTTTAAAAATATATTTATTAAAAAAGGCATTTGTGCTTGTAATTTAATAACATTTCACTAGAACTAATCTTAATAATCTCATAATTGTTTTATCATCAACTTATGTTTAAGAAATTATAGATAGTTTGGCTAGATACAAGAATATTTTACTTGCTAAAATGTAATATTTTGCAGCGCAAGAAGAATCAGGCAACAACTACAATATAAAGTTATAATATGGCAACAAAAAATAGGCAACTAATAAAGCTGCTGCCATATTCACTGCTTATACATGCTAACTATCTGAAATTTTTTAAAGAATATTGATTTAAAAGTCAGTTGCATTATAACAACTCCACAAGACCATTGACATGAACAATGTGAGCAATCATGGGAGGCAATCCACACACCAAACACATTCATCCTCAAATAATCTAAAGTGAGTAATGAGCTACTTCAGGTGGACATTCAGGAAAATATTAGTATGAATCCATATAATAATTTAAATACTACTACAAATAATAATAAAATAAACAGCTTAAACTTGGTGTTATGTAACCTGTTAGCAAACGGTACAAACAAGAAGCAAGGCTGCACTGTGCACACGGCAAGGCATGTGGGAGGCTGTACCTTTCTTTGGGGCATATATTAGCTGCCCTTCTCAAGAACACCCCAGAAGAGAACAGAAAAAGAACAGAAGAATGATCAGTGGATGGCTGAGGAATGGGAGAGGGAGAGAAAGAGAGAGGAAGAAAGGAGCAAAGAGACTATAAAAAAAGATGGATAAGGACAGGGTGAGTGAAGGAGACTGCAACAGAGGCCGGGAAGGAGAAAGAGTAAGAGAGAGAGAAAGAGGCAGGAAGAAAGCCACACCTATGGAGAAAAAGAAAGGAAATGCTTGAACCAATGAATATCTGTGCTGGCGAAGGGGGGGGGGGGGGGAGATACACGAACAGAAAAGAAACTGATTAGATAAAGCTGCAGGGAAAGTAATATCACCTACAAAAACAAGAACGTGCAAATGGGTAGGTGACAGAGGAAAATGAAAAAGAAGTTATTAAAGAGGACCTATTATGCAAGCTTCACTTTTTAGTCATTTTTAACCATTTGGATGAGTTTTTCCCCATTTTTTCCCTTCCTAATATGACCTGGGATTGTTGATTAAAAAAATGTTTTTAAGAAAAAAAGCTGCACAGACCCTCCCTAGTTGGCTTGCTGCTCAGCTCTGTCCAGCTCTGCTATTCTCTTCGTGTCATTTTTATTTCAGAGTCTGTGAACATGCAGGCACTAAAGGCAAATCACATCAAACGCCCCATTTTGGCTGTATAAAGGAATATTTTTACTCCCATCCTCTCAGAAAGTGAAATTCTTTTGTTTACGATGGAAAAGTTCTCTGACAGCCATCTCTATAGTTTTATGCAGCTCACATCAGACTGCTTTATTATGAAAGGACAGTTCAATGCCGGATTTGCTTCAAAACTGAAGCTCAAATGTGGTTTCTGATTTCCTGCTACTCAACTTCAGAAGCTTAAGCTGTATTTTCAAGTTGTCCATCAAATTTGCCTTTTCAATTAGCTATATACAGTAAACGTTGAACACGACAGCATTGTGTACTGCATGCAGAAGGAGAGTAAATGTCATGATGTGCCAGAGAATGTGTGAGAAACTGCTCTATTGTGTGTGGATATAAGAATATTAATTCTCCATCTTTATCAATTAAACTGATTTAGAAGATCAACTTTAAATTGTGTTGCTTAATAAATAATGAATGTCAGTTTAGCTGTTAGCATGTAACTGCTAATAACTAAAATAGCGTCTTTTGTGAGGATATGAGTGTCAATTCACGATGACATCCTCAATATTAACCTGATTAGTGATATAAAGATCAAATATGACTTATGTGGTGCTAACACTCCTTATATAGCGCTAACACTCCTGTCCCATTTCAGGGGCTAAAGAAGGCTAGGTTAGCCATAGCATCATAGCATTAGCCATCAAATAAAGCTAAAGCTACTTTAGCTTTTAGTCACACTTTAACTGGTATAACTCTGAACAGATTAACACTGAGGATGTTAGCATAAATTAACACTCTTACATCTGCATACAGTAGATAATTTGCCACCAAGATCTCTTTTACCTGAAAATCTGTTATAAAAAAAAAAAAAAAAGAAGCATAATAGGTCCACTTTGAAGTAAGAAGAACAAGGAATAAACAACATGAGAAAAAGATAATTAAGTCTGATAGAATAATTCCCAAACTAGATTAATTAAAATCAACCCAAGTGTGATAGAATGGGGAAAAGTGTGTGAAACACAAGAAGTTGGTATTAAACGTGTGAACGTGAGAGGGATTAGCCTGCTAGCGTGAAAGCCAAGTTATTCCTATTATTTTTCAATAAAATCTAAACGCTCAGCTTTAGCCATATATTCTCATGCAGATGAAGCCCTGGCATATTTCTTTGTTTTCCTTACTTTTTCCTTCCTCAACATGAGAAGTGACTCAAGTAGTTCAGCGAACACAAGTGTGATGCTGCTTGTGAGACGCGGAGGATTTTAGCGCAGAGTAATAACATGTCTCGGCTGCTAGACATCCCCTAGCACAGACATGATGCGTTTGTTTATCGTTTCCTGTTTTGAGGGGAAAGCAGTAGCAGCTGGTGCTTTAGATATAGAGGGGCTATGACTCCACCGTGCGCATATATCGCATCAGTCATCAGCATGAACGTTTATATCTTGCAGTAAATCACAATGATGAAGCTAAACTAGTATGAGCTAGGGAGAAATCATATATACATCTTCCACATTTATATCATGTTCTGCTTGTAAATCCTTGAATCTGAAAATCTTAACAGGTTTATCAGCCTTCAGATATTTTCTGTAGATTGTAAACCCAGATTTATTGTTGCTGTTTTGAGAAAATGGGTTTTAACGGTTCTGCCAGTGCTACACGCAGGATTCAAAGGTGCATTATAAACATGGGAATGGAAAAGCTTTCACATAACTATATTTTCTGGTTTAAACTAACTTCCAATGCTTTTTATAATCCTGAGAGCTCTGCCCCACTCCAACACAACATCCGTGTATGACAGACCTTCAAGCTGAATGTTCTTTACCACATTTAGGCCGAAACCCCTGCCTGGCCCCATATCCAACTCAGACCTGTTGTGTTAGAGATCTAAAAGCAGCCAGACATACCCAGTACTCAAGACTGCTTAATCTGCTCTAGTGGCATCTCTTGTGGGGAATCGGAGAAACTCAACACAGAGGCCCTTCTGTGTAAGTGGACGTGTGTGCGTTCGCATATGTTAGCTGTAAATGTCTTACCATCAATTTCCTCATCTGTAGTCAGTTCATCATTGGAGCAGATGCTCAGTACATTTACCAACATCTCAGTGACTGGGGGCAAGAACACACAGAGAAAGACATTGGGCTATTGCTGTTTTCTGGAATGTTCTACATGACATGATTAAAAAGCGTACATGATGATACATGAAAACGTTCCACAGTTTTGATTATATAAAAACATTACCACAGAATAAACTAATCAGATCTAATTATTCAAAAAAATATCACCTCCCTAAAACACAATGAACACTGCGTATGAATGTGTGTGTGTGTGTGTGTGTGTGTGTGTGTGTTCTGGAGGCTTTAAAATGTACCTTTCTCCCCAACGAAGGGCAAAGACCAAGTGAAGACATCCATGAAGTTGGGCAGCCAGTAGGGGTGAGGAGAACAGTTGAACTGCCGAATGTTCATGACGTTATTCTCATATTTCAGCACAGCAGCTAAATACAGGGAGAGAAAGAAAAGGGAGACTTTCAGACTTTTAGTACACTCTCACACACTCTCTCTTACAGAGAAACATGTGCATAGAGGTACTGTTCTGTCTACAGTTGAGCACTCAAACCGATTCTCGCATTAAAGTCTGTTAGCTTTAATTGTGTTAAAGCTAACAGACTTCTTTGTCTGGATTAACACTGAACTAAGATGAATTAGAGCCTGCTTCAGAATGACTGAAATCCTTGTTATCTGTCTAGGTGGCACAATGGTTTAAAGGTTAGCACCGATGGCTATAGGCTAATCAGTGTTTACAAATTAGTCTTACACTATTGTTTTATTGCAAGTGTGTGCACTGTGCCCTAAGTTACCGGAGAGAGACTCCAGCTCCCCGTCAGCCTACACAGAATAAGCGGTACAGACAATAGATGGATGGGTGGATACATCAGTATACTGTATATCCCCAATTTAAGAGTTGCATTAATCTATCGAACAACAAAGATGTCTTTAATAACCCTTTATCCTTATTAACCCTTTATCCCTATCATTACCACATAATTTTCAAGCCAAAAGCTCTGACGTTAGTTGTATAACTACTATTACACCCTAATACCATTTATAAATTATTTAATGTTATTTAGCTCATAGTTTGTAAATGTTCAACAATGGAGTGAATACAAGTTAAGGCAACCTTGGTGTAAAGTGTTAACCTTCAGAGTAACCCATAGCCAGTATGATATCTGCTTTGGGCAATCTAGCCTTTAACTGAGTGGTCAACATACAAATCTTGCTGAAATCTTATCTGTGTGGCTCAAGGTCACTCTCTGGGTGGTATGAGGATCATCGTGAGCATGGTGACTCCTGCTTGAGTGCCTCACATACTGAAAGCCGACACTGCGCTTGAGCTTGCACTGAGGGACTTTCCCGGCCAGGAGTCTCGCTCTCGATTGAGAATAGCAGGCTGTCATGTGGTGCGAAGAGCAGGCCAGCTGTCAACTGCAAGCCAGACTTAAAGACCTGAGAGCATGTCTCTACTTACGCAGTTGGGTTGGGAAGTGCATAAAACGTTATGATATATCGGTTACATCGTCTTATTCACAAACTAATTTATATTTTACAATAATTTTCAATATGGCTTGTATCATTGTGCAGATTAAGATTTTTTCCCCCCCCAAATGTTATGATTTGATTTGAGACGCATTTCCAGGCACAAACACCAGATGGCTCTTGTGCCCACTAAAGCACATAAATTAAAGAACAATGTAATAGTAGAGACTATTTGTTGGGTAGTATTAAGATTTGCATATATATTATTTACACACAGACAAACAATACGGTGACTCATGGGAATGAAAATTTAACAGTAATCTACTTTGATTAAACACCATGAATAATGAATGGAATGAATAAATTATTAAAGAAAAACATGGAAATACGTTTTGACAAGCTAATTACAAAATTATCTCAACTGTTTTATTAACTGTTAAATTGTACCTTTAAAAAAAAAAAAAGGCAAACAAATGTAATCATAAGTCATAGAAGTAAACTCTCAACCAGCCAAGTTATTACATTCCATTGTTATTCGTCAAATCAAAGCAGTAAACTTGGAGTCGGAGCTAAACAGCATGGGAGTGTAATGGAGAAACAGAGCACTTGTGACCATGGAGAGAATCTGTTGTTCTCTCTCTCTCTCTCTCTCTCAGTTTCCCTCTCATTCCAGGACACAGTCTGACTGAGAACGTCAGTCTGAATAGGAAGCACAAGATAACCCCCACGATCTGCTATCCTACAGGTAAACATACTGTGCTTCAGAAACTAAAATGCTTCATGCTGGAATGTGGGAAGAAATCAGGGAATCAGAAATGAACCGATTAACCACCATCACAGAAAAAAACGTATTAAGAACCCTTCCGTTATTCGTCTCTAAACAGATTCCTAAGAAGACAACGAGCCACTGTTCCTGAATCATCTCGTCTCTCCTGTGAATTTGTGCTGTTCGAAGCAAAACCTGACTGTGGATCAGTATTCGAGGCATGTCTTATCTGGAATCCCCAACTGTGCCACTGACAGATGGAGGAACCCTCAGTGCTTTAATCAATGCTTGGAATGAGCTCAGCGTGCTGGCAGAGACCGTGGCCATTACCCCTGCTGCGTCCTGCTACACTCTCCTCTGCTCGGAGATGAAAACACTGGTTCGGCATTCATTAGTTACATCACGCTAACCAGCACTACCGCAACTTCGCCGCTCTTTGCCATATTATTTCCTGTGCTTTGTCATAGGTCGTCTTATTGACTCGTTTTCGTGCAGACGGAGCTACATCCGAACGGACAGCTGGGGAGTCAGTCTGGCAAAACGGGAGAGTGATGGATAGTGTGGGTGCACCCTCCCACTCTCCTTGCTGGATTTACAGCAGCGCTCTGAGGCTATAAGTCTTGGCACAGGCCATGACTCTGACTTCACTGTGAAGAGAGAGGATCAATCTTGCATGCATCCATCCGCCACCCTCCCCCCTGCCCACAGTCTGCCTGATCCAGCTTTAAATGAATGTGCGGAGGTCGTGGTGGTGGTGCATGGGGTTTTGCGTGAAGGGAGAACAGTTCGGTGAAATCACAGCTGCATCGCTGGCACATGACACACCTCTGGCCTCATCTGCTTCATGCCAACCTCATTTCTGAATCTCTGGGACTGTTGACCAAAAAAAAACAAGCACCTCATTGAAACATTGTGTTATTCTAGTTGTAATGTAAAAACTAGAACGAACTAAACGCATTGCAGCAACAAGCTATCATTGAGACTGATGCAAAATCAGGGATGGATAGATAATGGTAATGGAGGAAAACCTGAGGTGTACTATGTATGTGCAAATATGATGAGCTGCTTCCTGCCACCATAGCCTGCAGTTGTATTGCAGCAAAAACACTGGTGAGGTTTAGTTGAGTTAATATCACCTTTTAAATTTGCACTGAATTAGAAGCATATTAACAACGGATAACACTATTCCTTCAATGGAGTCAGAGCAAGAGACTATACTTCTGAAGGACGAAAGTATGACTGCCTTTAACCGATAATCTTTTATCAACAAATCGTTCAAATTGTACATGTTGGTCGAATAACTCTTCCTCCGTACAAAGGTACTATACTCAACATAGTCTCTATCACAATTGATGCATTTCTGCTATCGTTGAACAAAACTCTCCCCCATTGTTGCAGTAAATTGTCTCCTAGTGCATGGTTTGTCGTACCGTAAGTGCCGGTATCCCCTTCTTTAAACTTATTCCTCCTTCTGTGCACTTTTCTCTGGTGTCATTTCCAGTAGTACAATGGGAATTTGGGAATGGGAATGGGATTTTTATCGCTTGTGATGGAGACAATGTTGAGTAGTACCTTTGTATAGAGAGGTATAACAACGTGCGATTTGAACGACTTGAGTCAGTTGATAAAAAGTTATGTCGACTTTTGCATTACTTTCATTACAGCCCTCGTTTATGGAAACTTGACAAACATATGTGGTTGTTCTCCGAACTGTTACCACAAAATGTTTGGCACACCATTTTCTACAATGTGTTTGTATTTCCATTCACTGAAACTAAGGAACCCGAAATCTGTTCCAGCTCGACAACTCCCCAGAGTAAAAAAAAAAAAAAAAAAATCTCTGTAAAGACGTAGTTTGTCGAGGCTAGTGAGAAAGAACTGGAGTTGCCTGTAAATCAACCCCACTGAAAACCTTTGGAATAAATTGGAATGTTAACTAAAAGACTGAAAAAGTCTAAAAGACTGGAGGTTATTATATTGTAGTTATAATACTGGGGCAGTGGTAATATTGTAATTATTGTACATTTTGTAATTATAATATTGGGGCAGTGGTGGTGCTGTTAAACGGTTAAGGCTCTGGGTTACTGAACGGTTAAGGCTCTGAGTTACTGATCGGAAGGTCTGGGTTTCAAGCCCACCGTTAAGCCCTTGAGCAAGGCCCTTAACCCTATCTGTTCTAGGGGTGCTGTATCCCTGCAGACCATATTCTCTAACCCCGGCTACTTCTCTGGAATATGATGTATTGTAGCCTTAGGTCTTCAAGACGCCAGAGACGCATATAATACAACAGTACAAATCTCTTTCTCTGAGATTTGCTTAGTTAGCACTGCATTAAGTGATTCTCTTGCTTTTTGGCATTTTCGCATGAAAAAAGCCTCTCAAACACTTCATTTCACTCATCACGTCAGTTCATTAAATTATTCATATCCAACTACTAAACCTGGAGGTAATAACTTCTTTTCTGTCCTCTCTGTAATGCACAACACAAATATTTTAAGCTCATTACCTTTGCCATGGCAAAGCTCGGATGAAATATTAAAGCTGGGGAAAGATTAGCGAGCAGCAAAGCAAATAACTACACAAAAGCTAAGGATAACCAGAAGGGTTTAAAAGTTTTCAGTGAGAAAAGCAAGTTCTGCGCACACAATTACTGCGTAGCTTGTTCATTAGCGAGTAACTCTTACTCTAATTTAAAAGATTTCCTTCGATTATAGAGGGAAAACCTGAACATACAGTACACCCCTGGACGTCGGTGATGAATAGCTGAGACACACATATAGCCCTGCAAACTCTCAACACAATTACCGTAGCTACATTAGCTGTGGGTGAGGAGGGGGGAGGTTTGTGTGAACTCAGCAATGATTGATCCATCTTCACGCTTTCATTTGCCAGAAGAAAAGAAAAAGTGCAGCATGGGTAAAATGACCAAACACCCACTCAATTTCCTTTCTCTTTAATGTAAAAGTGCTGACTAACTGAGCTCGGGTCTGTCCATCTTGCAGCTCAGCAGGACCACAGCATGCCAACCGTACACTAGTGCCACACACTCACGGCTGTCACTTACCTTTATTATTGTAGACATCTAAGTAGTTGGGAGCTGAGAAGATGGTGATGAGCGAGGGGAAGCCTGTAGTCTGGCTCTTTCTGTACATGCGATACCTGATAAAGACAAAAACTCTTGATGGGTTATTACCATCGCTCTGGTTACAGAATCTGTAATCAATCATTTGTCTAAATCGGTTCAATCGTGTATTATGGTTTCTTCTATGTTCTCAACAGGTCCGACTGGATTTAGTCGGTGTGGTTTTTGTTTACTGCTCACATTCCCGCTGCTATAATCTATTAGACTGTGAGACTAAGGGGAGTCCAAACTACTCAGACAATAACTCTGCAATAATCAATAAAACCCCTGCTGTGCAAAGAGCTCAAATGAACCGACTACAGCACAAGCAGGGCAATTTCATTTGAGCCGGAGTGAGTAAGCAAAATTTCAGACAGTGCTTGAGCTTAGTTGAAAATTGACTAGGAGCAAACTGCGTGCACTTAGGAGATTTAGAAGATGAGCTTAACTCACGTTACGCAACAGACTTTATATCTTTTTGGGTACTTCAAAGTATATAAAAAAACTTGCATTTAAATTGCTTTCCTCGTTTTCCTTAAAAAATGTATAGTACAACAATATCATGAATAACCAACATACAGTACAGCACAACAGGTACATTAGGAACATAAATTGTTAATTACTTCACAGTTAGATGTATTGTGAGATGCAATGAAACTGGGAAAAGTGTGAGATGATGCATTACCCAGCGTCTTGTGCTTCGTGAGCCCGGATGACAGATAATAAGTTGTTGTGTTGTAGGAAATCACACACGGCAGGATAACTGTTGAAGAAAAATATCAAGAAACTCAGTGAATTTGCTTTACAACAATACAGCAACGAACATGCTCAAGTCTCTGACCATCAGGAAGGAAATGTTGCATTTAAACAGTATGTGTTTGTTTTTCAGAGCAACAGTGGGAAACCTCAACATTGCTGGAGACTAGAAGCCAAAGCAAACGCTGTCATCCATCCTGAAAGGCTAGCTGTGAGTTTCTGGACTTTTCCATACCGCAGCCATCACCCAACTAGAAAAGGGCAACACTGGAACTTTCCCGTGTTTACAACCAGCTTTAATGATGAATCTGCCCTGTGGGTCCCTGCAACCGCTGAGTGAGCTGACAGAACTAAAACAACATCTTAGACAAACACAAATGAAGCTCGGTGCCTGCGCGAATGCACTCGGAGAACTCGCTCTTGAGGGATTGAGTCGTCTGGCTATACAAGGCGAAATGCTGGAAGCTGTGAAAAAGGTTTAATGCTGTCTTGATCGAATATAAACTCGTTAAAGAATAATGCTGGAAGAAAAACAAACACCAACTGGCCAACTTGTTTAAAAAAAAAAAAAAAAAAAAAACACTCCTGGTAGAAACTGAAATACGTGCTGTTGGGCATCTCTTCACACTTGAATAGCTCCATGTCATCTAATTAGGGTTCATTGCATTTATTTGGAAAAAAATAAAAATTAACATTACCAAAAAATAAAAAATAAAAAAAAAAATGATATGAGGCTTATATTATTTTTTTCTCTTACAGTTGCTGCAGATAGACAGGGAAAAAACAGGTAAAGGCAAGCAGGTGAGTGATCAGCATCCGTGACCTATCTGCTGTCAGCTACAAACCTGAAACCACTCTGTGTGTGTGTGTGTAAATTTTTACAAAGGCAATCCAGTGAGCAGATGCTTCATTGTCTAATAAATACTAGGAATATTTGCTTAACCATGTTTCCACCAGTCATCACAGGGCTTTTGAAAACATTGCTTCATCGGTAATGGCCAAAGATGTACTGTATATATTGGTTTATCTTAAAAATGTGGTTTCAAGTTTTGCAAGAATCATATTCACCGACATTTTTTGGGTTGCCTGTTGGAGAACAAACCAAACTTAATTTATATTAAGAAAACCAAACCAAACTCATAATCATATTGCCCTTTAATAAATCAATTTACTGCAGAATTTTTTTTTTTTTTTTTTTAGAAAGTATTAAAACCATGGGAAATATAGGTTTGCTCTTTAGAAGGTTAAAAATAAATGAACACTGTCTCAGTAGTGGTTAGAAGGATAAATAGCAAGCTTCCGTTTTGTAAACATTACATTTTGCGTGGTTTGTGATGGTCACACATACTACAGGAAAACAATTTATTACTATTTAACAAGAGAACATCAATGCATGAGCCAATCACAGCATGGAATCTCCAATGTTAAGCTTTCCTTTTCCTCCCATTTATTACCAAACATGAGAATCACTGCAATCTATATTGTTTGCAATAATATACAGTACTGTATTGAGCCGCCCCTCATTTCTTCATATTAAATTGAGTGATGACTAAATTAAAGAAATCGGAACAAATGTTTTACTGTGACTGAAAGTGCCTAAAGATACAAATTAAAAAGTGTTTTTTTTTTCTTTTTCTGAAGCATCCTCAGCAGTAACCTCATTTCCCCTCTAGTCTGTTCCAACCACTCAGTATTCAGCATCGCCAGTATATTAATCACTGACCTGATCATCTGTCATCTTCTGCACCTGTTTCTCACTGGTTCATGCCATAAGAATGTTTTTTATGCTTGAATTATTCATAGGTCACTGTATGGTTTAAAAAACTAAAACATTCCTCTGAAACTGTTCAGGTACAGGGACTGAACTGAAAATGAGATAAGAATTTAACCAATAAGCTACAGTATGTTTTGCATGTAGTGTTAACCTTGACATTCCAGCTGTAATCTAACATTAGCTTAGCTATCTCTACTAAACAGGCTGCTTACACATTTGCTAAGAACTTGTTTGAAGAGCCTGGTGTCTTTCCTGAACACCTTAAGTTGGCCTGATTACAATCCACTTCCCATTTCATCATCTTTATTTTCATAGAGGGCTGTACAGGTCCATATTGCGATTTCTTTTTTCAATTAATTGTGTAGCACAAGATGGAATGATGAAAAATTGTTTAGCAAACTTTCAACATTAAATTTAACTATGACAACTAGTACGATAGACTTTAATTAAGAAAATTTGCAATCACTGTCAGATTGTTATAAGTAGAATAAAACATCTCAGTATGTGCTGTAGATCCGCTTTAGATGATGCAACATCACACCATCCTGTCGCTGATCATTTTCCAATAACAGCACACCCTCTTGTGTTTTATTCCTTACATATTTAAGCTAATGATCTTTTTGATGGTATCCCTCAGGGCGACCACAGAGGACGGGCTACAGTCATTAGCTTTCCACATTAACACAAATGCATTTTGATTAGATATTTTTGCCTCTGTCCCAATTCATCCCAGGGATCTGATTACTAGGAAGGTGAAAGTAGAATTATAAAAACAGAGACGAGATAAGGTGCTGAAGTATACTGTGTTGCGTTTATTGTCAAATACAATCAGTGTGGATATTGCACGCTGTTCAGCCTAATACCCTCACATTGTCTTTTAACTAGTATATGATAATCTATAGTCTTCTTGCGGAAATCTGTTTCCTACTGGTCTAACAGTTCATGCAAAATTTATACCTAAAGTAAAATGACAACCGACCACACCGACACCCGACTCTCTCTGTGCTATACATGTCAGGTGTAAATTTATGGAGTGAGCAATTACACAGCTGGTTGTGTGTGTAAAAGTTACGAGGTCTCGTGGTGGGATGAGACAGGATGTTTGTCCCTGGGAGTATTGAGGAGAAGCAAACGGGCCTGCTGCTCTGGTCTGGACTCGTAAAGACACACAACTACACAGTATGCTTCCAATTACACCTAACAGCCTCAGAAAAAGGTAGACAGGCAGGGAGAGTGTGAGAGAGTCCGCTCCATGCGGCAGAGTAAGAAGTAGACAGTGTGGCTATATATATGTGTGCGTGTGTGTGTGTGAGATGTAAATGCAGCAGCTGCTTAGAACTACCAATGTAGATGTAGTACATTTCTGTTATGTACGATGATTCTTCTGTATTGATGGATTTTCATGGAGATTCAATTTAACACATCTTACAAGTTTGTGCTTCAATGCCACATTATACACTTTACATATTTCATCGAATGGTTGAGTTCACTGGAGGGGTGTGCCCTTCAGGAAGGATTTCTCATAACCAAATTTACTATGACAGTCTGATTCAATTCCCACCAAGTAAGCAAATACCACAAAACAACAACAACAACAACAAAAACTAAAACAACATAAATGGCACATCATGTCAAAGCTGCCAGCAATCATGGCCTACTGGTCAGAAAAAACAAAACAAAACACTGAGCATTCATATAATAGTTCACTCTGTGAAAAATTAAGAACATGGATCAGAAGGAAATTTTAACATGCATGCACTAGAAAAACATTCCCCAGCACAGAGGTCTATCCTAAACAGACTTCTCATAAAACCAGCTGTGTTACCGTGGGATCCGACTGCAGAAGCCTGACTCATGCGGTGTGTAATACCTCCCTTTTTTTTTTTTTTTTTTTTACCATTTCTGCCACTGTTTTTATTGCTGTTATAAGCTCCTGGTGTTCTAATGATATCTTGAGGTAGCTTTGGGGAAGGGAGGTGAGGTATATTGTTGAGAACAGAAAAATGAAACAGGCTGCGATATTGTGTGGTAGGAATTTGTAGGTCATGTGAAAAGGTGAAGGTGAATGTGAAAGGGTGCACATTTGGGGTGTTTGGGGTTTTAGATTTATAACTACCTGTAGAAGTAGGAGCAGCCGCGGACCGTGTTGTGTGTGAAGTGTTCTTGGGTCTTCTCGTTGCCGAAGTCCTCCAGCGGGTCAGACCAGAGCAGATCACACATCGGTCCGTAAGCAGGAGGCTCCTTGAATCTGTCTAACTGGAGATGGTGAAGACATGCTCAGATTATGGATGAACTGGATTTCGGGGTGTCCTGATGGACACTGATAATAAAAGCTTTTTCAGTTTTCTAACCACATCCACACAAAGAAACAGCATGCGTCACTCCACAAGGTTCGTTAATTGATCGATTATAAGAAGACCATCACACTCGGTTCAAAACACACCCCTGTGTTTTTGAGTCAATAAAGCATTCACATAATCGATTCAGTCTTGAAGTGATCTAATAAAAAGGGAGGTACAAACTGCTGCCTGCTCAAATACGAGCCAGAAGCCATCTGTTAGTAAGTCATGTGACTGCAGCCTTTATAAATGGCTGCATTCAATTAGAGTGGAGGCAAGTACAGTTGGCGAATCCAGGCACTTTTATTAAAGTTGAGGGAACTGCAGGATTATTAAGTGTCATTAATCTGCCATTCGCTCTCTGTGCATCATATTACAGACATGAGAAGAGCGAAAGGTCATTGTAAGTTGTAATATTACAGGGTTGGTATTGTTTAACTGAGAGAGAGAAAGAAAAAAAAATCTTCGATTTATTCAGCGGTGAAAGACATAAAAATGAATAATGCATGATAAGACTTTCCAGATAAACCCGGTGTAACTGTCATCGCATGGATATGTTCTCAGTTCTGCCTGATGAAAGCCATGTTGAAAGATTTATATCTACAGCAATAAACCTGGCTCAAGCTTCACTTCTGAGCAGGGATGCATTAATACCATTTTCCCCCCCTTTTTCAATTTGAGTGCAAGTAAATGTTATCGGGAACAAAAATGTGTAATCTACGTAATATGAAATTAAACAAACAGGGATGTTGCAACATTTTATTTAGGTCTGTTGATTTGGTGCTGCTGTGTTCTCCGTGTTTCTTGTTAATTTAATCGCAGGGGAGCAATGTGTAGACACACACACTCACTGATCCTCATCAGGTCTTCAAGCTATTTAGTTAAGCTGGTGTTTGAAAGTCGTACTGTTTTTACAGGAGGATGATGTAGTTGTTCCTCTTGACAGTTTGCAGGCTCTGATACACACGGCAGCGTACGCGCCGCTTCTCATGTGCTATCGGAACCTCTGATGAATACAACTAAATGAGCACAGGATCAGACTGAACCTTAATACCAGTATCCGTATCGATGCATCTCTATTTTCAGAGTGATGCTGGGTTGAAATTAACTTGGCAAAAGATGGCTTTTCTCTTTTCTTATAGGTTGATCATAGCAAAGCTAGTTAATTATAGACAGGTCAGGCACAATCGCCAACCTGTCCAGTGACATTTTATGAGCAGCAATTTGTTGTTGATATGACTTATCCCAGGTTAGCGCCATCATCTATTAGACTGATCGAGCTAGTGAATGCGAAAGGACTAAAAACCTGCTTTTAAATAAAAGAGGTGGCGATCACTGAAATTAAGTGATTCATGTCTGTGTTTTCAGTTATAGCTTGATTATCCGTGTCTGAATCACATAACAGACAAAGCCTTCATCAAAAAATATCCTTTAAAAATATTAAACATAACATCCTGAACATAACATAACAGCCTTTAAATATTCACTTCTAACTTAAAAGTTGGGTTCAGTGCTGCTTACATTATGTTTTCTTACCTTTGAATTCCTGCCAATTTTACAAAAGCACTGCATTAAACACTAGATTAACCACATCTGAGCAATTTTCTTTAAAGCTCCTGGATGAGTCTGAAGGTGATTGCTTCAATTTTGGCATACATACTTTTCTAATGTCATCAAGGTTTGTTATTTCAGGGGACAGGCCTCCGTGCACACACAGGAACTGCTGATTCATGAGCGCGGCCAGCGGAAGGCAGTCAAAGGCATCCATACATGCGTCATAAACTCGCTCCGAATACTTAATTTTACCTGTGAGGGACGGAAAAGAGGGTTGGGTGGAGATGGTGGGAAGGAAACATAAAGATGACATGAATATGCACGAACACGTTGCAATAGTGCGCTGGCCAAAGTGGGAAGTCTTAAAGAGCCAATCACCTCAAAAAACAAACCAAAAAAAAACGGGGGAATAATAATAAAAAAAAATTAATAATGAGTTTGACCCTGGCACATGTTTTTTTTTTTCTTGGTTAGATGTTCAGTCCAAAAGCAATATATCTGAAGTCTAACCATCAAAGACAGCAAGCAGAGAATATGACTTCATGGGCCGAGAAGGAAACACATTAATTTCTTACTATACACTTGAAAGAAAGAAAAATGACTGCGATGTGTGCATACCCGTGCCTGCTTGTGTTTATGTTTCCACACAGCACAGTTAACACCGAGCTCAATAGCTGGCGAAGCAAAAAGTAAGTCTTTGATGTGTTCTGTGTAAAGTGGTAATGTGGCCGGTAGCTATACTTACATTCCTGCTTAAAGGTGAAATACTCTGTTAAATGTCTACATTCGTGGTTCCCACGCAGCAAAAACAGTGTTTTGGGATAGAGAATTTTTAAGGCCCATAAGTACAGCACACACTGAAACGGAGAAAAAACAAGCATGATTATGATGCGAGGGTAATAATAAAACACCTTCAGATGCATTGAAAAACGGCTTATTTCAGTGATTTGACAGAAACCTTAGATCCCCTTTGTTCTGATTTTGGCAAAAAATGATTTAACAACAAATTCAGTCACAATGTCTGGCCAAAAAAAAGTCACCATTTCAGAAGAGTAAAATGATCCCGCTGTGTAAAGCAAAGAAAACAACTAAGGAGATTTGAAATTACTGGAACAGTATTAACAACCATTTAACACATTATCAAAATCTGGAAGGACTGTGCTGAATTGTCAACTTTGTGGAACGTGATAAGAACTTGCCGGTTCAGGACTAAACATGTCTGTGGCCATAAGAAAACCACTTGTTAATTAGACTAATCAGAAAAAAGCTTTCAATGCGCTAAGGCGCATAACGATTGGACTTGGAGTAATGGAAAAAGGTCATGTGGTCTGATGAGTCCAGACTGACCCTATTCATGATTAATGATGGATCAGGGTGAGGAGGGACGTGCATGAAGCAATGCACCCATAATGCACTGTAATAGCCTCTGGAGGCAGTGTTATGATCTTGGGTTGCTTCAGTTAGTCAGGTCTAGGCTCAGTAATGTTATGTGGCAATAAAATGAAGTCACCTGATGACCTATATATACACTGACTGACCAGGCAATTTTCTTCCCTGATGGCACAGGCGTATTCCACGACTCAATCTGAGAAAGACTTTCTGGGATCACGAGGAATCATTGACCCTTTTTGGCCAGGCAAAGCATTTACTTACACATGATTAATTCATTACACAGTATTGATCTTATGTCGTGAAATTGGTTATAGAAAGCAAGGTGAATCATACTTCAATACTGAAATATCCTCTGTCCACGTAATCTCCAAGGAAAAGGTAGCGCGTGTTGGCTGGAGATCCTCCCACCTCAAACAACTTCATCAAGTCGAAGAACTGCCCATGGATGTCTCCACATACTGGAAAAGAATCCAAGACAGAAGAAAAAAAAAAAACATTCAGAAATACAATACTGCACCAACACAAAATGTAGTCAGGTCCATAAGTATTTGGACAGTGACGCAACTTTTGTGAGGCTGCCTCTCTCTGTATACCAAAGCAATGGATTTGAAATGATGGAAACTAAATTTAACTCAAGTGTAGACTTTCAATTTTAATTCAAGGGATTTTAACAAAAATATTGTATTTACTGTTACTATTAATTACAACTATTTATTTATCTTTTTACGTACATTTTAACAGGCTCGAATATATCTAGCTGGACTCTTTTCCCTTTATACATCGGTATTTTTTTAACTGCATATTGAACAGCTACCAAATGCAGAAAACGGGCCACAACCATCCATTAAACTGCGGGGGAAAACAGAGGTCCTGGGTAAAAATGGCTGTTTAGAAATAACAGTTAATGCAATATGTTTTGGTTAAACTCCTTGCATTAAAGCTGAATGTCTCCACTTTAATCACATCTTGAGTGCTTCATTTAAAAGTAATTGGACAAACTAATATAATTATACACAGAAGGATCGCTTCAGCCTAATGACAGCCTGCTTCACTTGTATCAACATCTCTCTGGACTGCATATTGAATGCTCCTGAGAACAGCTAGAAAATGCAATCCTTGAAATCAACTTCAGGACCTTTTTAACTCCTTGCTTTATTTCAAATCCATTATGGTGGATTTGAACACATGCAATAACATAAAAGGCGGGACGGGGGCTTATTGGTTGGCACAGCACTGTCGCCTTGCACCTCCAGGGTCTGGGCTCGATTTCCGCGTCGGGTCTGTGTGCGTGGATGTGCATGTTCTCCCTGTGCTTGGTGGGTTTCCTCCCACAGTCCAAAGACATGCAGATTAAGCTAAATGGTCTTCCTAAATTGCCCATAGTGTGTAAACGTGTGAGTGAGTGTTGACCAGAGGTCCTACCACAGTCACAAAATGGAAATAAACACAATGGTACTGTAGTCATCACTGCCCCCATGGTCTCTAGTTGGACTGCAGAGGTTCTTATATGGATGAAATTATATAACAACTTCCCGACTGTCCAAAAACGTATGGACCGGACTGTACATTCTTAATTTATATTCTGACTTCAGTAAACTTTACAACCCCAGAAACATCTTCCATAAGTCTAAGCAGATGTACACAGGTAACCCTCTTTATCTACGAATGACTTACTAATTCGCACTAATGTACAAATTTTCATGCAGGACTGACATCAGGGCTTTGAAGTAGCACAGTGACTGAAAGCTTTTCCTCCATCTTATCACCAAACAATGGCGCCTGAGGCTTTTCATATAAAGAGTGTCACCTGGCCTCTTGTTAAATGAATAATGTATGCATCAGGGCTGCTGGTTGAAATGCGCCTTTGTGCATTAAACAATGCGCACTGAGCAAAGACTCACTTTCATCCAGCATCCCGCTGAGTGATGGCTACTGCCATGCCCTTATATAGTGACAGTTTAAATAGGCATTCAGATGTTTTGTCCTGTAATAAACTGAGCAAATACTCCGCGTATATGGATCAAATTGGTGTTCGACTCCTAGACATTTACTTTGCATTATAACCATGCATTACGAAACGTTTAAAAAGGTGCACAATTATAACAGCAAGCATGCAATAAGCAGAAGGAGACGGCCTTAATGTGGATTGCTCATACTTGAGTATTCCTATTTAATGTCTGTGTTTAAGGGCAGAAGTGGCAATACAATGGCATTTAAGAGCAGTCAAGTCGACTAAGTATACAATCATCTTTCTCTACACAGTTATAAAACCTAGACTGGGATGCTGGGTGACCTTTTCTATATCACGTATCATGCATCTTCCATTTTCCTCTTACCAGAACTTCTACTCAGTGTATAAATAAGGAAAAATAAAAGAGACATTTTGTATATTTTTTTGCTTAGTCATCCATTAACTAAGCAAATAAATATTTAACTTTTTCACAATATTCAAATTTTCTGAGATACTGAATTTTGGGTTTTCATTAGCTGTAAGCCATACTCATCAAAATAAAAAAAATAAACACTTGAAATAATAATTATTATGTGTAGTGAATCTATATAATATACGAGTTTTACTTTTTGAATTAATTTACAGAAATAAATCAACATTTCGATGATATCCCAATTCATTGAGATGCACCTATATGTACTGTATGCTGTGAATGGGTAAAATGTTGACGTGATTACATGTGGATCATGTCAACATCAATGTTGAATAATACTTCTAATTCAATGTTTTTTGGTTTATTTTCTACATTCTAGAACAATGTTAGATTTTTTTCCCAAAACAAAAAAAATGAAAAAAGACGCATGGAATTTTTGACCAATCACGGTCAGCGGTTTTCGTAAGAGCCGTTATGAAGGTTTTACAGAACATAAGTTCAATTCAATTTTATTTGTATAGCACTGAGATTGCAATAGGAAGAAACCTTGAGAGATTCAACTGGGAACCCATCCTCATTTGGGTGAACGTTATGACGTTATGTAGATAAGATAAGTAGCAGACACTCTCAATCACAATAACTCAATCTCAATAACAACTGTTCAAATGAGATTATTGCATATCTTGGTTGCCTTCAGCATTGGTTTACAATGTTAAAAGACATAAAAATCAAGACAGACCACTGAAACGGAAGCACAGAAAGCATTAGGACTTGTATAGGAATTGTGCTGAGAGTTTTGTTACATCATCCGCCTCTTCTTCTATTAAATCCTAGTCTGACTTCCTTTAAAAACAAATGCTGCGAATCAGTTCCATGCCACTTTCAAGTGTTACTTTATCACCACCGACTATAAAATTGTTAACAAAGAACACATGCCTAAAAAATTGAACGCATCCTACGATGCAGCACAACACTTTGAACGGCAAGGTTCTCATAAGATTTCCATGGTTACTGTGCTTCGCGAGCTCTGTTACACTGTCCATTTGAAATGCAAATGCTATTTAACAAATGGTCTTTCCACTCCCATAGCAGCCTATCAATATTTTTAGTTTTCCTGTCAACCGTGCATGCAATAAATTAGCCGGGGCTCAATTCGGGGGTACAGGAACGCTAATAACAGCACTGTCTCTACTGATTCCGTTGCTGGTAATGTTTACGCTGTTTTGTTTGTGTCAATCTGGACACCATATTAGTTATTTGCCAGTCATTTCTTATTCATGGAGGCAGAATGAGTTCTATAAATAGAGCTTCCTCTGTTCAACTTATTAAGTCACAATTCATTCTCAGTCCTGTAACATTGTAATCGCGTGACAGCACTGCACTGATGGCCAACATGGCTCTAGTGACAACTCTATGATATTGTGCTATAGCAGTGCTGAATCCTCATTCTGATTGGTCAGAAGTTAGTGAATAAGTTGCCATAATAGCACAGTTCAGACAGCTCTGATGCAAATCAAATGTTTATATTAAAGTTGTCGTTCTAATACATTAAAAGGAACTAATCTAAGCCAAATTGTCAAGTTTTTTCCTATTCTGTAGAACCGATGGTACTACAGGACCAGGGCCGGGAACCTGTGGAACATATTGCTTGTATAGTAACAACTTGTTATAACTATGACTTACTGTTAACAACTAACAACTTAATACTTGCAACTTATTATTATAATAATTATTATTTGGGGTGCCTTGATAGGATAATATCACGATACCCAGGTGCTGATTCGACTTGTATTGCGATTCTTCTGATATCTCAAATGAAAAAATATCCATACATACAGTATATATGATTTTGTTACATCTCTAAACAAACAATTTCAAAAATTTAAACCAAAAATGTAAACAATTTGTTCTGACCACTTAGGATGCTGTGTGGGCTGCCAATATGTAAATAGTTTAGAGCACTACCTGTTTGATTATAGAGGAACTGCAACATTTTAACCACTTCAAATGCAATCATATATGCAAAAAAAAATAAAAATAATCAAATAAAATTGTGTATATACTGTAGATGATGCAAAAAAAATCCTGTTTGGAGTGCAACGATGCACGAGTTGCCTCATAAAAAAAATGTGATGTCAATCGATTTTTCCCATCTCTAACTATCATTATAGTTTTGAATAATATTTTTACTGGTTTCGTATTAACACCAAAAACCAAAGCTGGATCAATACACATTTGACTCCTACAGCAGACATTTAAACAGATTAAGCAATACATTGTCAGTATGAAAGAGTGACCATGGAAAGGCAAACAGCAATTCAATCCAGTGAAAGAAAAAAATCTGAGGTGGGAAAAGAAAAGGAAAAAAAGAAGGCAAGGACTAGGATCTTGATTGTTCAAGTAAATCACACAAAGAAACCGATATCCGCCAGAATAATTCAGATTTGCTCTGTAAGTCACGTGTACGTTTTTCCAAAGGCAGAACGTTGTGCCAAACACATCTTCAGGAGATACCATAAGATAAGTCTATCTAGCTAAATCTAGCAATGTTTTCCATTTTAACAAATGTATAGTTTGAGACAAAGTGAATTATTATTATTTTTAATAAAAAAAATATACATTTTGTCTTCTTAACTTTAAACCATAAAGAAAACAAAAGATAGGGGACAACTGATACTTCACAAAGCTGTTCAGTGGGGTTGAGGACATGGATTTTTTTCTTCTCTAATCTTGGCAGAGCATGTCTTCATGGAGTTTGCTTTGTGCACAGTGGCACTGTCATGTTGGAGCAGGTTCGAGCCTCTTAGGTCCAGTAAAGGAAAATCATAAAGCTACAGCTTACAAAGACATTTTACATAAATGTGCGCTTCCAGCTGTGTTGCAACATTTTGATGAGGTGTCTATTAAGCTTTAGTTATAAAATCCTAATAATGTCCATTTTTATTTTTATTATATTTTTATTAAGATCTATAAAGCTGGATATGCTTCAGAATTAAATGGCTTTTTTTTTTTCTCTTAAATTTGAGAAACTTATTAAAGAAGACTTTTTCGACACTACTAGAACTGCTACAATGCAAAAAGGTGATTTGTACTGTAAGGAGCTGTGAGCCAAGCTGATGCATGACTCTGTAGTACTGCCAGGTCTGGGGACACATTTTGAAGTACCGCCTGCTGGTTTGTGAGCCTGTTATATACATACTCCTTGTTTTGATTCTCAACGTGATCTCTGTAACGATACTGGTACTCATATAGAGATATGCTCATAAAGATGTACACTTTTCTTGAAGGAAAACATGACGCCTTGAAGGGAACATGGTCGATTCATCAGCTGAGGGTTAGATGAATTATGCTACATACCTGGCAACCCAGCTACAAGATAAAGATGAAACAATGTGGTGCTGAAATGACATGAATGCCTCAGAGGAATGAAAGAGAGATGTTGCTGTGGCGTTTTTTTTTATTAAGTGAAGAAAAAGACAGAAGGAGGTCAGTGATGTGTGCGAGTCTCCTACAAACACAAACTAAAAGGAACTTACAAGCATTCTGGAAGTTTAAAGTTAAACCCATTTTTAATAGAGAAATCAAAAAGGTCTAAGAACCTGTCTTACTCTACCTCACCAGATTCATCCCAGGACATTATCAACTGATTAGTTCCAGCTGATATGTTTTAAGTGTCTAGATCTCACCTTTGAATATTTCTACTGATTAAGCATATTCATCTGTTTGCTCAAAAAAAAAAAAAAACACTGTAGCTCAAATTGCAGGAATGCTGGTAGCAGTTAACTTTAAGTAAATAAATAAATAAAAAATTAATCACACAGGCTACAGTTTACTCAGTCTCACTCACTCACTCACTCATCTTCTCTACCGCTTTATCCTGTATTCAGGGTCACGGGGACCTGGAGCCTATCTCAGGAGGCTCAGGGCACGAGGCGGGGTACACCCTGGACAGGGTGTCAATTGGCTACAGTTTAGAAGAAGCTATAATTAATAGAAGAAGAGAGAATAACAACTCATCATTTGGCCATTTTTGGAAATGCTTTACAAACTTGTACACGTATTTATTGTCACGTGTTGTGCGACACGCAGAACAGCGGAGTCAAAATGTCCTTAGGAACTGTCCAATTAGCATCTGTTAGACGTGCTGCAGTGGCAAGCAATTAAGCTGAGCTCCAAGTCTTTGGAAAAACAAACAAACACGGATGCACACACTAGTGCATTTTGTTCCACACATGCCTAAGCTTCAGACATCTTTCACAACATGAAAATCTGACCGTCAAGTAAAACTTCGGAGCTTGTTAGATGAATTTCCAAGTTCAACCCGACTGTGGTCACCTGCAATTACACTAGCGGCTCCCGTGGCCATGGCAACCTCACTTATTGGCATGGAAACAGTCCTGCGATGAGCTCCTCATTTACTGCACTGTAAGAGCATTCCCACGGGGGCTTTAATGCTTTGTTCAAGCATATTTAATAAATAGAGGATTAGCAAACAATTAAATCATATTGTACTTTACATTCCCTTTGCGTGCTCGCACGGTGAGCATGGACAAAAGAAAGAGAGAGAGAGAGAGAGAGAGAGGGAGCATACAGAGGTTTGTCACAGGTTTTTTTTTTATCCCCCCCATCAGTGTTTATTAAATAAGTTTAATGAAAGCAGATTGAGGCCGTTGGCATGTGTACATGTGCCACTGTGTGTGTGTTGTGAACTGTAATGTTCTGACAGTCAACATTGCACTTCAGATGAGGAAACAAACCCAACATGGAATGAGTGTGTTAGTGTGGGGAGCAATGTTCCACTGTGAAAAGGCCAGTACTGCACACGGACAGAGAAAAGGCCAGTGCTTAAGAGCTGTTACACACAACAGGGACGATTAGGCGCTTGAATCTTTACATGCTAACACTTACCACTACAAATGATTTGCTTTTCATTTTCAGTACGAATATCAGGGCTCTGTGTAATGTCCAGATGCAGAATACTGTACATCCATCCCCTTTACCACAAGACTCAGTTACTTAAATGGTTCCGGACCAAAACATCAGACACTTGTTATATCTTAACGTCCTATAGTCGATGACAATACAGATGTGTTCATGGCATAAAATGCACTAATTGGCCACAGAAACACCTGTAATCGATTTACATTACATTCACAGCATTTGGCAGATGCCTTAATACACAGTGACTAACATTTATCTCATTATACATCTGAGCAGTTGAGGGTTGAGGGGCCTTGTCCAGCAGTGGCAGCTTGGCGGTGCTGGGGTTTGAACCTGTAACCTTTTAATCAGTACTCCAACGTTTGCTCATTAAGAATCCTGTTCATTGTCCAATCAGCCAATCAATGTTGATACCTGAAGCTAAGAACTTCAGCAAATTTTCATGTTAAACATCAAAATAAGGACATAGTGTAATTTCAGTGACGTTGCCCATGGCGTGGTTGTTGGTGCCAGATGGCTTTGTTTGAGAATTATAGAAACTGCTAATCAACATCTGTCGTCTCTAGAACACACGCAGAATGACGTTAATGGCAAAACCAGTGAGAAATCGTTCCAACTGGGAGCAGACTAAAATGGGCAGACTGGTTCAAGTTGACAGGAAGGTTGCAGTAATATAAATAACCAGAGCAGAACTGCAGAAGAGTGAGTAGAAAACTGCACAGCATGTTAAACACTGAGATGGATCTACTGTAATAAAACAGCACAAGTTCAGGTCACTCCTGACATACAAGAACAGGAAGCTGAGACACATTGAACCCGGGAAAGTCATTGTTGTGCGTTTTTTACAAGCAACACAATGCAGATTCCTGCTCTCATCATCAGTGTGTTGGGGGGGGGGAGGGGATTGGGGAGAAATCATCTGAATCAGCAAATGAAGTCATAATGGAAAAGAGGCTCCAAGATCAGGCAAATAGAAAAATGCATCAAAGTTAGAAGGAAAAAAAGGACCATGGAAGTAACAAGACTGAACTGGACCGATTCATGATTTGAATTGCGGATGGTATTGGATTTGCAATTTCTGAGTCGTAATTACAAGAGCTGGGTTTTGTGGGAAAGCGGCCCATCAGAGAGGAATTGTGTGGCTGAAGAGTGCTATGAGCGGCTTCACCAAGATGAATTAGCAGAAAGCTCTTCAACAGTGCATATTTTTCAGTAAGTAGTAAAATAATTTTTTTTTCTCCCCCACCAGTACCCCTTCTCTTTAGAGGCGCCTTGAGACTTTATATTATGTAATATTATGTACTAAGGTACATGACATGAGACAAAAAGAAACACTAACAGTGTTTCATACATGATTAAATGGTACAAATCAGTTTGTTTGCACTGTGAAAATATTTGTTTTTTTACTTTTAATTAAAAGCTCAAGGTTGTAAAACTTGCAGAATTGGAATACAAATTGAATCGCCACCTACAGTAGGTATCGTGATAATATCGTATCAGGTGGTCCCTGGTGATTCCCGTCTCTATTACATACTTTCTGATCAAGACGGAATGCCTTCCCGTAAATGATATACATTTCATTTCAGAGTGAAGCTGGTGGGATTCTTTATTTCTAATTCTCTATAAACGGTAAGTGCTGCGAGATGTTCTCTGCGGCTTTTCTACGATTTTCTAATATTTACTTCTAATGTGTCTCGGAGCAAGCAGAATGATGGGGACAGAGGGACGAGCTGCTTCAGCAGGAGGGATAATTGACGAGTGACGAGTTGCCAAAAATGTTTAATGGGTGTGCTGCACCATATGGCATTTACGTATGTAGCTCTCCGCGGTGTTCTGTGCGCACAATCGGTGAAGCCAATTTTTAAGCATGTTTCTTGCCTTCTAGTGTGTTCTCATGAAGTTGTAGACTGGTCTGATTTGTGAGGAGCAAAGTCGGGTCTGGAGGCAATCGAGATGCCTTTCTCTCTGTTTTTTTTTCTGGCCTGCACAATCAACATTTTACATTAAGGATGGGTTAAAGATTTACCGCGGTAATAGTTCAGTTTAAAGAATCACAAGAACTTTATATGATCATTGTGATAGCTAAATGTTTAAAGAAGCTTTATTTAGTTTTATTTAAAACAATCTGTACACAAACAAATGCCTCCAAATTCAACTTGTTAAAATAATAATAATAAAAATAATTAAATGAATTCATCTTCTATGCTTCTATGCATTCTGTACAGCATTGCAGTAAGCATTGAGCCTATCCCAGGAAACTTCAGGCACAAGCCAGGCTACACCCTGGACAGGGTGCCAATCCATCGCCAATCCCATTCACACACATTGGGGAATTTGGGAATGAAATTGGCCTAACCGACCCGTCTTTGGACTGCGGGTGGAAACCGGAGTACCAGGAGGAAACCCACCAAGCACGGAGAGAACATGCAAACTCTACACACAGACTCGAGGTGGGATTTGAACCCGGACCCTGGAGGTGCGAAGCCACAGTGAGAACCGCTAAGGGCGTTCCGACTGATCAATTGTCTCTCAACTGGTCGTTCGAATAAAAAATATATATATAAATAAATAAATACATACATGAGTTGACAGCCACATCAAAATGCCGGCGCCAGTCTGGGAATATTACCAAGTCTCTTTAAAAGGCGTCAAATTTGCAATATGCAAAGATTTTTTTCCCTTAAGCAGAACGTCGCAGTATGAATAATTTGAATATGAAAAGTTACCCGCAAAGGCGTCAGCTAAATGTTGTAAGTCAATCCTCACACAATACTGAGTGAGAATAGTAGGACCGTCGCATTTTAGAGCATTTTGGCGTGAGAGCCCCTATATAGTACTTAAGGAACAGAATTTTTTGCTCTTTAGCTGAGCATAGGCTGTTCTATTGGTTTCAATTTCTACATCAAATAATAGGAAAATGGAATATGCTGCATTTTTTGCCTTCCAAAAAATAAAGCTTTTTTACAGCTATAAATAGTAAATAAATAAACAATACTACACAATAAATAGAACACTTTAAATGAAAGATCCCAATAACTCCCAAACACACACACACACACAGACACACAGGGTCAGGTGATGGGAGCACTCCCACTAACATCACTGTGGCGCCTTAATTTATTAATTATATGAATGAAATATTATAATAACAAAAAACCTGGAAGCTTTTCTTACATAATTATGCAAATTCACATGACTAGGGATCATTTGGCGAGATGAAACGAAAGACATGCAAACAGTTACAGATTCCACAAAGAAGAGAAGAGACATAATGTGATGATAAACACATTTTAATCGAAGTAGAAGTCACGATGGACAGCAGATTGAAAGATGCCAATCTAGTGAATATTAAGTCACGCGCATTTAAAAATAACAAGAGTTTTGTCCCTTTTCATATTTCACATACATGTAAAAACCTAAAAATGACCACAAAAATAATAAGATAAGCCAGATAAGTGGCTGATGACTGTGAGTCAGATGTTGAATACAGATGTCATTGTTTCAAATGTTGACGGTATGATAAAATATCAGGGCTTCACTATAATAATCAACTGTTTAAAGGCACATGAGGCGGTTGCACGTTATTGCAAAGCTGAAAAACAGAAACAGATCCTATAATTGTTTTTCTTTTTTCACAATCTCTTACATCACACAGGATTTGTCGCTGTTTAGTTAAAAACACTTAGCTGTTAAGGACGGCACGGGTCAGTCGCCACACAGGGACGCAAAATGAAAGGTAAATGTGGAATGTCGAGACTGTAGTGCATGTGGATGTACCAAGTGTGCATCCACTCACTGCAGCAGTTCAGTCGATCCCTGAAATTTGTGTCGATTACGTTCCTAGAGCACCCGTGAATTGTGAAAAAAATGCCTAAAATACGCCTTTACTAAATAATGTCCTTTAATTTAAAGGTAAACCTGTATCCTGTACAGTACTGTACTGCTGTGCCTCCTGAAGTGCTAGAATGTAAAATACAGATGTTACCCCTATATGTACTGTAATTAGTATAAGTAGGGTAAATACAGTAATAATTCACCATCCCAAGCTGCGTTGCTTTGTGTTCTCTCTACAGGGATAAAAAAAAATTACACAGTATTATAGTTTATATGGAAATTTTATGTTAATATTTATGTTACAAAATGATATTAAATTATATTATTCTTAATAGTTCAGCTTTAAAATGCATGAATAATTATATATAGTCATAAAAAAAGTATATTTGCGATTTCAGTGAAATTGTGGGGGTTTCCACAAACAATTATTAGGTAGGTTCTTGGGTAGGAAAAAATCTGCCAACGACAGAGGTGGTGAACTCTGAACCGCGTCTTTGCCTGGGTCAATTGTAACGTGTCGCCGTCTAGATCGTTCTCCGTGAATTGTGAAGGCACTTCGACGATTCAAATTTCGAAAAATGATGTTGCATGTAAAAGCTAATCCCTGACAACTCCAACTCCAAATACAAATCCTGACCATCACAGAGCCAAAGAAATTAGTAGATAAATTGTTATTTCTCACAGAGCGGAAGCACACATAACAAAAATAGGATGCAATCATACAGAAAAGCCACTTTCAAGGACAACATTCACTCCGCTCACACACGCACAGATGCAGACACTAGAACAGAGAGGGAGAGAGGGGGAAAAAAAATTAAAAAAAAGAGAAAGCGAGCGAGCGAGAGAGAGAGAGAGAGAGAGGCAGTCACGATCAGGTTCTCGATTAGCTGAGTGAGTAGGAGCACACAGTGTTGAGTGAGTGGTGGAGTGATCTCTGCGACTGCACCTCCATCAGCAGGCCACTGTGTAGGCGATGCACATTACACAACACCACTCACCGGCCTACGCAGTGCCGACGCAGAAGCGCACACGCGCGTGCTCAAACACACATACATGCCTAGACTATAGAGGAGGGAATCTTGAGGGATTGCCCATTTCCATGCGCACACAAGGGTAACTCAATGTGATTAGAAAGCTTTTTTTTTTATTTTTTTTTTTTATATATAGAACATCCTGATTTTAGATTTTTATAGCATATGTTTTTTTGGGGGGCCATTAAGCACCTGCTGTTTTAAAAGCATGATATTTGTAACCTATCAGGAGAACATTACGCTTAATGTATATTCATTATGATGATCACAACACAATTTCATTCAACTATTTGCATAGAATTTCTGGGTTATCCAACCGTTCTCCAACCATCCAACTGTTCTCATTCGGTTGCTCGAGTGGTGATCCAAGAGTGCCTCTTGTTTCTGTTCACCAAGTAAAAATTCTCTTCTCTGTTCGAAACTGTTACTACTAGGGTTAAAATCAATGCTTCTTAGAAATATTGAATATAGGGGTATTTAAAGGATATTTTTAAACATTACTTGGACTATTTGCTACTGGCACCGTTTCTATTTTTGCTAAACTCTGTGAACCCTTCTTTCCCGACAGAGCAAATGGTGAGCATGTCTTTCGTGACATAAAAAGCCACAGCAACAGGAGTCAAATAAGTTTATTGGGTGAAGTCTGAATTGACAGAATTATTTATAATATTACCAAGGATGGAACACTCAATTATACTTTATATAAACTTAGTCATCTGACTTTTCAAACAAATTCCAAACATCTTAAGTGACATTTAAATATTCCTCACTGACATTCTCACCGTTTCTATTATTGGAATTAACCAACTTAATGTAGAAAATCGCCCAGCACTAGATAAACCTACAAATTAAAATGTGCATACCCCTAGTATAATTGCATTCTTGTTCAGTGATATTGTTTCAATATGTAAAAAATTCAATATAATAAAAAAAATAATAATGATGTTTATCCTATTAGACATCATATGCACTGCTTTCAGTTTAGTTTTTTCTACCTTTTGTTTGGCTAAATGTCACTTGTCACTTAATATAAGAAGTCAAACTGGGACTTTTTAATATACAGAATAAAAGAAAACATTTCTCAGTACGCCGCAGCCATGTTCTGACTGCCTGCTACAGATCTGAATCACTGGCCTCCCAGGAACCCCTTAAATGGCCCAAACATGCGGAAAGGGCTTGGAGCGAGATCAGGAATGTACAATGGGTGTGGCAATAACCTCTAGATGAGTTCTCGTAATGTACAAGTGGTGTTTGTGAATGATTCTCATGTGTCTCTTCTGCAAGTTGGCGACAAACTACCTGTAGATTTTCAAGGATCAGGCGTTCCACTCTATGATTGTTCACAAACGGCTGCAGTGGGGTCTGAGCCACCTTAGCCGGAAACGTTATTCACGTTCTTGCCTTCTTTAAGACATTCGCATTACAAGTCTTCTGTAAATGTCAATCAGTTTTATATTCCGCTCAAGAAAATTTCAGCAACGGTTTGACGTGAACAGCCCTGGTATAAAAAAATTTCCAAGTAAACACCTGCCATTTATGTCATCCTTTACTATAATATATATTGGACTTCGAATTTGGAATCGATTTTTAAAACTATTCATGAAAACGGTTTAGCACAAGAGTGGCATTATGTGTCTAATGTATCAAAACTGGAACATAAGCTTGAATGAAATTTAGCAACCATAAAATCTAGTAAACGCTATTATGTGCGACACCTTGATTACATTTGCATCAAGGCCACATCATGATTCTCCCATGTCTACTTACCCACGAGTGCACACATCTACCCTGCCGCCCACACCCACACCCACCCCACAGCTGCCTCATCAGCCCCGAGCATATAACTTTAACTGCACTTACAGTCCTAAAAGACAGGAACAGACAAAGTTCCTTTGGGTCTTCCTTGTAGCCACTATTAAATGAGCACAAACCCCCAGTCAAGTCATTTCCACTAGAGACACGTCATTAATTATCACAGACATCATTTAACAGTGCAGTTCAGTGTCCCCACTATAGAAAGCCCGTCTGATTAGGCTGCCTTTCTATTTAATGACATTACAGGAACCTGGACTTTCCAGATAAAACAATTAAGGCGATTGAGTCGTGCTTGGAAGAACAGCCACAGCCTCCGAGATGAACGGTCTATTCAGGCAATTAGCGAAAGATGGAGGAGAAACTTGGCACTGATTACTGCTGAGTCACTTAGTGGATGCTAAGCCTTCTGTTCTAACCACAGGACTGCTACAAAGTCCTGGATATGAGCAAAAGCTGACTGCCTAGTGTGCTTCACTGCGTATGTGCCACTAAATAAATGTGCTAGCGTAGTAGAAAAATTCCTTATAGGTAAAGTGACCATTTTATTGTTTATAACAGGTTACAAACCATACAGACCGTCTGTATTTGGAGCTGCATGTCATTTAGAACGGCTCTCATCCGAATCTTTCTAAAAAAAAAATAAAAATCTCCCTTACAAATTTTCATCTATAGAAATGAAATTTTTCAAGAAATTTGAATTGGCATAGGAAGCATTTACGGCAACCGAACAAACAGCGTACAAACTGTCGGCGCAGACATTTGGGAGCCGTTCAAAACTTATGCATCAGTGGAAAGCCAGGCAAAGCGGATTTACGGGTTTTTTTTGTGCAAAGATTTAGTAAAGACATAGCACAATGGATACCAAGACCGTTGGCAAGGATGGTAGCAACAAGAAAAGGGAGCCACTTTCAGTAGAAATTATGAAAGAAAATTGTCTCTAAAAAAAAAATTAAATTAAATTTAAAAAAAGCTGCCGGCACCAAAAGGAAGATTTAATGTCTATTTATTTTATATTTTCCTTCATGTCTTTTCTAAATGTTTTGATTGTTTTCATATGCAAAAAATATGACTATAGTGTAGGAAATTTGTACATTTTTGGGTGGCTGGAACGGATTATCTGCAGTTACATTATTTCTTATGGGAAAATTTGTATCGCAACACGAATTTGCTGAGAATTTTATTTCAAAAAGTGACCCAAAAGAAAAACTAATATTTCCACACACATTTTGTTGGTATATAATACTGTAAGTACTGAGAAGAGACCAGTGCTGACCAGGTGTGAGGAGGTTTGGTGACTATAAATAGAAATGGGCTTCTTGACTTGACAAAATATACTTTGCTGAAGTAGGCATTTATTTTTTGCAGGCAGTCCAAAGGATGAAACTTTAGCTACTGCTTTCTTAATTCATCATTAGAAACTGTTTTATTCTGATTAATCCTGCTTTTCCTGTCAATTCCAGAAGACTTTGGGCATGAGCTGTGGTACACCCTGGCTAGACTGCCAATCCATCACACGATGCACACACTAATACACAAACCGCAGGTAAATTTGGGATTCCCAAATAACCTAACCTGCATGTCTTTGGACTGTGGGAGGAAATCGGAGCACCTAAAGTAAACCCAGTAAATACGAAGAGAGCACGCAAGCTCCACGCACACAGACCCCAAGGCGGGAATCGAAACCTGGACCCTAGAGGTCTGAGGCTACAGTGCAAGTCACTACACCACCATGCTGCCGATTTAAATAATACATTTGCCACAAATTCTAATTTGGATTCGAAAAAAAGTGAGGCAGGATGTCCTTTAAACCAAGTTAACAGTATTTGGTTGGAACTAGAGTCCCTATGAAGACTGGCAGACAGGGTAGAGAGGGAGAAAGCAACAGTTGCACTACACTGAGTAACTTTCTTTTCTACAAAGTAAGCAGCATTATAAAATGTAGGGACACGGCAGGAGTCTTTAATAAAGTGGCCTCACAGTGTTGCTGTAATCGATATGTTTACTTGAAGACATTTCACCAATCTGAATATGTTTGCTCTCATTGCACACTCTGAATAAACTGTATGCACATCCTAAACTGGGCAGACTTTAGACCATTCTTGATTTATACAAATCAAATCCAAAGTTAAAGGCATATGGAGTGGGTTCACACAACTTTTCATTTATTTTGCTCAGAATTTGATTTATGTCTGATATTTGGAAGCAAGAAGAGTAGTGGTGTAACTCTATACAGTATATGTAATGTAATATAATGTAATGCTTGCTAAGTACAAAACATTTAAATATTTTAACGGATATATGGTTTATTCAAGCTTAATTCTAAGATCATAATCATCTCTTTTTTCCAAGTCTGTAACAGCATATAGACTGATGATGGACATTCCTTTGGCACACTGAGTCCACTTGTTTTCTTTAGAAGGCAGCTTCACACGTGGAACACCTATGGGAGATTTTGACTTGACGTGGTAGACAGCGCTCTCGGACACCATCATCAGAACACCGACTGAGGGAATGTCTTTGGTGTTTTTTACTCCAGTACAGTTCCAGAGATGTGCACAATCTATTCCCAGGTGTGTATGAGCTGTTCTGACAGCTTGTGTAGGCTTACTAAGACACTTTGACAGGTTGTTCCTCTAATATGTAACCTACATCTGTTACTGTGTAAAACACTGAAGCTGATTGTCACAGTCACATGCTAATTAGCTTCCCAAATCATTCAAAATCAGAAGTAAATAACATAAGCGACTGTTATTGACTCATAATCTGCTTCCTGCAATCACACAGGCTTGTACAGTAAACACTAGGCATGATGGGTGCATGACTTCATCTGTCTCTCTTCTTAACCATCACTCTGGAGAAGGGTATATCTGAACTATCTGAACTATGACTTTGTCCCAATGCTCCACAATCCATTCTGTATGACCACTAGAAAACTGAACCCTTTTTCTAATTAGCCTCACTGATACATTAAGTGGTTTTCTTACGGCTACACAGCTGTTAAGTCCCAATCCCTTATGCTCCCTTCACATTTTGTAAGTGGAAATGCTCTCTCACAATTAAACTGATTTCTTCCATTTTTTTACAAATTGATTCCACTATGTGTTTATGTAATCTATCACACTCATCCAGGTTGTTTTTTCCAACCACATTTCTTCCTTAAAGATAATTCACAACTATCCTTTCAGATTATAATAAAGCGTTCTTTCGTTTCTTAACTAAATTTTAGTAGTTTCAGAAATCTCCTTATTAGTGGTGTTTGCATGAGCAGGATAATAGTTTGACCAAAGTTATTAGAGGAACATCTTTGCCACGACCACAGGATATATCTTCTGAAATGGGCGTTTAAGAAATGAGAAGCTACTCTCTGCACCAGTTGCTGTTAACCAACTTATTGCCAGCTGAAACATTAAATCACTGCAGTTGTTATGGACGGCTCTTAACTCTTAGCCCAGTTAAATCCGGGGGATGACTTTTTTTTTGGGCCGGGGTATGAACTTGTTTTTTTTTTTCCCATACAGTAACAGTAAAAAGTGAAGAAAAAAAAAGTGAAAAGCCAGAGAATCATTTGGAAAAAAAAATTTATGAAATGAAAATTTAGGCTTTACACACACGTCTATATGCATGTACGTGAATATATATTGGCATGATCACCACCTGCTAATGCTCTGTGTGTGTGTGTGTGTGTGTGTGTGTGTGTGTGTGTGTGTGTACCAAACACTTCGATGATATCAACCCACTTCCCACTTACTGGCAAACTGAACCCTTTGGCAAGCATTAAGTGAGAAGAAAGGTACGTCTACACAAGTGTGTGAGATACAGAGAGGGTGAGAGAGAGAGAGAAAGAGAGAGCGCAACATTGAAAAGGAGAGTGTGTGTATGTGTGTGCGCGCATGTGTGCACCAACAGGATGGGGATTAGCTGGGTGGGAGTGATTAATGGCTCTGTTCCAGCTACACTGTGTACCTCTGCATGTCCTGATGAAGGCGTGTGTGTAGATGATGGTTGTTCTCACCCCATGCTTGCTCACACACACACACACACACACACACACATACACACATACACACATACACACATACACACACATACACACACATACACACACATACACACACATACACA
>JAQMYJ010000001.1:21890052-21907591 GCA_030014305.1 Clarias laeviceps
ATTGGCTGTAGAGTCGTGATTAATGTGGGAGCACTAAGTACCTCTCATCCCTCCCCTCTGAGAGAGCTCGGCCAATCTCTCTAGGCCTCCAGCTGTGAGAGGCAACAGCTGCGAACCAGCGATCCCCGGATGATAGGGCGAGCACTTTACCACTGCGCCACTCGGAGGCCCGTAATGTGGACATCTTCTAAAGCACTATGCACACAAAAACTCTGCTGAGTGACCTGCTGCACACAGCCCCTACTCTGAAACGACTCAGATTTGATGGGAACACCTGTCTACGAAGAAAGAGTGAGAAGGGATTCTTACACAGCAGACCGGAGATTTGAACATTAAAACGTACAGTATATGCATCAAAAAGGAAGTCACATGAACCAGAGCAACATATTTATGGGATATATATATATATATGGGGTATATGGGAATATATTAAACGTGGGATATATTAGGCAGCAAGTTCACAAGTTGATGTGTTGGAAACAGAAAAAAAAGGGCGTGACGGCTGGTTCAGGGCATCTTCAAAAAGGCTGGCCATGTGAGGCGTTTCCGGTATGCAGTGGCCCTAGGAAGGACAACTGGTAAACATGGGCCATGGGTGCCCAACCCTCACCCATGCATGAAGGGAGCGAAGGCTGACCTTTGCCCAAGTGCATGATGGCGTGGTGGAAAAAAAGTGACCTGGTCTGAAGAATCACATGGGTGTGTATGCATCATCATGGTGCACAATGCATTATGGGAATAAGTTAGGCTGGTAGAAGCAGAATGATATTTTGGGCAATGTTCTGCTTTAAAGCGTTGAGTCCAGCCATTCATGTGGATATTACTTTGACATGCATCACCTACCTACCTATCTTACATATTTGTCCAGCATAATTGACATAACAGGGAATTTAAGCAGTTGGATTGGCCTTCCACAGGTCTCAATCTGATCATGGTCTTGTGTCTTTGTCTCATCTACAGCTTTTGTTGATGTCCAGTGACTGGGAACAAAAAGCTTGATTCTGTGCTCACTTTTCCTTTGGATCATTGTCAAGCTGGAAGATCCAACCTTGATATTGTTAAAGCTTCTTGGTAGTAGCAGGCAAATTTAAACTAGTGGTCATAAATCCAAACAAGGTTCCCATGTCATTTCCTTTAGAGATTAAAAATTCATAATAATGTTTTAAATAATAATCATTCATTATACTTAACAGATGGAGTTAAGTTAATCTCTGTATAGCTATTTCTCTTTTCACACCAAACTCACCTTGAGTGCTGCTAAAAGCTCAAACCAAGCTCTACTAAATGTTCCGGAAGCATCTAGCAACCTCCAGATGCTCACGTTTGTGGTTAGATGAAGGAACATTTGGAATGCATTCCAAAAAATGTGTTGGTTCAGTTCAGACGGCGTCGAATTGGTGACGCCAACATGGTGCCAACATCTTCAGCATTCCGTTAACCAGTGTCCTCATTGCGTACTGGGTGTCAAAATACACTGCTGTTCTCCCCCAGTCAGCTTTATAACACATGCGTATTTATTAAACTTCATAATTATTGTGTTCCCTTATGTTGGACAGGCGTTTTTCATTTATAGAGGTTAACACGCTTTCATCTGTAGATTCTCCCAGTAAAATTCCCATATGTTTGAATTCTGCCTTTGGGTCGCCTCATATTTTATCCCCTAGTGAAACAGGAAAGCACTGATAAAGCTCAGCAGTTCCTGAATAATAAAAAAAATTATAATAATAAAATTTTTAAAAATGTAACTAATGAGAATTTAATTCAATTCAAAGTCAAGAATTTGTCATTTTCCAAGTAAATGATTATGTGAACTAACTACAAAGACATTTCATAACAAAACTGTTCTGTTGCATTTTTCCCTCCATTTTTAAAAACTGCAGTACCAAGGATGCCAATAATTCTGGAAAAGACTGTATAAACATTGTGTTTTCATGAAACCAAATTTTACCAAGTGTTCCACACACACATGTTCCAAACCAGTGTTGGCTTGGAAATAGTCATGAATGAAGTGACCTTTCCTGCCCTGTTCTCACGCTGTAACCACTTATCAACACTTCCATAAAAAAATAATAAAAAATAAATAAATAGAAGGATGTGGAAAATGTGAACAGTCTTTCCTATAAGGTAAGTTCAGAATAAAGGGAAATCATTTCAGTGTGAGAACACACTTCATAATCACAGGGCATTGTTATTGTGAAAACCTTTACAGCTTGCATGGAAAGCAGACGAGGAACAGGACATTGATTTAAGATTTAGGGTTTTCATACAGATAAGCTAAAAAAAGCAGGGGCAGAAAACTTCAAAACTAAAGTACATTCTTACAGATGCTACAAGCGTGTAACTGTATCGAAAAGCTGGTTTATAAATCACACTTTTTTTTTTCCCGCCTCATAAAGGTCATGCAGGTCTTGTGCGGTTTGACAAGCGACTGCCTCATTAGCACTTCTGAGCAACCATGAGATTTACTATACACTCTTTTAACATGAATATTTGTGATGAACAATTCACATGTAAATTCTGGTAGCTCCAATAAACAACAGCTTCACGTGTTTGAATATTAAAATCTTGGCAAAGTCTTCAAATTTATGACATAAGGTCTGTACCTCTTTTTGCTATTTACAATAACACAGTTGGCGAGATATCTTCTTACTTAATACACTGCCTGGGCAATAATAAAAAAATAAAAATAAAAAATAAAAAAACACAAATATTTTATTGGCACCGCTAGCTTTAATTATGTTGCACAATCAGTGTGACATTATTACGACAAAGTTATGCAATATCACAACATACTTCTGCCTAAAGTTGCATTAATTTTTGAGTCAAACCACTCAGGAAAGTCATCTCCAGCACATTCTAAAGTCTTTGACTTTAAGGTCAGGACCCTGTGGTGTCCAGTTCATGTGTGAAAATGATTCATCATGCTCCCAGTCCGCTCTTTCACAATTTGACTAATTAAAAAATAATAATAATAATAATCCATTCATATTATACCCTGAATAGTCATTCAGTACATTCAGTTCATCTTGACTTCATTTTATTGCCACGTAACATTGCTGAGCCTGGACCTGAGAACCTGAAGCAGGCCCAGATCATAACACAGCCCCCAGAGGCTTCCACAATAGGTACTTTGCATGATGGGTGCATTGCTTCATAAGTTTCCCTTCTTACCCTGATGCACCCATCGCTCTGGAATAGATAGCGATAATCTGAATTCAATGGCCCATGTGACCAAATTTCATTGCGCCAAAGTCCAGTCTTTATGCTCCCTCTAGCAAACTGAAGTCTTTTATCTGATTAATCTCACTAACAAGTGGCCAAACAGCTGTTTAGTCCCAGTTCTTTTTCACACACGTGTGCATGTGGAAATCCTCTCACTATCAAACACAGCTCTGAGTTCGCCTGTGATTTATTTTAATAAAACATTTAATCTCATACGGTCATTCAGTTGTTTGGTTAGATGTTTCCTTTGCTTGATGCAGGCCCAATAATTGGCCCCTCCTGAAACACAGTAACGTATTTTCCATTCCATCACAGGATACATCTTCCGACGTGGCTGTTTAAGAAATGTAAAGCTATTCACTGCATAAGCTAGGATTAAAAGAATTACAACTAGCTGAAGCATTAATCTTTGCAGTAATTATGCAATCAAAACTCTTAAGTATTTGTTTTTGACCAGACAGTGTATTGATATTGGAACAGGAAGTGCTCTTAAGATAGATTAAAAAAAAAAAAAAAGGAATGCAAAATTGTTATTAAATCTTTCCAGCGGATTGGATGTTTATCTACTTGATGGTAATAGCATTTTATCATTGACGCCTCTGCACTTAAGCGGGACTAATAAGGACTCCTGTTTTTTTAGTGATGTGCATATTGTGGAGCGTGCAGTGTAAAATGCACAAGGAAGCAGTTTAGATCAACGTTCCTGTGCACTTGTTTTGCTCTTATGTAAATGAAAACAGTTTCTATATATGAGCAAATATTAACCAGACCTAAACCCAAACTCAGCTGCTGTTTCTCACTAGTCGCAGGTGGGGTTTTCCCAAGAAGCTCTGATAAACAGGAAACCTTACCGCCAAAAAAAAGTAAAATAAATAAATGAATGAACAAATAAATAACTCAGCGTGCAGGTTATCCCTCATGCCAGTTTAAATTTTCCCAGTGCCCCGCCCCCGTCCCCCCCCAAAAAAACATAATGAACACAATGAACAAAAAAGCATTTGTATTTCAAATTAGCAAGATTGATTTCCTCTAAACAGATGCAGTATAGCAGTCCTCGTAGTTACATGCTTCGACTCGACGCCGTCTCTTGCTTTGGTTAAAAGCGTTAGACAAATGAATTTGCAGTGTAAAGTGTTTATCACATTAAACTGAACTCCTCTGCTTCTCTGACCCTCTCATATGCAGACAACTCTCTGTCGTTTTAGCTCTTCATTTCCTGCTGAAGAAGCCAGTTCAAAGTGCCTGCTCGCCAGTAAATTAAAAAAAAGGTTTGTAAAACGTTTGCTGACCGCTCCCAGCTGCAGTGACCAAACAGCCTTCGAGACATCCCTATAAACACTAAACGCTCTGTAGCGTCAGACCGTTTATCCAAGCTACTTAACCAAGAGGAAATAAAGCTGGGAAACGTGTTTTGTGAGAACGCGGCAGGCAATAATACACTCTGCAATTTGTCTTCGGTGATGGGACACAAAGTGTTTTGACATTTGAAGAAGCTTTTCCAGTGGCATATATGGAAAAGTCAATGAGGCAGCTCGAGCAGAGCTGGAGCAGCAGGAGCGCAGATGAAAAATCTGCATAATGAGAGACATTTAAAGGGAAAGTGCAGTCCCGCCTCCGTCCCATATCAGCCAATTACCATGCATAATGCAAGCTCGTGTTGTTCCGAGCTCAGCAGGACAATCAGGGTCTCATGCATTATTCCATGCACCCCCGGGACCACAACTTATTTCTTCAGCCCATCAGGAATTGGATATGATGCTCTGGTTATGCCAAACAATATCAGTCATGGCTCAGGTCAGCAGTTTCAATGGAGATGTGGAATAAATCATTTTTCCATCAGGCACAGGAAGCATGCTGGGTTTCAATGGTGATCATGTTGCTGGAACACATTTTCAGAGCGCATTTATAAACATGAACTCATTATCTCATCTAATTCGCACACATGCTTTTGGACCTCGACTAATTTGCTTTTCTTCAACTAACAACTACTATGTTTCCTGATCACGTGCCAAAAGGGCTAACAGGTCCGTGATTCTTAAACCATGCGCAGCACTACTTTGATAGTAACATTTGGATCGGTATCAAAGTGTTCTTTAACCCAGACCTCAACTTCTTCCTTGAAATTGGAAAGAAGAAGGGACATGTCAGGATCAGAGTCTGAGACGCTCACTTTACAGTCCTTCTTGGAACTCAATTACTGCACAACCTTCCTTTAATGTTTCTGAAGAGGTTAGGTTTCCCTCGAGACGCCTTGCTCATCTGAAAGATCCATTAACTGCCATGAGTACGCTCCGTAAACGGGCCTGATGGCCGTGCGTGCGCATGGTTTAAGAATCACGGACCTGTTAGCGCCGTTTTCTCGACAAGGCTCGTACCGGGTTCAGCGCGTGAAGTCTTGTTTAACAATATTATAAAAAGAGGCTCAGCTAAAAAAGCAGCTTGAACCCCAAAGCAGCTTAGATACAGCATGAGTGCATTGTGTATTTAATTAAAGACCTGACTTTGACTGGCTTTCTGTAAACATTCTGCACCACCTTCTAGACCATCATTTGCTGAATATCTGATAGCTAGAATATTTGCTTCCACTCTTCTGGGAATGTCCATTGTGCGTTCTGGCTTTGTAGCAACAGTTTGGGGAAGAACCGGATATTGGTGTGATAATCGGGTGTCCATACACTTTCGGTCATACGTAGACAGAACATAAACTCCCAGGATGTTTACAGAGAATCTTTACTTTAAAATATCATCTGCTGTTTTTAAAGGGAGAGGCCGTAACAAAGACCTGCCTTGTGCCAACAGTGTGTGTGTGTGTGTGTGTGTGTGTGTGTGTGTGTGTGTGTGTGCGCGCGTTCACCATATGTGCATATTCAAAGTAAATATTACAGTTTATACGAGCATGAAAGCTTTACTTTCAACATGCTTCATATATCAGACTGAATACTACAGCTGTGAATCCCAAGTAGCCTCTCAAGTCTATTTAATTATTGGCTTTTCAAATTTATGAATTTATTTATTCGAATAACTAAAGTTTATGGTATGATTTGTCTCAAGCAGCTTTATTTCTTACTGGTTAAACAATTAAACAGCAGTTCAGTGTTAACTGGAAACTTTTATATATATTGTTTTTAGATTTTTTAAAGTGTTATGTCTCATACAAAGCGATTGTTTTTTCCTGGCCAAGCTTTTGCTCCACACTCCAATCCAGTAGGTGGCAGTATTGGTTATTGTTGCCCATAATATCAAAAGAAGCATCGCTGCTAATCTTGCAAAACAAGAGTATTTTTCGGGGGCCTCCGAGTGGCGCAGTGGTAAAGTGCTCGAGTTCTGGTGTCTGGCACCAGGACATTGACAGCGGTTCCTTTGGCTGCTGTGGTTGCGAGGTGGGGCCTCAACAGATCGTTCCTGTTTGGCGCAGTGGTAAAGTGCTCGAGTTCGATGTAAAGTTTAAAACTGTACCTAAATAATTTAACAAGAAAAAATTTATTCTAAATCAACGCTTGGTCCATTGATTTACTGGATTGAGTGGACCAACAAAAGGTCAACTTAACCGCCCCACCCGACTGAGTGGTAGTAGAAGCTTAATGTGGGAGCCCCCTATTGACTGGGGGGAATTGGACACGACTAAATTTGGGAGAAAAATCGGGAAAAATCCAAAAAAAAAAAAAACGGTATTTTTTTTTCAAAACATGGCAACAGCTTTGTATGTTCTGCAATAGATGTGAAGTTTTTATGAACGTGTAAAGTTTAAAACTGTACCTAAATAATTTAACAAGAAAAAATTTATTCTAAATCAATGCTTGGTCCATTGATTTACTGGATCGAGTGGACCAACAAAAGGTCAACTTAACCGCATGGTACTACTGGACACTAAATAAATTGATGCATGAATACATGAGAATGCAACAAATGGGGCACTTAATGAAAACTGAGATATGAGGGTAAATGTCAGAAGAAAAAAAAAATGATTATAAAGGACACTCCCACCCTTATGCTGACATTACTGTCAGACATACGGGTCAATAGATAACATCTCCACTTAAACATGAGTCATAAGGTATCACATTTACTGCATGTAACAAGGAGTTTATCAGACAAAACATATTGGTAATAAATATTCAAGTCAGTAAATAACACTGAAAAAATAATCATCAAGAATTTACTAAAATCTGTTGGCCTCAATATTTCGAGAAAACTCTTGTCTATTTTTGATCCCATTAAAAAGGATTCAGAGCACTAAAGTTGTGATTTTCTTGGGTATAGAGTGCATCACTAAAAAGTTAAGGGAAAACCACATCAGTCTTTTTAGGTTCACAACAATGTAGTTTCAACATAGTACATTCACTAAGTGACTTAACTTTATAACTTTTGTTGCAGCAGTTTTCATGGTGTTTGCAGAAACTTATGCATAAGGAGACTCCTCTATCTAAATCTTGAATATGGGTTGGCGTGCGGTCAGATCGTGGTTTACTGGGGTGTATAGAATACTGAAAAAAATGATATCTCAGCAAGAAAAAAATATCTACAGTAGTAAAATATGATCTACTATTTCTTATTATGAGATGACAATGCACCAAATAATAAAATCATTAAGATTATTTCTAGACTTAATTTATTTTTAATCTTCACATTTTCTCTTCTATTGATGGATACATTTGCTTCTTTCTAAAAACTTACCTAAACATAGAATGAGAAAATGAAAACCCTAGAAAGATTATGTCTAAAAATATAATGAATTATCTTAGTCTATTGTAATCCTGCTATAAAAAATATTACACAGATCATAACCATTAACATGCCGACTTTGGCAGCTCTGGCCCCTCAGGGCGTGGCTCTGCAGGAACTCAGAGGGCTGTGCTGCGGTGTCTGGCACCAGGACATTGGCAGCGGTTCCTTTGGCTGCTGTGGTTGCGAGGTGGGGCCTCCACAGATCGGACCTGTTTGTCTGGAGCATTCCATGGATGTTTGATCTGATTAAGATCTTGGGAATTTGGAGGCCGCGTCAACACCCTTGAACTCTTTACCTGCTGGGTGCCATGTGCAGGGGCCTGTGATACCTTTCCCTCACAGCCAACATTAACTACATTGGCTTTTCTATGGGATCGGACCAGACTGGCTGGCCTTGCGTTCCCGTAATCCCGTCACCAGTTTCCTGGTATATAATCAATGTTATTCATTTCACTGTTAATGTTTTGGCTGATCAGTGTATTATGACACTAGGTTCAAGACATGATCACTTGCTAAGATGTCATGCAGTGTGAACATGTTTGAAACATTTGCTCCAGTGCTACAGCTTGATATGATATGAAGGTCTGCCGTGCCACATGATGGCGAGGAGTTTTAATCGACAGGATGATATGAAAAAAAATTATGTTTTGTTGGTAACTGTAATACGTTGTGCTTAAATCAGTTCATCTGCGTTCAAATCAGAACCATCCACCACTTGTAACATCTACCACTTTGTTATCGCAGATCTCTTGGTGGTTACCGCAGGTTGACCTTCATAGCGCATCATAGAGTTATTTATAAGTAATCTATACTAATTTATAAGCATTGCTTTATCTGTGGCCTTCCTCTACCAGAATGTTTTTCCGTGTCTTTACACAGTGCCAACATGCTGTGCCTTAGCGCTTCCTTTATCATTTTACTGGTTCTCCATACCTAGTCATGTCAGAGTGTGCTGGAGCCATAGCAAGCCTCAACTTTTAAACCACAGTCATCGTGAAAGCAGGAAATGGGCTTTAGTGCGTCTGTTTGAGCTCACACGCTCTAATAGCTGAGGTGCATTACTGGAAGATTTAGCAAGCTTTGCCTTTAGGAGACGCTCTTGTGATCGTACATTTAAACGTACACAAAAATGTACTAAAAGACAGATAAATGAGGAGCAATATTGGTAGGCATCATAATCTGTGAAAAAAGATATATAGAAGACGAGACTTTTCAACCATATGAAGTAAAACTGCAGCATCATTTCCTACAGAATTTCAGTTTTCAGAGTTGAGTTGTCAGTAATGTCAGTAATGATTTTCAGCAGAGGCTCATGAGCAGAGACGTAACCTTTGAGATTATTCGACGTGCGTCTCTCACCATAGCTCCTCGCAAGCGGTAGTATTTTCGGCACGTCAGACACGATCGATCGTTCTAACTGATCTGGACGTGACCGTTTATCAGCATGCGAATCAGCTTCAAAGGGAACATATGGACTAATTAGTGCGATAGGAGCCGAATAAAGCAGATGTAGTGATTGTGGTTGTGATGTAAGCTTGCCTGTGGTCTGTTCTGGGTGAATATAGCTGTGCGCAGCATCTCTGTGGTGTCACTGAATGTGCTGAGGTGGTACAAACTGCTCCGAGCCCCTGGGGGCTGCTGAGAGTGAGACAGTATCGGTCTGGAACTGCTAAGCCAGAGAGCAGCACTTTTACCCTGCCACCCACTCGATCTCAGTAGAGACAAGGAGGGGGGGGGGAGGGGGGGAAGGAGAGACAGAGAGAGAGGGAGAGAGGAGTGAAGTGCAGCGAAATGGATGGTACCACTCTAAAATCACATACAATGCTTTCAACCAGAAAGACTCTCCTTTGTGGTTAGGATAGAGCCATGCAGACACCCTGATCAATGTCCTGGTTGAGATGAGAAAGAGATAAATAAATAAATAAATAAATAAACAAAAACACAGACACTTATCTTCCACTGCCCACAAACACTTAGCGCAGCTGCAATTCCAGCCCCGGCATACTTAAGTGCATAGCCATGACGGAGGGAGGGGAAGAAAGTCGAAAAAGAAAACAAAGAAACTCCTACGTATAACCATATACGACTGACATGTACAGCACTGTGCAAAAGTCTTGAGACACCCATCATTTCTTCATAAATGGTGTAGATTAAAGCAAAGAAACAGGAACAAACGTTTTTACAAGACAGGTCACAAAGTGCCTTACGATACAATTAAAAAATTGGTTGTTTATGTAACAACCTGAGCAGCAACCTCATTTCCCCTCTCGTCTGTTCCAACAACTCTAATCACTAATACTAATACTCTCAGTATACTAATCACCGTCCTGATCATCTGTCATTATCTGCACCTGTTTCTCACAGGAACATGTCTAAAGTGATTTTTTTTCTAACTAAAAAATGTTACCGAGCCTAGACTGAAAATGAGAGCCACAAAGTCCTTTAGAAAGCTTGGAGAACAATTCCTGAAGACTACATAAAAAAAAAAAAAAAAAATTAAAAAAAAAAAAAAGATACAACCTTGTCTGGCTCTTTGGAAGAAAAATATAAAAAAAATGAGGGGCATATCAAGACTATTGCACAGTACTGTACATGATGACCTTCTACAGGTGCAGATATGAACAAAAAAAACAACCAAACACTAAAACCATTAATGATCCTCGAAACCAAGGCACCATAACAAGCCTTAATGCATTAAGAATGAAATAATGTCACTGCGCATTGCTTATAAAAGTTTATAAAGATTCTGTAATATCGCTAATCTCTGTGCTCTAAAACACGTAAAATTGAATATTATTTTGCAGGAATGGCCTCAGCAGTGGTTATATAAATTTTCATGTAACTTCACTAGACCAAGAACAAAGAAAATTAAAAACCTAAGAATGCATGTAGGTAAACTTTACTCAAGGATAAAGGAATAATGGAGGTGAAACATATTGCACAGTTTCTCCCGGTTGTGGTTACTTTCATCCTTCACTTTGCTCAGTATTTTATCGAGGTGAACGTGTAGGGATCAACGTGCTGTTCATCACTGACACTAGTTTTGTCTTGTTGGCAATAAAAATGTACTCTGTGCAATGGTTTTCTGGACATACTTTTGTTTTTCTGCTAATTTTGCTACGATACCGCATGGCTCAACGATTTCGCTGCAGGCAAAAAGGATGCAAACCTAACTGGGAACGACCTGGCTCAATTCTATCACTCAAATGGATACAAGTGTGTCTAGGAACTCAAGCTGAGAAAGATTTTGAAAATGTGTGCAAACAGTTATCACGGGAAATACAGAGAGAGAGAGATTCCACATTTTTGGGAGAGACCTGCTAGGGTTTGAAAAAAACACCCTAAGGCTCTTTGAAATATTCTGTATGAAAACAAAGCAAGAAATCTCAGATTAGTTCCCAGGAAAAAGTGCCTAAAGGGTGAATCAGTCTTGGCATGCAGATGTGTCAAACTGGTCTGAGAAATCTGATTTAAAAATATATATTGTATAATGGTTACTGAAATTGCATGACACTTGTAGTTACTTAGCTTTGCTGCAAACATTTAATTTTTTTTTTTTTTTTCCATAAATCAAGCTACGAATCCTAGGTGGACTGTGGATTCAATTCAACTCTACTACTAGGCATTATGGTTTTCGGTTTGATTTATTACTGATTCCTCTCAAAGCAGGCTTTATTTAGCTACTTTAGCAGGTTTTAATTAATTCAAAACCTTTTAGAAATAATCATTGATGCGCTGTGTCATGTCTCATGCAAAGCAAAGCAATCATCTATTTTTCCAGCCAAACTTTTGCGCCACACTCCAGTCCAGTAAGTGGCGGTATTGCACAAACTGCTCATAACCTTAAAGAAGAAGTGATACTCTTGCAAAATATGAGTATTTGCAGAAGCTGGATGCATTTCGAATCTTCTGGACAAGCACATTCGTCAAGGAATTCAGACAACTTAACCCTTGTAAGTTACCAAAAATTTTAAAAAGAATAAATAAAAACTAGTAACTAACCTGGCCCATGCAGAAGAGTAATGAAGTTTTATAATCAATTAAATCGCACACCTCTATTCGAAAACGTGTGTGACCAACCCACTTGGGTTTTTAGAAATTCCCCAGATAGCGCTCATTTTCTTAAAACTGCTCTTCCTTCTTCCAGGGATCTCCGTCAAATTGCATGCAACATTAATAATATACAAGGCGATTAAGCAAGCACGTACGGCTTGTGATTACAGCTGCCAGTTTTCATTTAGCGGCAGTTCAAAGGAAAGAAAAGCCACTGCACAAATAAGCGGTAATCCTCTCTTAAACCCACGTCTACCAATAAATGCCATCTGAATGCAATTTCCTGCTAATTCCCCTTAACTTACTCCCTCAGTTCTTCCTTAGTTGAACATGTTGTGCAGGGCTGCAGCAATTAGTTGTACAAATTCAACAACATGAAGTTGAACACTCAGTGTGTTGCTTATTTAAATCTTTTGGACTATTTCATTTTGATTTCAATTAGTTATCGTAAATGGAACAGGGAATAAGCATTCGATGAAAATTATATATAATTATATATAATTTGCAGTACAGTAAAAGCTTTGCTGCCCTACATACAGAGAGCTGACAGAACTTTTGTTTTATAGACGATGTAGGTGACTTAGCACGTACTTGTAAAACTCTCTAGAATGCACTTGTCCCACTCCCATTGTGCAGCTGCCTACACATTAAATCTAATTCCAAACATGCTGAAAACATTGCTGGAGCTTATACATGTGTATCTGTGCTTATTTAGCTTAAGCTTAAGCTATTATTAAACTTATTTAGCCATTTTGGTCAGCCACAGTTAAGGTTTAATTGCATTTTCTTATTATTAATAATAATAGTAATGTACTTATTATAATTTTTAAGAAAGGCACTGATCCATTAGGTTGAAATTTATTTGTGCAAAAAAAAGCTCTGACTAGTAACATGAAGAAAGTTCTGCACAAATAATTCTTTTTTAAATTATAAACATATAATTTTTTCCCCCCATTATTTTAGTAGTGTCCAATTCCTCCCCATCACTAGGGGGCTCCCACATTAAGACTACTACTACCACATAGCTGGGAGGGCCGAAGACTGACTATCACGCTTTTCCTCCGAACCACGTGATGTCACCGACCGCATCTTTTTGAACTGTTCGCTTACACACCGGCGTAAGACACTCGCTATCCGCTCCTTGGCTGTAAAGCCGTGACTAATGTGGGAGCACAAAGTACCCCTTCTGAAAGAGCTCGGCCAGAGGTTACAGCATCACGCGGGAATCGAACTCACGATCTCCGGATGATAGGGCGGGCACTTTACCACTGCGCCACTCTGAGGCTATAATTGATATTTTCATTAAAGTTACCAAAAGAAAAAGTAGAGCTGGGCGATATGGCAAAAAAAATTGTGAACTGTAAAATTCATTAGTTGTAATTCCAGTTTTGGTTCTCCTACACCATTTATATACATCTGTGCGGATCCTGTGTGCACCATCATCTCTTCTGGTCTCTCCCCTGGCTCAAAAGAATGGGCCGTAAATCATACACCCTTACACCCTTCATTTCCAAGAACGCCACATTTGAAGTAGACTTCAAAATGTGACAGCCTTAGTAGCGCTGCTATGATGACATTATCAGCCTTGAAATGCATTAATAGTTGTAGCACCTGAATCCAGACACACCGGTGGTCTCTTAATGCGCTGCTTTTATCCCGCCACACCATCAAACTTTGTTTTTAATTAGGCGGCCAAAATATGGTATTGTTGCTAAAAAGTGTCTCACCTAGGTGAAAAAGTAAATTTATTCATAATTTATTTATTTATTTAGTCATACTATTTAATGCTCCTTATCTCCTGATCCATGCTTGTTTTTTTTTTTTAGAAATATGCATACACATTTACATTTTTATCAGATTAAAAAAACAACAAATAAACACCCCCCCCAAAAAAAAACGCATTTGCAAATACAATTTCATGCCCTTTTATGTAGTGTCCTTTTTTGAATTTAAATCCTTCAATGATCATAATTGTCATTCAGATAAAACTTGGCCAGTTCACATGAGATTTCATAGATTTTACATAAAAAGACATAAACCTGAAAAAGTCTATTCTCTTGAAATTGCACCATGAATTTGACATGGTTACGGACACTACAGATTTTTGAATAAAGCGTCTCTCATGCAAAGCACTGAGGTAGCCCTTTAATTTTAATGGTACGTGTGTGTTAACAATAATTATCGGGCAGATTACAAAAAGTAATTGTAACTGAATAAACTAGAAATTTCTAATCTATAGTGTGTCTAATTTGGAGCATTTAAACAAAAGCACTGTTGTGTAAAAAAAAAAAAAAAAAAAAATCCTTCATTTTTAATTTAAGCAAAATTTTTTTACAGATCATATGCTTCCAGTAGCTTACACCAATTTTACCATCTATATTCATTAATAAATATAAATAATTTGCATTTTTATTTATTATTGTTTGTAGCAAAATGGTATAACGCTGAAAAAAAAAATCGGCCAAGAAAATTGCAATCAGCGTTTCTCTAGTGTTTTTCAGAGGTGTGCCATACTGTCTATACTAATGACTATTGTGGAAACTGCTCCAGGTCTCACACACCTGCTCCCTGATGTGCCCGAAAGTATACGGACCCATCACATCCATATGTGGTTCTTCCTCAAACTCCATTCTCAACCCTGATCCTGGAGGATTTAACTGATTAAAAAATAAGATTTAACTAATCAACTAATATGATTTTTTTTTGTACTTCAAGTCTGCATGTAAGGTTTTTGCCTTTTTACTATTTCCCTTAGACAATGTTAAATTTCCCAGGCCTCTCTCTCTCTCTGTTCTACCCCTCTTCCTCCTCATTCCTTATATATAAAATACTTCATACGGCTTTTTGTTTTCCTTGATTCTTATTTGACGTAGTAGACTCAAGAAGTGGATTAGTACTAGTATACCTCTTTTTTTCTGTGAATAAACCAGAGAGAACTTTCATTCAGACACCATTATGCAGAGTGCATTTGCAGTGTGCATTTGTGTTTGTGGCTAAATCTTAAAAGGGACGCACAAACAGCTCGTATGAGTGTGACGTTCAGGTGTCCAAAACCTATTCGTGTGCTTTAGTATACGCAATCAAAAATCATGGCTACTTCCTGAATGTGCAATCCCTTCAAATGGAAAAGAACTAAAGCTGCTGTTCCGAATAAGGAAAGCTGAAATCGGTAGATTGTGTTTGTAATAAAAGATAAGCCTAAAAGGCATTGGCCGCTGTACGACCTTCTGCTCTAGACTGGAAGTGCTTAACTTTAATCCACGTAAGGACAGATAAAAACAGAAATCAAAGAGTGAATACTATCTGCAGCGTTCAGCGGCTTGGTCACAATGTGCGGACAAACATTAAAAGGCAAACCGAGCCGCTCTGTGCTACCCCGTCGATACGAGGGGGCTCTTTGCTCTTTGCTGAATACAGTACAACAGACGGCAAAGAACAGAACGGCCATCTAGCTGCAAGACACGCAGCGGGTGGTCAATAGACGGGCGACTGGGTCTGTTTTGCATGTGATGGAGGAAACGGAGGTAAAGATGTAAACAAGACTTTGCGTTTTCGAACTGCAATTACACACAAACACACAGAGAGAAAGAGAGCAAGAGAGAGAGTGAGAGAGAGCATGGTATGCATGTAGGCAGGTTTGAAGGCCAATGAAATGAAAGTTGAGCCTGAGCCAGGTGACACCCACATGCATCGCAGTTAGTGCCCCTGGCACACTCGCATTCGGAGGAAGTGGACGATTCAAACGGAAGGAAGGAGAAAGCAAGAGGATGGAAAGAGTCCAGCTGGACAACGCTGCTCCAAAACCTGGGAACACTCACCGTGATAAAATCTGCAAGCACAGGCTTAGCAATATAATACTATTTATTAACGCCATATTAGCCTTCAAGAAAGGGAGAGTTGATGAAAAGCCGGTGATCTCATACGATCACTTCTCCAATTTTGTGTTTTATTTTTAATGATCAGATACAAGCACTTGCATCCAGATGTACTTCGAAATCAGAAACTACACTCGGTCATGTGGACATTATTAATTTAACAGCCGTTGTTGCTTTTAAATCCCTGCGCTCGTGCTTGTTCAGAGAGCACATGGCCTCGGTAACAAGATCTCCCATATCGTATGTCCGTAAACAAGCGAGCTGGTTCACCCGAAGTGAAATCGCTCTTTAACCTGATTGGTAACCGTGCGCCGCTGATTCACCTGGAGCGCCATTTACACCCAGATTATTCCTTCTTCTTCTTCTGCTCTAAGGAACATCACCTTGCTGGAACACTGTCTGTACGGAGCCAGCTCTGGAAATGGTGCGAACACCAACAAACGCAATAATTACGATGAACAAGATGAACAAAACCTGCTGCAGGAATCCTAGTGTGGAGGGAAATAATTACCGTTTTTGTTACCCAGCCCACTTTCTTAGGCAGAGCACAGAAACATTTTCTACACGCTCTGAAAGGCTGTGTGTGTGTGTGTGTGTGTGTGTGTGTGTGTGTGTGTGTGTGTGTGTATGTATGTATGTATATACTGTATGTGTGTACGCTCAGAGCACCACTCGTTCTGCTGACTGGATTGTGATATTACTCTCCTGTCACTTTCTACTTCCCTCAATCAGATCATTTAAGAAATGGCATGAAAAACTGCTTAATTGATTTATTTTACTGTTTAGTTACAGCATAAAATAAACCGGATGTGAATCGATTCCAGATACCAATCAAGCACAAGACACTGATTAAAGATTTATGCAACGATTCGTGCGGTTACGCAACGCGACGCCTTGGAAAAGGTGATAAAGAAAAAATAAATATGTAAATAAATGAATAACATCTAAATGTATGAAACACTGGCCCAGTGTGCAGAGAGAAGATGATCCACGGTTAAGACGGTTGCCAGGGAAACTAAAACACAGTAATAAAATATAAACTAAAAACAATGGTTATATAAATAATAAAATACAATTACAATGGTTTTTGGAACAGGATATCACAGCGGACAAGAGTATCGTCTGGTTGTGTGTGTGTGTGTGTGTGTGTGTGTGTGTGTGTGTGTGTGTGTGTGTGTGTGTGTGTGTGTAGCTGAGACAACAGCACCTGAAGGCATGAACATTTCTTATCTAAGGCATAGCAGTACGAGTCAGAGTTTCCATATCCCAGCATCTTTCAGATTGTCCATCATGCATGGAATGATAGTTTAAGTAAACGTGGTTCATGTAGGGTCACGTCATCTAGTAATACATCACTCGACTGGAGCTTGAGATTTAAGGCCTATCAAATGAGATGGTGTAAACAGCGGTTTGTCGGGTCGGGTCGGGTCGTCCATTCTCACGTCTTCTCCCTACGTCTGAATGGGTTTTCGTGCCCAGGTACGCGCATATATACGCGCACGCACACGCACGCACACGCACACGCACGCACACACACATACACACGCACACGCACACACACGCACACGCACACACACGCACACACATACACACGCACACACATACACACGCACACACATACACACGCACACACATACACACGCACACACATACACACGCACACA
>JAQMYJ010000001.1:21932518-21949033 GCA_030014305.1 Clarias laeviceps
AACCTTGAGAGGAACCAGACTCAACAGGGAACCCATCCTCATTTGGGTAAAACAGAAAGCAGGAATTGATCTGCATTTATACAGTGTGTTAATATGTTGATATGTATCTGCTACTCATGATCTGTAAAGCCTTTATAACGGCTCTAATCTATGGTGCTGGTAATTGGTGATTTCTGAGGCTGGTAACTCTAACTAAAAATCTCCTCTGCAGCAGGGGTAAGTTTTGGTCTTGCTCTCCTGGGATGGTTTTCATGAGATCCAGTTTCATCATGGTGTTTGATGGGTTTTGCAAATGCACTGGACAAATCTGGTCTTGCAAGAACTATTCCAGAACAGCTGATCTTCATGTCTTAAAATAACAACTCACTACTGTTGTTATTACTTAAATTACCTAATGCGATATGTGTTATTTAAGAGTTTAAAAAAATAACAATAATCCAATATTGTCCTAGAATGTAGAAAATAAATCCAAACTTGTGTTCAAAGTTTTGCTTGGATACAGCTACAGTCATCATTAAAATTACTAAATTTATTCTTCTAAAATAAAAACATCTTCAAACCTTTATGTGTAGGTTTTTTTGAACATAACATTTTTTTGGACAAAACACATATTTTGATTTTGGAAACCTATAAAAATACAGCTTATATGGCTCTCTGACATCCAATTAGACATGTTTTGGATTTAAATCAAACTGAAAAACTTCTTTGGTTCTGTTCATAAGGAAGAAAAGACCTTCTCTGAGTAGTTTTGACAGCAAGGGGAAAAAAAAAAAACACACACAAAGGGTGTGAGTGAGTGGGCACAGGCATGACATACACACAAGCCGCCTGAATCCACAGTAAACAGTGGGAGGCTTGAAGCTTGGGGTTGAAGTATGTTGAGTTACTTGAAAGTTTCTAAAAATGACACAGCAGGGAGCAGGCGGTGTCAGGGCCATCGGCTTCTCTCGCTTATCCGGTGCCCATCTTCATAAGTCAAGTGTCACACGCTACCCGTCTACAGTTGCGCTATGAAATCCAGACAATGGCTTCCTGGTGTCTCCGAATGGACCTCACAGACAGAATAAGCTCGACTTGCTGAGTCATTCCAGTTGAGCTTCAAAGGAACTGGCAGTTTAATCGTACGTGATTATTCGGGTCGGGATGACAAGGATGAGAGAATGAAACCAGTCATACTCACTGCTTGGCTGAAGAGATGTGTAATTAAGACGTGTTTTTATTGACTAATTGAATTGATTCATTTGTCCAACCGTTGATCATAAACAATTCCCAAGAGCATCAAACCTATTACAGTTCTGTTATGCCAGCATGGGGAGAGAAAACCACCGGTGCTTGCTGATATAATGCTGAAGAAGGCATTTTAAACTTCTTACCAGTCTTAGGTTTGTACATGTGGACTACAGTTCAGACTAACTTTTTACTAGTGTTTCTAGGTTAGAAAAGTAGAAAGATGTATCAAAGCTCCTGCTAGAGGTGATCGGGTATCGAACCGAAATATCTAGATGCTTAGCAGGACACACCGAGGTTTTCACCAGCTACAAAACTCATCCAGTCCAGCTCATCCAGTGGCTGCTTTTCCTTAAATGCAATCCCATTTCTTTACCAAGTATGCAGATTGTGTACATGAACACACAGCATTTGATATTTAGTCTCATCTCAGTGCAACACACAAGGCCAACTGAACTTCTAAAGAATTTCAAAGGAAGGCCCTTTCTTTCTTGCAACACTTCCAAACATTCTGTTGTTTGTTGAAAGCTACTTCCATCAGTTGATCTTTGAACCTGCAAACTACAAGAATCAAAAGGCAAAATTTCTCCTGCTTCACCATTCCGCTCACAGTTCTTTGTATCTCTGATTCAATATTGACGGACATGAAACTTGACTCTAATTGTTCTTAACCGCATATGTATTTTTAGATCCAGTACCTCATTTGAGCAGATCAGTAGACACCTGTCTCATTTGTATTGAAAGTGTACGTTTGGTGTTGTTCCCTTGGCAATGGACAACCAAGGAGTTTCACATGTGCGCAACCTCATGTTTTTTTTTACCTCAGAAAGTAACAGGACGTGGTGAAAGCCAACAACAGAACTGCTCAAAGTTAATGCCCTGGTTATTTAGTAAATTCAAGTCATCAGCTGACTTCATTTTATTGCCACACAACATTGCTGAGGCTAGACCCTTCTAACCCTCACACACCCACCACTATAGGATCAGTCTGAACTCATCAGACCTCATGACCTTTTTCTATTGCTTCAAAGTCTGATCTTTATGCTCCATAGCAAATTTAAGTGTTTTTTTTATTTTTATTTGATTAATCTCACTAGCAAGTGATTTTCTGATGGCTACATAGGTGTTTAGTCCCAATCCTGCGAGTTCTCATCACATTGTATGCTTACTTTCACTGTTAAACATAGCTCTGATTTCTACTGTCAATGTTTTATAATGCATCTATCTTTAAGAGATCTCCATTCATGTTTTTTTTCTGATCACATTTCTTTGACAAAGTTGAAGGTTCAGCACAGTCTATACAGGTTTGAATCATGTGTTGGGCAGTTCTTTAGTGTTCAAATACTGCCCCTTTAAAAACCCATACTACCACATTTGTACTTACACGACTCCACCCTGTCCAGTCTGCAACATGGAAGCAACATGGAAGAGAACTCTTATAAGCAGAAATATACCAGCTTTAATTAATTGAACTGAATGTTATTGAATACAGGTTTACCGTACAAACCTTGTGCAGTGAACTGAGGGCAAAAAACTAACAAACTCTCAATAACAAAATAATCGTCCATTAATCATAATCAAAGTAAAATGTTAAATTAATCTTGATATTTATTTGAGATCATAATCGCTCAGCACTTCTATACACCACACACCACCATTATAAGCACTTGCACTACAAGCACATATTTTAAAGGCTTACGAGCTAAGAGATTATTTTCCTGACAAAGTGTGCTGTATTTCAACAAAGCGCAATATATCCCTGTTGACTTAGATGAGCAACAACAGGGGTTTATCTAGCTTCATCTCTTCACATCTCCCTTAAGTGTTTAAGTTTCACAGCGTTATTCAGGCAGGTCGCAGAATTCGCTGGTCCTTTATCCAATAAGACCTTGTGTTTTTTGGGTTCGAGAGCAGGCCAGAATGTAAGCATTGAATAAAGGAGAGATATAAGAGAGATAAACTGAAAGTAAAACCAGGGGAGATGATTGCACTCGGCATAAAGCGCAAACACAAACATAATCGGGCTCAGAACTTTTTCAACTGCATTACTTAGAAAGCTAAATATATCCCAAGAGAATGTTGAGAATGTCCACTGTTAGGATATCATTAGCTTTCTAAGTAATGCAGTTTATTTTACAAGAAGCTTAGATAATGAATCCGATCAACTATTATTCATTATGGGTTTGTTTGTTAGAACTTATCATGAATATATATTTTGAATACGTTACATTTTGATACAAAATGAATAAATAAAATCTTATCCAGAAATGTATTAACAGCATGCTTGCATAAATATGTACACCCCTTCACATGCCTATGGGCAAGTATTCACCCCAAGACCATATTAATAGCATCTCATGTTTTGTTTGAAATCCCTGCAAAGATGAATCCTTGTCAGCTCTAACAGAAATAATTAGCAAAGTCCAGTTTCGTTCAGCTTCAAGTGCACCAACTACCAGGTTGAGGATCATATATTGGCTATACAGTGCACTTACACCGTGTGTAGACGCCATTATGGTTTGTTCTGTGTGGTACACGTATATGTAGGGAGCAGTAAGCTGTTCAGTCACCTCTTAGGTCTGCCGTTACTATAGAAACAGCTGTAAATCAAGGCTTGGAACTCAAGCACAGCAGTCAGGGCAACCTAAATACATTTCTCACAGGATGTTTGCTCTCGCCACTCTGATGCACTCTGTATATAAAAAAAAATTAAATCCCAATTTATTTAGATAATGGGAAACAGTGGTGTTGATCAGTGATCTGTACAGAACGTTCCTCACAGCTCGGCATGTAAACTGTGGATTAATTGCAAAGATTAACCACCATAGTGAAAAATAATATTTTACTGCAGCTGTATAGCTTTACATTACAATCCAAATTATATCATCACTCGCACTGATCTATTGTATTTTTGTTTGAACTCTGTCGGTCGTGTGCTTTATTGCCTGGGTTGCCAGATCACACAGACAAAAATCCTACTATGGAGTGCTGAAAACCCTCCCACTCTGGGGAGAAAAAAAAAACAAAAAAACGGTCAAATAATATCTGTGCTTGAACTCGTATTGTAGCCTAGTTATATATGGATATACTTACTTTCACTAAAATTAGTCTGTTTTTTTAAAAATTACAAAGATAAAATTGTATTCCTATTATTATTACAGTCTGTCCATTTCATTAAAAATAAATAAATAAATATACAAACAAACATACCTCATATCTACATAGCTCATATCGTCATTCAATTTAACAATTGAGTATTGAATAGTTGAAAATGTATTTAAACATGAATGTTGTTTTATTTAAAATGCTGGACAAGTGTTCCTTGCTTCAAGTGTTTTTTAATATTCACAATTAATAAAAGGGATTGCAGAATAATGTCTCCCTCATTTTTTGATGATCTATAAAAACAAAAACAAACAAACAACATCTAATCCATGAACCAAAAACCGTGAAGTGATCTGTTGCACCCCTAAAGGGAAGTCGCTGTCCCAGAGTGATGCCATGACGGCCATTAAAACAGACTCTCTTTACTAGAAGCGCTGCTTAAGTTCAAAACCAACAACATTTTATATTCAAAATGCATCGACTTTATTTCAGTAACTCCTTTCCCAGTAAATGCTTGCTCTATTGGGCCACCCAAAGCTTCACAAGTATACTGGCTTGGCTTCACTAGCTGCGCAGCCAAACCCCACCCACCTCATGCCATCAGCTAGTCAGCCATGTTAACACATCACTTCTGTCCGTTTCCAACATGTCTAATCTGGTCGCATTTTCACCTCAAGTCCCTGGATCAAATTAAGCTCCGATGAAGCAAATGCAGTGGCATCACACACACACACACACACACACACACACACACACACACACACACACACACACACACACACAGAGAGAAATGAGAAGCAAATAGCTTTTAATACCTCTTTCCTTCAAATTAGCAGAAACTGCTAGGCGGAACTACGCAAACTATGCAAAATATGAAACTATTGTCTGGATTCAGTAATGAACCTAATTGTTCAGGAAGCTTAGAATTTACCTAAATTATGCAGTCATTACCAATTTTGCAGAACAATATCGCAGTTATAGCATGAATTAAAGAAACTGCGAGAAAGAAAGAGAGACAAAAGGCTGCGCTGCTCTCACAGCCAAGCCCACACCGAAACTAAATCCTAATCTGTTTGTGTCTGAGCTCAATAACATCGCAAATTCACGGTACCCTTTGAGAACAAGCTTCCTCGTAGTAATCTGCACTTTTCCACAAACAGCAAAACCCACTATGGAGCCACGAATAGCAGGTGTAATGAATGCATTTCAGCTCGTTCTCAGCCACACCTGTGGACTAAGCCTGTCCATCGACCTGTCCATCAGCTTCTCTGTTGCACTCTTTCTCTCAGAAGTTTATTCTGAATGCATAGAGCTCCCATTAGCATGAGCAGCGAGACTTTATTTCAGCACAATGCCTGGAGAAAAAAAAAAAAAAAAAAAAAAAAACCTCAAGGAACATGGAATCATATAACATGGATTGTTAGTTTTAACAAACGCAATCGTTTAAAACTAAGGACACGTTGCTGAACGTTCCGGTCTTGTATTACGCTGCGAGACTGAATCTGCCAGACTAAATGAAAAAGAAACCTTTTTTATATCAGTTCTGAATTCTGGGCTTCTCTAAAACTTACGTGCGTTTTGCCTGCATATAGCGGGAACTGATTTATAAACAGTGAAGTCATGGTAAAGCCAGATATCAGAATAGCGCTAGAGACAGACCAGCCATGTTGTAAATACAAGGAGAGCAGGACAGGTAAACAAATGAGGCTTCTCAGGCAGCTGTATAAATATTCTAATATTCAATGACACAGCATTTTTTTTAAACTTTTTTCTCCACTTTGCTCATTAACTTCACAAGTTGTGCTTGAATTGATGAAATAACAGCTGACATTAATGCGTTTTCAGTACAAGTTGAAATCCTATAACGGATGGGAATCACGAGAGATCACCCGATACGATATTATCGTGATACCTGTGTGATGACTGGATTTGTATTGCGATTCTATCACAATTTTATAAATATCCTGATTCGGTCCTAGCACACAGGATGCTGTGCTGCCTTTGAACATGTGAATACTTTAGAGTGCACCACCTGAGGGATTATAAAGGAACTGCAACATTTTTTTTTTGTCCCATCTCTAAATCCTGTACTATATGTATTCGAGATGGTGTAATTGATTCAGTTACGTATCGTTATTCTTTCATGTGATTATGATGATTATTATTTAAGTTTGCATTGTAAAATGTTGCTGCTCCTCTATAATCCTACAGGTAGTGTGTTATAAACTATTCGTACACTGGCTGGCATCGCAGCCTCCTGTGTGATCGGAGCAAATTATTTGCTAACTAAAGATTTATCATATAAATAATAATAGAATCGGCACATAGGTATTGTGATAATATATTATCGTCCAGTCCCTGGTGATTCCCAATATGTATGCTTTGGTTTCTCTTTCTTTTCACAGGAGATCACAGGATCACGTGCAGCAACAAATTATACAAGTCTCCTATACTCCTAATAGTACTATTTCCTTAAAGAAGGAAAAATTAAAAATAAAAACTTAAAAATTGCATCCATTTTATCCTATATGTGATTGCAGGAACTCATTACATTAAATCTCTATCTAACGAGGTGAGAAAGGAAGCAGCATTTCTTTCCTTCCTCTCTTGCATCTCCACCCTTTCAAGCCCTATTCACCCTGAGCAAAGCACTTTGTGCCATTGCACCCATTACTCTGATACCTTTTGCCACGATCTCGTGAAATATTTAACGCAGGGTCCTTCCAAAGGCACTCCGAGCCATTTCGCTCGCGTCCACCGGCCAAACGGAGGAAATTGCTCTTCGCGGCAGCATCCTAACGAGACACAGCCGAATGAACGAGTCTCAAAGACTTATCGGCTCTCTGAGGGCTTTCTTATGAGAGCAATCAATTCATATCAGAAGGTTGCACTTATACAACAACCCATAACCAGGGAATGGATCACAGCAGTGTTCGAAGTGCTTGCCCGCAAGAAAGGCAGCAGACTTTGGTATTTAACTTTGCGGAACCAGGGTGCAAAGAGATTTTGAGGAAACTTGTCAGTGTAAGGTGCACAGAGCTGGTCAGTGTATAAAAAACGGGTTCATTGTGTGAATAATCACACAACCTGTTAGGTGCAAGGAGCTTAAATGGAGGAGTTCGAGGTTACATAATTATAGTTTTGAATTAAATTATTTCTTAACAGGGCGATCACTAGTACTATCACTGCTTATATAGTATACCCTTCATGAACTAGTCAGCACTTTTAAATGTATATACTGTACCTACATACACTATTTTATACTATATTATATGCACATGAGCTCCATTCTTTTGTCTTTTGCTTTTTTTGATTCCAACACTGGTGCTGTTACTCTTAATCAAAATGTTTCCATGGCAACCACATTTTAACAGTGTGAACAGCGAGTCATGTGTTCGACTCTCGGCTGTGTGTATGAGGCAGCAGGACAGGGAGGATCCGCCTGCGCTCCGGCTTGCAGCAAACTGCATGTAGTCAAGGGAGTGCATCAAGGGAGGTCATCAGTGACCAGGGTAAATGGAAGTAAATCTTCTTAATGACTCGTAGGGAGTCGCATGTGGGACAGTAACATTAGCGCAGAGACGTCGGTAATGCCTTGCTGATTTTATAATCAGGCGAATAGATTTGCTCTAAGAGTCTTTGTACATAGAGGAAAGTAAGACTCTTATGAGCCATATATGAATGACACTCAAAAACACATGGAGTCATCTCTCCCACTCATGACCAAATTGCGTTAATCTGGGGTTATTCATGCGATTGCATTTCAAATGCGTCCGTATTTTCCTGGTACACCATTTGCTTCACATTCATGTGTCCCCAGGCTAAATTAAGTTAAGACCACTGCAGACTTTTATGACACCCTGTATTGTTGCTTTAGTACATATGCATGCATGTATGTATGGGTGGATGCATGTATATATGTACAGTATGTATGGATGGACATATGGATGTATGTACAGGTGGATGCATGTATGTATGGATGTAGAAATGTATGCATGCATAGATAGATAAATAGATATTTTATTAATCTCAAAAGAAATTCCTGACAGCAATAAGTTGTGCAAAACATGGGCAAAATGTAGAAGACAGCATAAAGACACGGGAAAAATTAGAAGATGGCATAAAATATTGAAGATATTGCAAACGTTGTCTGTTTTAGAAATAAAATAGCAAGGAGTAATGTTAGGGAGCCAAATGAACCGACTCCGAGTCAAATGATACGACTCGGTGAAAAGAAGCGGAATTCCCATCACCACTGTGTGAACGGACTAACGGCATAAATTTCATAATCACACAACGCAGAGCGAATTAAATATTCGGGAAAGCGAGGGGTTTACCTACACAAGCAGCAGCGACGAAATGAGTTTGTGCAAAACCGACATGTGAAATTGAACTATGCATGCTCACAGCATAACAGAGCTATTGAGCAACACCTGGGTGTACTGCCTCCCTGCCTGCGTGTGTGTGTGTGTGTGTGTGTTCACACTTCACCGCGCGCTTCGCTAAAACAACGCCGTATGGCGCAAAAGTAAACACGCGGAAATATTAAACCCGGGACAGCAACACGTCGTGACAATATGACGAACAAATATAACGACTGTACACAACGCTGAAGCAGAGAGGCGTTCTGCTAACTCGCTAATAACTACCTTTACTTCCTACTTTCACCACTCCAGCCGGCTAACACCCTTTTTTCCCTCTTAAGCAGCCAACTGGTCTCTTTACCAAACCCAAACCCATTACCCCGAACAACGACTTTGCATCGTGGATAGATTTTTTTTGTTGTTGCATACATTAAAATATCCATGTTTTTTTATTATTGTTTTATGCACAAAAAAATCCGTGTGCCATTTTAGCATGGCGCGCTTGATACTCACATTTAATAACTCTATCCGTCGTAGACAACTTCGGATCATCATTCGGTTTGTTTTCAGACATTTCCAGTCAAATGTGTGTGTGTTCGCCTCTCTCTCTTTCTCTCTGTCTCTCTCTTGTTTGTTTTTTATTTGTAAACGATCCGTTGCTGTAGTCCTCGCTCAACAACTCTTCCCCAAAACGGGAGACTGCAGTGATATCGCTCGCTCGTATCACTCGCCAGAAATACTCGCAACAGGGTCAGAAATTTCAGTGCCGTTACTGTAGCTCCGTCTGATTTACAGCTCTACTGTAGCGAGCCACTCACCCCTCCACCAACCGCATCTCCTCTCATCTCACAACCGAACGTGCTCCTCACTGGACACGCCTACTTATTGTCTACTTCTTCCTATTGGCCCCCGCGGTTCAGTCCTGGCATCAGATTGGCTCTACAACGTATTGATCTCTTTCTCGTATGCAATTTAAGGTTAGCGTTCAAGAAAGCAGTATGGCATTATATCTAGTTCAGTTGTGTATATTGTAGCCCTTAAAACACCGAGCGTTCTAGCCATTGTGCCTCCCGCCCTTTTTTTTTTAAATAAACATACATATATGGCTCAGGATTGTGCAGTATAGAATGACATTTTTTTCAGCACAACTTAGGCAATATGATGAATTTTATTTCATTTTAACCAACTATACAAACATGACTGAGCAAAAAATGGGTCACACAAGCAAAGAAATAGCACACATACACATTATCATGTCTTGTCCTGGTTGTTTTTTCAGTTGTTTTATTGACCAATAAAAATAAATAAATTAATAATAATAATAATAATAATAATAATATGCTCATTTTGAGAGTTCTACATTTTTGCGACGTCATTCCCATATTTCGGTAAAATTCCCACGTTATATATAATGTAATGATAACTTTAGTTCTACCTGACATATCCAAAACCCAAAGCAGTTTGATGTCTGAAGCCTCTCCGTTAACACACAATTGGCTTCCATTTAAGCACATATATTTTTGAATTGTTTTGCCGGCGCTAATATGTGCAGCTTGGGTTTTAAGGGTTTTAACACTGTATGCGCAGCTGCTTCAAAGTGGAATATGACGTGCTCTTTAAAAGCCCTGTATCTTATTTTCATACACACACACACACACACAATCACAATTTTTGTTAAAGATATTTCATACTTAAGCATCATTTTTTCCCCACAGTATTTTATTGTGGGCAGTATGATGGCTTAGTGGTTAGTATTGTCACCTTGCACCTTTAGGGTTGTGGGTTTGATTCCTGCCTTTTGGGTCTGTGTATATGGAGTTTGTATGTTGTCCCCATGCAGGTGCTCCATTTTTCCTCCCACATCCAAAAATATGCAGATTATGCTAACTGGCGTTCCCAAATTGCCCCGTAGTGTGTGTATAAATGTGTGTGTGCCCTGCAATGGACTGGCACCCCATCCAGGGATACCCTGCCTCGTGCCTTAACTCTCCTGGGATAGGCTCCAGGCCTTGTGTGACCCTGTATACAGGATAAAGTGGGATAGACAATGACGACAAAACTAAAGCTGAAAATCTATCATTTCAATCCTGAACATGACAAGACTTGTAAGACTGAGTGTAACTGTTTTTTTATTTTTATTTTTTTTTATTCTCCAAGTATTTTATTGTGTCCAGTGGATGCCAGTTGCAGGGCCACCAGAAGGCATGCTGGACTCCAATCAAATTGGGCAAATTTTAATTCCCTTTCCCAGGGGCAGCTGGTATAAACGTAAAAATCTACCAGGGGTAAAACCTTTAAAATTAAATCATCCACATTGAGTTCGGTATCAAAATTAGATCATGTGCTGTAAATAAGTTTATTAAGCTGAATTGTTTTGAACTTCTGGAAGAAAAAAAAAAGTCGATTACGTTCCACTCATGCGGTTTTTATTGCTGTTTTTTATATAACCTATATATATTGGAACAAAATGTAATTTCCCTAGGATTATGATGCAACTCATAATAAAGTAACACAGTACACAGGACTACATAAAGTGTAGCTGCATGACGGTGTGAGATTAGTGCAGGCAATATAATATATACACTGCCTTGCCAAAAAAAAAAAATCACTGTCTCAGAGCGGCCTGCATCAAGCAGAGGAAAACAATTAAGGAAATTAGTTAAGACCTGTTCAACACATTTGTTAATTGAAGGATAGTGCTGAACATCAACTTCATAGCAGAAATGTGGTTGAAAAATGATAAGGAATGACCATAATTGAAGATCACTTCAACTCTTGGTGAAATTGCATAAAAAAATTATCATCATAACTCTCACTCACTCACTCACTCATCTTCTATAAAGCTTTATCCTGTATTCAGGATTGCGGGGGCCTGGAGCCTATCCCAGGAGACTTAGGTCACAAGGCAGGGCACCCACACATACACACACATGTAATAATAACTATGTTGTGAAATTAAGAGCATGTTGTCACACAATGAGATGAGAACTCATAGGATTAGGACTTAACAGCTGTGTGGATATAAGAAAAACACTGGTTAGTGAGAGTTTAAGGAAAAAAATACTTAAATTGGCTAGCAAACATAAAATTTACACCTTGTCATGTAGTCTGATGAGATCAGATTGACCCTATTCCATAGTGATGGGTGTAGCAGGGTAAGAAGAGAAGCACAGGCATATTGTATAGTAGTGATACACCCATCATGCGTAGTGCCTACTGTACAAGCCTTTGGAGGCAGTGGCCTTTGGTAAAATGGGTCAGGTCTAAGCTCTGCAATATTATGTGGCAATAAAATGAAGTCAGCTGATGACTTAGGTTGACCAGGTTATAATAGCAATGGATTTTTTTTGATGGCACAGGCATATTCTAAGACTCAGATTGTGAAAAAGTGGTTCTTTGAGCACAAGGAATCATTTTCCCACATGAATTGGCCACCACACTGTGCACTGTAATCATACCTAAAGGCAGTCAGATGAAATATTAGTGTTTGCCTTTTTTTCTTTTGGCCGGGCAGCGTACCTTTTCTAGCGTAGAGAGTAGATATACACCCTTTCAGTGACAAGCTTTTCAGTCGTATTTAATGGAAGCACAACATGAACTCTGTGTGAGTTCCCCCTGGCCATTTGGATAATTAGTCAATATGTCAATCCCATGTTGCCTGACTAAAGTGTAAAAATGTCACCAAGTAGGGAATAGTGCAAGTGAATGCACTAATAGAGGGCCCCTATGTGCAAATCACCCTTAAGAGAAAAGAGCATTTGCACAAAGAACGGACATTTTGCTTACACCCCTGGGTACTGTACACAGAGAACTAGGTTGTATTTTACCTTTCAGTGTTCTTAAACGTTTTATAGTCTGCAGTCTGTTAACCCTTGACTATACTGAGGCTGTGAAGCTGTCATGAAGATGTATGAGATAGAGATTTCATGGATACATGCAGAGTCTGCGCTGTCCCTGTGCTGACTGACTTGATATAAACGTGTGGGCTTAAATGCATCGAGAGGTGTGACCTTTAAACTCTTTAGTCTATACTCTAAATGTAATATGAATGGAAAGCCAGGGGACATGTCCATCCATGAAAAATCTATCAGAATATTAAATGGAATCCAGGTTGAGGTTTAGGCGTCATAAATCTTTTTTCTTTTTTAAATATATGGAAGCATATGTATGACATGCAAGGCATTTCATTTATTCTCTCCAGTCAGATAGTTATAGGAGAAAAACGAACTGTTTCTGTTTCTTGTTTTCTGATGCAAACTAAGTAATCTAATTTCCTGATTTTTAAATGATAAAAACCATACCATCCATATAAAAAATGCTACATTAGGCCTGGGAAAAATCCTCAAACCCAGGGAGGACAGAAAAGGTGGATCCTGTCTTATTGCAGCCTTTCAGTTGAGCCCTGCTCAAACAGTACTCTAAAGTCACCACAGACCAAATTACTCACCTGACATTTTAGCAGGAATAAATATTTGCAAGTGAGCAGCAGGGCTGCATTATCACATGCTGCTTTTGGCACAGTGCGAGTTCTACTCTCTGTCAGATGTGCAGACAGATGCTTCGCACACAGTGGCTGGAGGCCTGGATGTTAGCCTGTCAAGCTTGTTGAAGTACAGCCACCCCGCAGACACAGAAGAACTTTGAAAAACATTGATAATGACATTTCTATTGCCATGCTGGAACTTGTTCTCTTTATGGGCCCTAATGTAATCCAGAGTGGCCTTGGTACACACAACTTTTGTTGTTTTAAATTTGCCATGCAACAACATCCAGGCTTAGTGGAGACTTGGAACGAGTTTTTACAATATTGTGGAATTTAGAAATTAGGGAAACCATACAGTTTTGTGGCAACAATCTATTGAGTTCTATTTCTGTTTTATTACATATATGGATTTCACCATACTGTATCAACCTGCTTCTATTCTAAAGTAGTCAGTAGTATTGACTAGACCATTTTTTTAAAAGTATTTGTTGTTGTAACTTTAAAATAATGCCAAAATCTGTTGCGATTAACGCATAATACACTAAAATCTTCAAACTAGGCTTTAGGATTGAAAACATGATCAAACATATACACCGTATTGCAAATAGTATGTGAACGTACATACAAATTGTTAAAAAGTCAAATCGGAACTTATCATGAATGTATGTGTAAACCGATTGACATGGTATGGTGAAGAAACTCTTAGCCGCAATAAAATATTTAAATATTGCAAATGTTTTAAATGGATAAAGAAGGCTGTATGTCCATGAATGACAATCCCAGTCGAAGGTGGTTTAGAGCCCACTACAATCATTCCCATGATCTCATTCAGTGAGTGTAATACCTGTTCTTTGACAAATAACTTGTCACTAACTTGTGGAAGAGATACACCTGTCTGTGGGAAGGGTACGCACTCGTTCACAAACACCAACTGCACATTACAGGAACCCGACTGGGAGTTATTTGCCACATCCGTTGCACAGTTCTGACCTTTCGCCAAGTCATTTGGGTCATTCAAGGAGTTCCTGGGAGGCCAGTGTCTCAGACATGAAGCAGGCAGTCCAAACATGGCTCTGGTGTACTGAGAAAACTTTCTACCTTGATGGCATCCAAGCATTAGTGAAACGCGGGGATAAGTGTATTAGAGTCACAGGGGATTAAACGTGTAAGTTAAACTTGTATAACATATTGTGTTACACATTGTACTATACTACAGTCTCATGTCTCAGTACCAATGCATGTATGACAGTAGAACATGTACCATATGGCGGTACTTGCACTATATCAGTAAATACGTTCCATCCATGTGCTTTCCATTAATGTTGCACAGACAATAAGGCTACATCCCTATGCATGTGTGTTTTTGATAGCTCAATTAACTGCCATCTTGCAACTACAGAATTTCCATGAAAAGCAAGCATTTCTTTTGGTCTGAGGATTAAGTCAGAGAGAGAGAGAGAGAGAGAGAGAGAGAAGAATCCTGTGGAGATATTTTATTAGGATCTGCTGTGAGTTTACAGTGGAATTATAAATGATTGACTGAACTGCAGAATAGCATCTAATGAAAACAATAGATGCTAATACTTTGAGGTCTTTCTCTTCATTACTAATCAATACAGCGGTGATAACATCATTTCTCATGTTGTGCTACAAACCGCTAACTAACAATTACACTGATAATCACAGGGTAACGCAGGATGCCCGTGAGATCTGTAACTATTATGCGCTACTAATGACCACATATAGTAAGGCTACCATTTGCCATTATCATTTCATCATAATCATAATGCATGCACAACAGGAGTATGGAAACAAATTCCTTTCATCCATTTCACACAGTGAAACAGCATTTAAGTTACTGCAGAAAAAAAACTCTGACAAAAATGATTGTCATGCAAATCCTAGTTCACTCCTTTTCCAATCTTGAAACAAATTCGAACAGTTTTTCACCATGGTGTCATCTATTTCTCACCGGAGTTCTCGAATCCATCCAGTCACGGAAGCATAAATGTCTGGTCTTTGATAAAATGGCTGAGAGATTGATCTCCTGGTGAGTCAACACTCCACAGCAAGAGTAAATATTTCAGCTGGATGTATTGAGGCGGGAGGTTACACCTGGTAATGCAGAACCTGCTGAGAACTAGTAAAGGAGAAATCCTGTGAAGTTCTGGAAGCAGAATTAAAAGCTGGTATGTGCAAAAGATGGCAGAGACCTGGTGCTTGCCTTTTTGCTTTGTTTGGCAGAAGTTCTCTTTTCAGTAATGTGGGCAATTCTGCACAAACATTAATCAACCATACCATAGAAAAATTAAACTTCAAGTGTAGGAAAACTACTTTTCAAATATTTGCTCATTTCTACATTTCATTGTATTTAGTTAATTAGACTGATTATACAGAAAATGGCATAATTTGTCTATTATATATGTGGAATACTGGCTCAGATACACATACAATCATAGCACAAAAATGTCATATCCATAATGGCAATTTGTTTTTTGGCTTATTTTCTGAAATAGTCTTAAAAATCCACAACAGAGTTTATAGAGAATGTGTAACACTGATAAAATGATGTGTACTGTATTTTAAATATCTAAATCAATATACAAGTTTTTACGATTTGCCTGTGTTGACCTCAAGAGGTTAAAAGGCAACATCTGCAATTCAACTCATTGATCCTGATCCTGCCCCTGTTGTGAAACGATCTATTATCCCACGTGCGTGCGAATATCACATATCATGTTAAATGGGTTTTCTCCAATGAAGTTATACTGTATAGGTAGCTAATATTACTGCTCATATTTGTAACAGGAAAATATATATAGAATATTTATATAAATATATATAAAAGAAAAGAAAAACAAATATATATAATTTTTTCTGTTATTTATATTTTATATATATACTGTATATATAATAACGATAATAATAATAATAAATAAATAAATAAATATTTTTGTCACAAAAACACAGTATGATATGAAGTAAAATGCTTATATGACTGCTGATGACCTAAAAATTTTTAAATAAGAAAAGACAAGTTTTCAATAGGAATATGTATAAATATATTAGAAATATAAAAAATATATAGAAAAAAAACCTTTTACATTATGTACAAATAAGAAAATAAGAAAATTAAAATAAGAAAATTAAAATATAATAAAATAAGCACTGTCGCCTTGCACCTCTGGGTCTGGGTTTGATTCCCATCTCTGTGTTCATGGTGTTTGCATGTTCTCCCCGTGCTTGGTGGGTTTCCTCGAGGTACTCCGGTTTCCTCCCACAGTCCAAAGACATGCAGATTAGGCTAATTGGTGTTCCCAAATTGCCCATAGTGTG
>JAQMYJ010000001.1:21957982-21976801 GCA_030014305.1 Clarias laeviceps
TATATATAATTATTACTTTATATTTCTACTGCCATCTCTGGAGATCTGGAGAGTTATTATTTATTTATTTATTTATTTATTTATTTAAGAACAATTTCATTTTTCTAATCGTGGACACTGCATAATTTCAACCCATCTGGCAAAAGATTTGCATGCTAGAACTTTTCCAACCTTTTGTTCTTTCCTAAATGGCAACCTTTCCTGCCTGCAGACTCAGCTTCCCACACACACTCTCTAAGGGATGATAAGATTTTAGACAGAAAGGCAGACTAAACAGATGACTGCTACAATATACCTCAAAATAAGAACCTTTAGATCCTTATTTTGCCTTAAGAGATTTCTGGACTGTCTGCAGGCTCTTTGAAGTCCAAATGTCCATATAACTTGTGACAACATGAAAGGCTGATTTATGAGTCCAGGAACTCCTTATAGATGTCCCATGTGTTGTGATTGCTCAGCTCGGTTATAACTAGTGTTCATTTAACAACAAAAGCTACAACACATGGTAACTTAAGCTCCTAATTTCATTCATACAAACATAATGTTTGCAAAACATAGTCATCTGATGATCTACTACATTGCACTGTTGCTATTTTACTCTACCAGTAGTATATGACACAAACATGAATTTTCACAGACATTAATATCAATTGATTAAATATTAATATTCAAGTGTTTTTAAATCTTTTTGTCAGATGTTACTAATGGTATACTGAAGTATATTCACAAGCATTCAAAATGTGTTAAAGGGTTTTATTGACAATTATATTGAGTTTATGCAAATAGGCAATTTTTGCAGAGTTGATCCTTCTTTTTCAAGAGCGCTGCACTTGGCCATGGCAGGCTGTCAGTCAACTTCTGGGTCACTATCTGACTGATTGCAACATCTTACATAATAAATGTTTGGAGGCCCAAGAACCCAGGAAAAACATTCTGACATGATATTCTGCAAAAGGTATAAGGATTGTACTGCTGAGGACTGGGGTAACTGGTAACTGGTTGTTTTGGGCATCTGGAAAAAAGCTTGTCTGTAGAAGAAAAAGTGAGTGCTACCATCAGTCCTGTGTCATGCCACCAGTAAAGCACCCTGAAACCATTTACATGTGGGGTTGCTTCTCAGCCAAGGGAGTGGGCTCACTTACGATTTTGCCCAAAGAACACAGCCATGAATTAAGAATGGTACACATCCTCCGAGAGCAACTTTCCCTAACCATCCAAGAACAGTTTGGTGACAAACAATGCCTTTTCCAGCATGATGGTGCACCTTTGCCATAAGGCAAAATTGATAACTGGCCTGGGGAATCAAACATTGAAATTTTGGGTCCGGGGACAGGAAATTCCCCAGAACTTTTTTGCATTTAGAACTTGTGCTTAATCTTCAAGAGGCAGGTGGACAAACAAAAACCCACAAATTCTGACTCCAAGCATTGATTATGCAACAATGGGCTCCTATCAGTCAGGATGTGGCTCAGAAGTTGATTGACAACATGCCAGGGCGCATTACAGAGATCTTAAAAAAGAGACACTGCAAATATTGATAGACACTGCATAAACGTAATGTAAATGTCAATAAATGCATTTGGCACTTATGAAATGCTTGCAACTATACTTCAGTATACCATAGTAACATCTGACAAAAAGATCTAACAACACTGAAGCAGCACAACTTTTCACAACTTTTGGCCACGGCTGTAGGAGCTGATGATTTTACTCACTGAGATACAGTACTCCGACTGGTGTAAAGTGACAGTAGTTTTTCTTATGGTTTGAATCCTTATCTTGCACAGGGATGCTGTAATGGAAAAACCACAAATGTGATTGGGCACCCAGCCTTGTGACTTGATAAGATGGAAATCAACATACATAATTCAAGATAGCATTCAATGCCATATGTGTTATTGTTATTTAATGGACTAGTGCAGTTTTCTTATATATCATAGGATAGACATGCATTTTTACAGCATGTTTACACAACAACAAATATTAATTTCCATAAAAGTAAAACAATAAAACAATTAGCACTAATTAAATGTTGATGAAGTACTATTAGCGGGACCCATAACACAGATGGCTAAATAATGATATAGTATTTAATATGTTAGTTATTATTTTTAATTAAATACTTAGTTATTTATTATTTAGTCATTTGTATCTTTTAGAGTTTTATTTTGTATAAGCATCAGCAACAAAATTATAAAAAATAAATTATTAATAATAATAATAATAATAATACATTTGAGCCTAAACATTTTCTGATCTTTTTTGTTTGTTTGTTTATTTTTGACCAGTGTACTCACAGATACCACAGGAGTGGAACTGAAAGTAGTCGTCTGCTGTTATAACCCCTCATTGTCTCATTGTTTAATGTGCTATATATGCTGAATTGCTTTTCTGCTCATCATGGTTGTCAAGACATGTTATATAAGTTACCATAGACTTCCTATTACCTCAATCCTGTCAGGTGCTTCTCCTCTGACCTCTTTTAAAGCAATGTTTTTTCCTCTAGAAAACTGCAGCTCAACTGATTTTTGAAAATAATTTTGTAGTGTATAAACTGTAAACTGCATAAAGATTCAAGGATACCAGTAATTCTAAAATACTCAAACCAGCCCATCTGGCACCAACAATCACGCCACTGTCAAAAGCATTGAAATCACACTTCCCCCATGTGTTAATCAAGCTAGCAGGATCATTAATTCATAATTTAAGCACATACATTTTGTTATTAAAATGATATTAAGAGCTATCACTAGCAAGGGGTATCCAGGACCCAGGTTGTGCATACAAATAATCTACAAAACTGAGTATAACCAGCACACAAAAGACATAACAAATGAAGAATGCACACTCTTTTAAAGCTGTCTCAGCTTTTAAGACTGACATGAAAGGTGGGCGCATAGCTAAAGGAAATACACATCCAGGAAGCATGGATGTGCATATATAATGAAGGGTAAATGCAGTCAGTGTAGTTGTGATTGATATAGAATGATGTGCAGCTCTTAGTGCACCTTGCTGCACATATTTATGTGAATCATGCTGGTGTTCTGAGAAACACCTGGCTACACTTGTCGATGCACATAACCTTCACCACATCATGTAAGCGCTGTAAACTATTTTTGTATTATGTGTTATTTTTAACATAAAAACCATCAAGGTTACATAGTGTTCTCTTATACACCCTGTTTTATTTACAGCTGCACAAGCTTATAGGGTATTTCTTACTTGCTCCATTAATCGTTGGTATTAACAGTAATTCCAATGTCACTAAATTTGGCTTTACTTAATACTGTAATTGGTTTTAATCTCATTTATTGAAGCATCCAGTTGACACAAATCTTCTGTATAATGCTTGTAAGGCGGAACACCTCATATTTTAATTCCTAGAAGGAATTAAACCCTTCTTTCTGATTGGTGAAGAGCATGCACAAGAGCCTGAGCATTTGACACTCATCAGTGGCAGGACATTGTATGGTAGCTTGAAATAATGAGCTTGCCCTTAGGCTGCTATCTGACTCATGCTCATGACATCACCATCAGGTCACCCTTGTTACTACAGCAATCTCCTCTTTTCTCCTGGACTTTCTCTTTCCTCCAGTGTTTGCCCTATGGCCTGTGCAAGACAAAAAAGGCCTTTTCTGTAAGCCTGGGTAAAGGATGACAAATACAATGCCGTAGTTTTTAAAACATGCTTCACTGATGGGTTACTGATGGCTTAATAACTAAAAAGTTGTTTCATTTGCTGTGCTTTTCCGTCTGTTTTACGCGTGGTTTTGTCAGTGCTGCAAATTGCTCTACATGTTGAAGACTGCAGAAAAGCACATGGCTAATTAGTTTCGCTTGGCTAATAGGCAGATACTTTAAATAGTGACACACAAGGTTGATTTTTTTCCCCCAGACTTATTCCTTGGTGGGTTTCATAAATTGATAGAAACAGTGCACTAATAAGCAATTCAGAGTCTATTTGACATGTTCACCAAATCCTAATTAAAATGAACTAAATCAGTAGATAGGCATAAATAATGATGAAATACTAGCTCAGGATTTTTCACATGGTGTTAGGGAGCTGGTAAAAACCCCATGTCTGTTTTCTCACCTGAAGCCTTTACAGTACTACATGGTATGGAAAATAAATGACTGGAGCCTTTCTATAGCTCACTCTAAGATGTTCAGGTTGGATATCGAAGGTTCATTAACAATTACACCAACATACATTTATCTTTCCTATGCTCCCTTCTTTAACGTAATTCTTATGAAGTTCCATTTATGTACGATACTTTTCCTTGGAGAGCCATAGTGATCTGAAAAAAGCAACACTGTAGTTAATGAAGGAGATTTGCTTCTTATTTTGGAGCTATAGGCATTGACTGGGTCTTCAAATGACTTGCTTGGGACCACTTCACTCACTGTCAGGTCTCTAGTCATTAAATTAAAGAGGCAGCACAGTTTAACTGATATCTCACTGTAATGCATTATTTGGTGTGTGGTAAGATTGCAAATACTCAGAGACCAGATTTTGAGGATCTACCTCAAAGCCAGTCCTCGCCAATTGAGCTAGCCAGATACAGTATGTCCACAATGAGATCATTTTGGCTTAATTTACATCCCGGTAGGTAAATTAATTCGCAACGTTCTTAGTCCTTATTTCCCACCAGTTTCACATGGGGAAATGAGAGAAAGTGGTGACATGAAAAACCAAGCAATGTTCACAATTAGAGTGGTAGGTGTTCCTCTCTCGATGGATTTATCTAATGAGCAGAATGGATTGAGCCTAACGAGGGTGCCTCTGTGAGAAGTGAAAGATATAGGGGTAGAGATATGAGGATTCGTGCTCGGTTCACTAATTACAGGCCATTTGAAGCCATTTGCATTTTTCTCTTTCCAGCCTACTGCTTTTCCTGGAATGATTAGACCCTTGCACTTTTAGTAGAACAAGTCATTTTATTCTATTCATGTATGTCGGTTACTTGGTGAGATTTTTGTATAAGTGGAAAACCTCAAAGGCTTACGTTTGATTAGTTTCTTTACAATTGTACAAGGTGGTTATCTGGCTTAGTGTAGCCTTTCTGTTGGCTCAGACCAGTCTGGCCATTCTTTCTCTTCAAAAGGTGTTTCCATCCACAGAACTGTTGCTCCATAGATATTTAGCCTTTTACTGAACTGTTCTGAGTAAACTCTGGGGTGTGTGAATATATCAGGATATCAACAGTTATAAAAAAAACTTAAACTAGCCCGTCTGGCATCAACAATCATCCCATGTTCAAAACCACTAAAGTCCCCCCCCCTTCCCCATTCTGAGGGTTGATGAAGCAGCTGGCTGGCCTGTTTCTGCATGACTTTATGCACTGCACCGCTGCCAGTTGATTGGCTAATTAGACAATTGCATTAAGTTAGTTTAATTTTAACTGTCTTATTTCTAAATTAATGGGCGGCGCATTGGTGTAGTGGTTAGCACTGTGGGCTTGCACTTCCAAGGCCTGGGGTTTGATTTCCAAATTGGCTTATTGTGCATGTTTGCATAGTCTCCCTGTTCTTGGTGGGTTTCCTTTAGGTACTTTGGTCTCCTCCCATAGCTCAAAGACATAAAAAATGAATTAATTTGCATTCCCAAATTTCCTACAGTGTGTGAATAAGTGTGTGTGCCCTGCTATATATTATCGCCCTGTTGAGAGTATACCCTGCCTCGTGTTTGAAGTCTCAGGGAATACACCCCAGCTTTCCTGTGACCCGATACAGGGTACAGAAAATGAATGAATAGCCCCTGAGTGGTCACCCTATCATCCGAAGATTCAATTCCTGGGTGATGCTGTTGCCTCCCGCAGCCGGGGACCTAGAAAGAGCTGATTGGCCGAGCTCTCTCAGCGGGGTGGGATGAGAGGCACTTACGGTTCTCACATCAATCACGGCTCTACAGTGAGCTCACGCAAGAGGAAGGAGCAGAAAGCGGTGTCCTCCAAATGTGTTACGCCTCCACCAATGGTGCGCAACGAGCAGTTCAAAAAGAATCGTCACACAGTTTGGAGGAAACATGTGATCGTCTTAGGCCCTCCCTGACTGGTAGTGGTAGCCTTAATATGGTAGCCCCCTAGTGATGGGTGGGAATTGGATATGAATAAAATTAGGGAGAAAATCATAGGAAAAAAAAAAAAAAAAATTTTTTTTTTAAATACCTATGAGTTTATGGTTAAATAATTAGCATTTTTGACTGACTATTGATTTTATAAATGTGTAGTTATTTAACAGCAGTAGGCCAGTTTCAATTGTTTTTTCTCTATTCTAGTTATTGTTTAATCATCTCCATGGAGATATTAATGTATCTAGTGGTCATTTAAGTAGAAGCTGCAACAAATGACATTCTATTGAGGCCTGAATCATGCTGCCCCATGCGCCACTCAAAGGCCCCACACTCACGCTTTTCAACATTTTCATTGGTGGACGAGCAGCAGACAGAACAATCATGACTGCCAGGATTACTTTTTTTACACCAAGGGTTAGGGCTAGTTAAAAATAAATAAATAAAACTTATCAAATAAAGGCAAATTGTGTATTTAGGTGTCTATAAAGTACAGAAATCCATACCCTGCAACATACTGTAAGTCAAATATAATACCATTTTTTACACAAATTTGCACTGTGATCTACGCCATTCTGCCCAAATCTATTTTTTATGTTTTAGTTTTACCCAAATGATAACATGAACTAAAAAAAAGCATTGCAACATAAAGGTTATTAATTAGTCAACAGTCTTTTTTTCCAGCCGTAGTGATATTTACTTATTAGAGCTTGGTTCAAGGGAAAAACAGTATATTTAGAATAGAATAAGGTTAACTCCAAAGCAAATGTACTGTCTGATGGTAAGTGTTTCTAGATTTTAAATGTATGCTGTTATGGAGGTTAAGTGGTGCTTCCTTTCTCCAGTATGTGAAAAAGCCTAGACAGTAGGTCTACTTATGTACCTCAAGGTTACAGACAATGTAAATCTTTATCAAAGCCCTTTAACAATTATCCTGCTGTGAAGTTCAAAGAGTGCACCATGTGGAAACAATAGCCAGTTACATAGTTCCATGTCTGAGTTTTATATAGCAGTGCAAGCTAGTATTACAAAACATGGCTAATGCGAAAGGCAAAGCTGCATTTGACAGAATATTTGGCGTTTCTAAGACTTTGTAATTTCAAGGGAAGTCAAAAGAGGACTTGAAATTTCTTGTGAATGAATGGGTAAAACTGCAACTGTAAGACTCCAAGCACAATATGGTGATGAGACACTCAGCAGTAAAACATTTAAATGTAACAAATGGTTTAAAGAAGGTTGTATGATGATCCCAGCCCGGGTGGCTTGGAGCCCATTGCAATCGTTCTCATAAGCATTTAGCAAGTGAAACGCCTGATCCTTGAAAATCGCCAATACGCACCTGTCTATAGTAACTGTACACACAACCACTCACAAACACCACTTGTACATTACAGGAACTCACCTGGGAGTTATTGCCTCATCACCAGTACAGTCCTGACCTCTCTCCAAGCCAATACTGAGAATCCTTTCTACCATAAGGGTATCCAAGAGCTAGTGAAACGTTGGAATATGTGCATTAGTGTAGCCGGGAACTATGTAGAAAAATAAAGGTAGTTTCTAACTCTGATAACTGTCGTGTAATTCTGCAGAATAAAGTCCCACTTTGACTTGAACACCTCTTAGTTAAATAGTTCGTTATTCATTATATACTTATATGTATTTTTTTTTATTATTTACGATCCTGCAAATAAGATTCAAGTCAAATATTATCTGGTCTCGGTCCAATTTTGGTGGACCTTTTCTCAGTGTAGTCTCAGATACCTGTTCTTCTACCTGTTTAGTAGTCTTCTGTTGTTATAATAAGCCATGTATGCTCAGTTTGCTTTTCATTACAGTTGTCAAGAGTTGCCTCAAACCCCAAGCGGCACATATCCATGCCAGCAATAAAGCACAGGTCAATGATGAATACAGCCTTATGCATATATTCCAGTCAAATTGGTTTTTTTTTATTTGTTTTTCTGACCAGCATACAAGCAGTTCTCTCTGAGGGTTTTCTTGGTCTTCAAGATTTCATCTTGACCTCCACACTTCCACTGAACTGCCATCTCTTAATTACATTTATCACTGTGGAAACTGCAAGCAGACAACGCTTTGCTATCTTCTTGTAGCCTTCTCCTGCATCGTGGGCTCAATAACTTTCACTTTCAGAGTCTTACACAGCTGCTTAGAGGAACCCATGGTTGTTAAGTGTCTGCATGGTTGTGCACAAGGTTTGAAGAGTCAAAGTATTTGTAAAGCTTTGAAATTGGCTTTTACTAATGACAGCTGTTGCCATGCATCAGTTCTAACGAGCTGATTAAGGTCAGAAACCTTGTAAAAAGAATCTGAGACTCTGGGACTCTTAGGGTGCCCAAACCTATGCACAGTGCCATAATATTTATTATTTATAAATCATAATTTTAATTTTTAATTTTTTGTTCAATTTATGACATAAGAAGTAACTATGCATCAATGTTTGCTGAAAATATTGTGCAGTTTTTCCATTTCCAAGTGAGACTGTGTTAACATCTATTCAATAAATAAAAATAAAAAAATCTGTTATTTATTTATCGATGGGTGCCTAGACTTATTATTATTATTATTATTTTATTTATTTATTTATTTTTGCTCATAGAAGAAACCGAAAACAACAATAAAATCACATGATTATGTCCATCTGTGCTACTTCCTTGCCGACTTTTTTTTTCTTTCTTTTTTTGTCTTTGCTCATTCATGTATGGTTAGTTTAAATGAGCTCAAGTTCAGTTTATCATATTGCCTATTTTTTGCTGAAAAAAGGAATATGTCACTCCATACTACATATTCCAGAGACCTATATACAGTATGTTTATTAAAACAACAACAAAACTAATAATGGCTGTGTTTCTTTGTGTTGTAAAGTGTTTTTTTCTAGAAAACTGGAGCCCCCCTGATTTTTTCAGCTCAACTGATTCTTGTTTTTTGGGGGGATATAAACTGTAAACTGTATGAAAATTCAAGACTATCAGTAATTCTAAAATACTCAAACCAGTCCATCTGGCACAATCACGCCGCAGTCAAAAAGCACTGAAATCACACTTCCTCCATGTGTTAATTAAGTTAACAGTATTATTTTTTCACAATTTAAGCACATACATTTTGTTATCAAAAATATATTAGGACACCTAGAGCTATCACTAGCTCTTGGTATGTAGGGCCCCGGTGGTGCATCCAAATAAACAAAATGGAGAATAACGAGCACACAAAAAACTGTCTCAGAAGACTGGCATAAAAACTGGGCACATAGACACAAAGAAAATATGAAAGCATGCATGTGCATATATAATGCAGGGTAAATAAAGTCAGTGTATTTGTATTGATATAGAATGATGTGCAGTTCTCAGCGCACCTTGTTGCACATTATTATGTGAATTGCCTTCTTGGGTTTTCAAAAATGGCTGGCTACTGTTTTACTTCAGTCAATAAATGCTGCTTCAGATTCTAAAAGTAAATTTTGTTTCTATACACATAACCATCTTCACATCATCTGAGCATTGTAAAACTATTTTTTCAAATACTGAACAGCTTTATTGTGTAAGATTCTCTTTTGAGAAATAAAGGTAGTTTTTCCTCTCACAACTGTGTTCTGTTATTCTACACAATCAAAAGTCCCGGTTTGACCTGAACGCACCTCGCATGTTCTAGACTCGAATACAGATGTAAAATACAGACAAAGTGAAGGAGTTTTCTCTATATCAGAGTGGAATTAAAACAAATACTGTATGTAAAATGCATTAATTAAATATATAATATACTGTAATTTCTAGTATTCTTGAACTGTCACTTTAATACCAGTAGATTTGTATTAAAAAACATTACATACTCATTATAAAAACGTAAAGCATGTCTTTGGGAATCCCCAATAAATTTAATTTAGTACAATACATAATAAAATAGAAATGTAACAACAAACACCTGATCATATCTTTAAACAGGAAAACTGTGGTCATAACCCGCCTTCAGTGCTCACACATCCCTGTGACGCACCAACTCCCAGTAAGTTACCAGACATTAATACAAAGGAACCTGTGTGTGTTCAAACACACCTATCTGTGTATAGTTCACAGTGCCGCTTGCATCTGTCCAGAAAGAAAGATGAGCAAAATAGGTGAGTTAGTGCATTCTTATATAATGTTCTTCTATGTTAAACAGTGTGTTATATTAAGATAAAAGAATATAATTAAATATAAACAGAAATACAGTGTTAGAATTAGTTAATTACCAATAAATTAGGTTATAAAGTGAGATTGTATGAAGTCTTATACTTACACGGTCTTAACACATTCTTTGATTGTTGTTATATGGCTAACTTCAAGAGAAAATCTTGTCGATTTTGCCAATGACACGTTTAATGGAAATCTCTACTTATTATTATTTATGATAAAAAAGTACATATTTGTAAGTAATTCAAGCAGTATAGACTTTGACTATAGACTCTGGCTGCAAACCACATTCAGTTCAAAACCTACTGAACTACTGTGATGCATAAAAGCTCCTGATAAACTAACTATTATAGACATTTTTCAAATTGTGTATAAAATGATTATGGCAATCAAAATAATCAAACAACATTTACAGTTATTTAATATGTGGTTTGTGTTAAATCATGACCATAAAAATATTATAATAATACCACTTTAATAGTGCAATAAAATATACATCAAACAGTATTAATATACTATAGTTATTTCCATAGCAAACATACTGTACCTATGGTATACATTAAAGTATAGTATTCTATAACTTACCATAGTATGCTATAATAATAATAGCTTGAAGTCTACATATATAAATAAATAAATTTGAATATCATGAAAAAGTGATATTCCGGTTATTTACTTTAAAAAGAGAAAGGAATATATTAGATTCATTACAAAAAAAACAAGCTTTTTGATTTTAATTTTGATGACTGTGGTTTATATCTCTAATTCAAATATTTGATATTTTCTAAGATTAATCAAAAATTATTTACAATAAATAAAGGTTCAACTTCTGAAAAGTAAGTTCATTTATGCACTCAATACTTGGTTTGGGCTCCTTTAGCTTGAGATAAGTGTGGCATGGCATGAAAGCGATCAGTCTGTGGTACTACTGAGGTGTTATTGAAGACCAGGTTGCTTTGATAGAAGCCTTCAGTTCGTCTCATTTGTTGTGTCGGTGTTTCTAATCTTCCTCTTAACAATAGGGGTTCAGGTAAGGAGAGTTTGCTGGTCAATTGACCACAATAATACCATAGTCAGCAAACCATTCACCAGCTGAGTCCTGCTGGGAAAGGAAACCAGCATCTCTATGTAGGAAGCATGAAGTGCTCTAAAATCTACAGACAGCTGCATTGACTTTGGACTTGATGAAACACAGTAGACTGGCAGATGACCTGGCACCGCAAATCAGAGCCAATTGTGGAAACTCTCACAACTTGGATTCTGTGCCTCTCCACTTTTCCTCCAAACAATGGCATCTTGTTGGAGCTGGGACTTAAACCCCAAATCCAAAGTCCAGAGCCTTAATCCACTGAGGTACCAACACAGATTTAGAATTGAAAATTCAGAATTATGAATTCAACATTCCTCTGGTATATAAATATAGATATGTTATCTCAAGGCCAGTGGTTTGGGGATATCTAACCATCATACCCATTTTGATGACCTTCCTCAAATTTTCCCCCAAAATTCCCTTCCCTAGAACTAAAAGGCCCAAACCAGTTCCAGTATACTCCTGCACAAATAATGTAAAATCTTTGATCTTATATTGTCACCCCTTATCTCCTGTACCTTCCAGGTAAAGAGTTGCTGATCATCTTCGAACAGGAGGCAGAGCAGTGGGCCTCGTACATGCACTCCATCCTTGCCAAATCTGTTCCGGAGACGGGGATCTGTTGCTACAACATTGCTATGATATCTAAACGCAGAGACGACTTCCTGGAACTGATGGGCTACAAGTGCAAATTGCTCATCCTGTCACGAGGTATGCTGGAAGGCCTGTGTCAGCTGCGTCGCTTCTTCTTAGCACGGGTGCTGAAGCCTGAGGCTTGTGTGGTGGTGCTGCTGTGTGGTGTCGAAAGCCTGGAACCCCTGCTAGATCTCATTTCTCTTAGGAGTGAAGAATGCCTGCAAATTTCAAGCGAACAAGATGCACAGGAGTACCGCTCAGCTGTGCTCAACATCATTCACAGAGGTGAGTCTTGTACAAACAATCAGGAAAAAAGAGTTGAAGCCTGATAATTTACAGGAAGTCAGTAAGGGAGTCTGTGGTCAATAATGGCAAACACAAGTCTTACTGACATTATTAAAGGTGTGCATTGAAAAATAGAGGTTGAAGAAGAAGTCTTTGTGATTATTCACTATAACAGATTCTACATAACAGATCATATACAACAAGCATTCCCAAGTATACAAATAAAATACTGGTTCATGCAAAGAGAGGAAGCCACATTTGGTAAAAACAACAATAACAAAAAACTTAGAGAATTACTGTACTCCAAAGACCCCCAGTAAACCGCATTCTTTCCCAGCTGAAGGAAGCATCAGCCTCCAGTGAAGAAGTCTGGCTGTGCTAAATAACTTGGCACAGCAGGTTAAGCAGTGCTAGAGGAACTTAATCAGGTTTACATTCTGCCAGCATGATCGGTGATCCTGAGGTCTGTAATTACGGAGTGTGAGTGGGGAGTGTAGCTGAGAGAGAGAAAGAAATTTTCCACATGTTTGAATCTTCATTATCCACACTGAGCTCTGACAAGCCAATTACCATCCCTCAGCAATATATCATTCACATGAAAAAAATACCAGAAATGAGTGATAAGCAGAACCTGATTACATATGTGCAGAAGAGCAAGAATGAAAAACATTTCCTAAAACTATAATATAAACTGCGCATTATTCTACCAGGTTGTGTGAATGCAGTAAATATGGCATTACCACACTGTTCCAAACCTGTAATGAGTATACTTTATCACTTTCATATGCACCCAACGTGAGTACATTGCCAGTACCACTGTACTACGGTCCACATGTGAACATATATTAATACTTAACTAATGTTTTTGCATAATGATCAATTGACTATGAAGAAATAATGAAGCTTATATCAGATAAATCATATATGGATAGAGATTAATAATGGTAATAGTTAAGCATTACCATCTTGTACTTATACCTTATGCAGTATTAATTGAGATTAATTTTCAGTCAAGGTGTATTTGGAAACACTGTAGGCACCCAATGATTAAACTGCTCCTTTTATTTCCTCTACACACAACCCTGAATTAGTTCTTAATACCTACTCTAATTAGCATATGGTATGCTTCATTCTTTCTGTATGCTTGAATAGATCAAGCTCCTGCTGGATAATCTTACATTCTCAGAGAAATCTTTAGTGATGCTAAAGTTTTTGGTAAATTGTCTGAAGTTACTTAAATAGCCTAAAACTTGAGTTAAACTTAGCTATGTTCCAAATAATGGAAATTATCTTCAGATGGAGGGCAACCAAAGCATTATTGATACAGCTTGCACACAGATCTAAAGTATGAGACAAAAACAAGGTCAGAGAACAGCCAATGGCCAGGAGACGTGTAAACAGCATGAACTAGAATAGGCAAGGAGCAATAACAAGTAAAAAATATATTTAGGTATTACCAATAAAAATGGCTTTTATTATATATATATATATTCTGTATGCATGCATCATTATTTCCTGATTCGTGCATATACAGTATTAATGTATCATTATACCATATTCTACCAGTGCAGTTTTTGAATGTTACAGTTTCTATAGTAACAAGTCACTATGGTTCGTGTTCTAAATAAATTGAACAAAAATTGTACAATCTTTGATTAAAATATACTGTATGGCAATATATTGTACAAAATAATGCAATATTATAAATAATACATTTCCATATAGGAAAGTGCTTATATTTATTAATATATTGCAATATATGAATGGACATATATATATATATGGCATTATTATATTTATACTTATAATTCTTTTATTGAAACTTTATGCATGTTTAAGAATTATACACACCCTTTTACTTTGTCGGTGTGCTCTGATTAATGCCTATAAAGTCCATTTTGTTTGAACTACATTAACATATAAGCATATTGTAAACAATATATAAAGAAATAGGTATATATAATTTATTTCAATATATTATGAAGTATAGTGGTAAATATAAAATTACATACATTAAGATATACATTTGAATATATTTTTTTATATTTTTCTCAATATATGAAAAGCTGCAATTCCTTATGTATTTTTCAATATATTGTAATATATTAATACATATTTTTGTTAGTATTAGTTAGTATCAGTTAGTGTAGCAACAAGGAATATTATTATAAAGTCCTTACAATTTACCAGTAGATCAGAACACTAACACATTTAATATACTGACAGTTGATATATACAGTAGAGAAATATATTTTCTTTGTGTTTCTTAACATCACAAGCTCATAACAGGAAGGAACTTGTTTCATGTTAACATAACGATACATTAAACATAACTATATTAGTCCTTTATTTAATTATACAATGGATTGAATTAGCAACTTGGTGTGGTGTAAGACAAATAAAACACTTTAGAAAGTGCTGTTACAGGAAAATAATCTACTTGTTGTATGATTTATTTCAAAGTACAGTACAGTACATAGCCAAAAAACAGAATACATGTCTAGTACAGAGATTTTTTTAATCACAGACATGAAGCATAATAGATTAACCAACATGGTGATAATAATGAAATTCAGTGGTGCACAGGGTAATCCAGCACAATCAGAAAGTCATAAACTAGGCATAAATGTTGTAATGAGGTATACAATTTAAACTTTCAACAATGGCATAAGCTTGCACATTTAGAGTGCAAGTTTATGAACAGATGAGAGAAGCAAAAGTTCACACTCAGGTTTATTTATACAGTAGCCTTAATAAGTGGGTAAATGAGGAGTGGGTGAAGCTGATAATGGAGGAGATGAGATTAATTTACTTCCTTCCACAACATCCATATTGGTAAGAAATCTCCAATTTAACTTTTCTTTCAATGAAAATGCAAATGCACAATTCTATACAATGCCAACATGATTTTAAACCATAGTCACTTTAAATCTTCTCTTCTAATATCCCAACATATTTAACATACCAGGGTAATAGATGAGGACAATTTAAAATTTCAATTTCTAATGTGTGTGTGTGAGTGTGTGTACTGTATGTGTACATGGCATGGTGAATTGATAAAAGATAAAAGTATGGTCAATACACATGAAATGAAAACATTCTCGATACCCTTTCATGCACAGCAGGTTTACCTCTCAGGAAAAGTTAGAACATTACCATTGTCATTGACATTTCCATTATCTCCATGCTTTGTTATGGTTTCACACAATCATTTGGCTGCAACACACATCACTCGCTCCTCTCACTCGCTCTTCTACTCCCACACATACTACACACCTCTTATACACCCACAACTAGTATATGTTCAGGTAATACACACAATACAGGAGCGGGGAAGTCAAACTCAAAGACAAAAATCTACATGAAACATGGATATGGTCTTTGTCTTTACTCGGTATGCTCAGATGAATAAATCATATTAATTCTAGTAGATTGCAATAGAGGAAAATGTTGCTTGTTCAAGACTGACCCAGACAACCTACTAAAACAATAACATGTATTACATGAATTATTCCTATGAAAGTGGAGCAGGTAACTTCCATAAAGATGGCAAAATAACACAAATCATTAAAACGTACATTATATATAAAAAATAAAACAATGGGACCAACCCTACTGATAGAATACTTTTTATTTTATTTATTTATTTATTTATTTTTGCACTTATGTTGTATGAGAAAAAGAATCATATATAGTACACACAAATAAGGTACTGTATGCTGATTTGGTGTTATCCTATGCAATCATTCAACAGTTAACAGACAGACAGCTCCATTTTACATTATAAAACCTGCTTAGTCTGTCTGCTGTCACCATGAGAACACTATGTGCTGCTCTGATGCCTGTTGAGGTTGAATGTGACACTATTTATTAAAAAAAAACTGTTTTGCTGCTGCTTCCTTGAGGATTTGGAGAAACAATGCTAAACTGTGTTTTATTTCCACATAATAGAAAAAAATTAAAGTATTAAAAGCCCTTATCTTAGTTTTAGATTTTATTAATATAACTAATGCAAATGATGTCTTAAGCTAATTTACATATTTTCATTTTTATTATTATTCAGTTTACTTTGCTTAAACTTCCACTGATCTTTTTTATGACTGGTACATATGACTGTGAATGCTATGATATTAATAATTGCATTTTGATTATAAATATTATATATGATGATCAGTAGAGATATATTGTTTATTCAATTAAATTAGCTTTTATTTGTATCGCACTTTAACAATTGTCATTGTCGCAAAGCAGCTTTACACAATCAAAAGAAATTATGGAAGTTTGTATGAAATATGAATGTGTATGAATCAAAATGTTCAGATGATCCCTGATGAGCAAGCCGAGGGCAACGATGGCAAGGGAAAACTCTCTGAGATGGCAATGGGAAGAAACCTTGAGAGGAACCAGATTCAACAGGGAACCCATCATCATTTGGGTGATAACGGACAGCAGGGATTGATCTGCAGTCATACTGTGTTTGGCGGCTGGCAGTTTAATATGACATTTGAGGTCTTTAAGTTAATATGGAGTCCAGTTCGTTATAGGCTCAGGTAGACTGTAGAAAATTCCAGTCCTGAACTATCGAGTGTCTGCAGTCACAAGTACTCAGAGAACAGCTGTCAGCATCAACCGAAGCCAGGACAGTCTTTATGGTAAAGTAGAACCATCCCCAGTCAGCACACGCATCCCAAACAGACCACATGGGGCATCCGTGCGACGAGATCTCCAACCAGGAGCGGGGCACCAGGACGGGTCAGACAGCTCCAAAGGGCAGAGGGGGTCTGGATCCCTGGCAGCTCAGGAGCAGCATGTGTAGCTCGACAGAGAGACAGGGAGAGATAAAGAGAGATAAAGAGAGAAGAGAGAACAGAGAAGAGGAGAGAGCCAAAGAGAAGGAAAGATACAGTAACAGTTAGGTATGGTCATAGTCACACAATAATGTGAATGTATATTCAATGCAGAGTGCAAGCAGGGACTCCGGCAGGACTAACTATAACAGCATAACTAAAAGGGAGAGCCAGAAGGAAACATGATGGCTCCCTGAGATGTAAAGCAAACAATCACTTCACCATCAACAAACCTGAGTGATCAATGAGAGTGAATCAGACATAAACATACCAGTTCACCGTAATACTCTACATCCATGAATCCCTCAGATCTGCTCCTTTACCTAAGGCAAATCTATTTACAAAAATGCTTGATTAAATAAATAAGTTTTTAGCCCAGACTTAAACACTGAGACTGTATCTGAGTCCCGAACATTAATTGGAAGACTATTCCATAACTTTGGGGCTTTGCAAGAAAAAGCTCTGCCCCCAGCTGTAGTTTTCATAATCCGTGGTACTGACAAGCAGCCTGCATCCTTTGATCGATTGAAGGAGGCGTGGCGAATCATAGGACACAAGCAGTTCATTCAGATTCTGTGGCGCGAGACCATTTAATGCTTTATACGTCAAAAGTAGTATTTTTTTTACAGGGAGCCAATGCAGTGTGGATAAGACAGGGGTGATGTGCTCATATCTTCTGGTTATTAGTGAGGTTTATTTACCTACTTGAACAATCAGACAGTAAGCTGTTACAATAGTCTAACCTAGAGGTGATAAAAGCATGAACCAATTTTTCTTCATTGTTTAGTGACAATATATTCCTTATCTTGGCAATATTTAGGTGAAAGAATGCTATGCTGGTACTATTATCTACATGTGCTTCAAATGAAAGACCAGAATCTATAATCACCCTGAGGGCTTTTACTGTTGCACTTGATGGAACAGAAAGTCTGTCTAAAGTTAGAGTGTGATCAAAAAGCTTGCTTCTAGCTGCATGTGGTCCTATGACTAGAACTTCTGTTATATCAGGATTAAGCAGAAGGAAATTAATTAACATCCAGTCTCTTATGTCCCTCTCACATTGTTCAACTTTATTAAGCTGGTTAATAATTGAAGCTATTTTTGTTTTTTAATGATGTAGTCTATATATCAGTGGTATGGATTCGGAAAGATATGACCAGAAGCTGCTCTGTGTATATTTGATCCAGTGGCAAATCATATGCAAATTCATAGCCTTCCTCATACGTCAGAACCGCCTTTATCACTCAGTATGCAAATCCCAATCTCCTGATCTCTTCCTGCAGGAAAAAATTACTGATCATCAAAATAGGATTGAAAAAGGTTACAATAATTACTCTTAATATCAAGATGCTATTTAAAGATGCAAATTCACTTTTTCTTATTTGCTGGAAGGACCTGCTATAATCACCACCTAAAGTTTTTGTCATATGTATTTGACCTCAGGCGGACAGATATCAGCAGGGGACACGAAAATTTCTCAGGAACCAAAACTGGACAGAAGGCACTCTGCTAGTCCTGCACTGGCAAAATCCTCTTTGATAGTCCTGCCCTGTCGTGTTCCTTGTGAGGTGGGCATCAAAATTTTACTACATTTCATTAAACAAACTGCATATAAGTATATCATATCAAGTATAAATGTCCTCTGACTTTCAACTGTTTTTACTTTCAGTAAACTTAATGTGTAAATATTTGTATGAACACTAAAAGAGT
>JAQMYJ010000001.1:21994343-22051659 GCA_030014305.1 Clarias laeviceps
GCACACATTTGTGAGATTCTATAGTCTGGATGTTCATGCTACTCCGGGCTCACAGGTCCTCGAGTCAGCCTCCCAGACCTAGCTCTGAGACCTCCTTGGCCTTTGTGCGCACACGCTACACAACCTTGGGCGTCCAGACACTCGCAGTGCGGCGGCGTTGGTATTCTCATTCCCATAGCGTTTTCACGCAGCATCGAGTGTAGCTTTTGAAATGAGTGTATGCACACTTCGCAGCCTGTCACAGTAAAGCATTAGTTCCCATTTATTTAATTTAATATAGTTCATTTAATTTAATATAAAGAAATGAGGGAGTTTAAGACTTTTGCACAGTTTTATATATAGTGTGAGTGCTTGCTCTGAGAGCATCATGAAATGCACAGCTCGTACTGGCCTACATGGCTAAAAGTATTTTTAATGAGGACGGCCCATCATATGCAGCTCCTCCTGGCTGATGACATGTCCTGCATCTAGAAAGAAGTACAGTTCTCTTCTACTTGAGTGTGTTTACCAAAGGAAAACAACAATAAAACAATGAACCAGATTAATTCAGTGCTTTCCATTTTGCAAACCTGCACAAAAGTGAGGCATGGAATCAATCCAAGGTTAGGGGTGAATTCTTCTGCCCCCAAACAGTAGACTCAGGTCAATTCAGGACAAATGTGAACGCTTCTTAAGTTGGGTTTAGCTTGTTAGAATGTCTTCAGCTTGTCATCTATATCTCCAAAAGAATTATAAGAATAGCCTTTATAGAAACATGTTTGGTAACAACTTACTGTTCCTAAATGCAATATTCATAAGGCTACTGTACATGACAACTGTCATAACTGACTTAACACAGTGTACTTCTGGAACAGTATATGTCAGAGTCACATGATGTATATGGTACAATGATAATCCTTATATTGGGTCAACAGTGTTATGTATATGTATATATAATAATGGACATAATGTGGTATCTATTAACATATTATTTTTTTAAGCCTTCTGGCAATGACACGATAAAATAAGGACTAACTAAATAAGCACAATTATGTATAATTTCCTGACATTTCAGAAATGAGAGTTTCTTCACGTTTTACACATTTATCCATCAACAAACACTTCAAAGCTTAGAAAATAACGAATCATAGGTAACAATGACTGACTAATGAGACACGCTGGCAACTAAAGTATGTTAAAAGAAAATTACGTTAAGCAATTTTGATAATTACACCAGAAGAACTCAAAAAATTGGGTTGCTTGACATTAAGTGGGCTCAGAAAGTGTTGTACAGCAATCTTATACACATGAGAAAAATTTTGACTGATGTTATACAACATTAAAATGAACACAGGACGTTTTTTAAATATATATATTTTTATCAGTAATAGCTAATAACTGTGGGAATAAATATGCCTGTGTAACTTATGCCTGTGTTATTTAGATTTATGAATGTTCTACTCTTAAGCTAATTTAATTTTAGTATACACTAAATTTATATGACGGTGTAGTTGTACAACGAGTAGAGCTCCATTATACATGTGAGTGCATAAGTATTCACCACCATTAATGTAAAACCCCTTAAATTTGCTCTGGTGCAACCGATTGCCATTAGAATACATGTAATTACGTAAATCGATTACACCTGTGTGCATTTACAGCCTCATGGTATAAATACAACTGTAAATATGTATGCATCAAGAACAGTGATGGGTTTGTTTCTTTGAAAGTGTTGTGGGTTTAATGCAGGTTTCATGGGATATACTGTAAGGTATTACCAGACATTGTGTTTAGGAAAGGCAGCATTGTGGCGTAGTGGTTAGCACTGTGACCTCGCACTTCCAGGGTCCAGGGTTTGATGCATATTTTACTACTGTAGCAATAATTGGTTCTTCAATGTTCTTCCATACTCCAAAGTCATGCAGATTAGGCTGATTGGTACTACCAATAGCCTGCAGGGTGTGAATAAGTGTGTGTATGCATGCTTGTGTGTCCTGCCTTGTTCCCAAAGTTTCCTGGGATAGGCTCTAGGGATTCCCCGAACCTGTACAGGATAAACAGTATAGAAAATAAATCAATGTGTTTAGGCAATATGTATTGTTTACTCACTCACTCATTGTCTGTACCGCTTTATCCTGCATACAGGGCTGGGGGGGCCTAGAGCCTTACCCAGGAGACCCAGGGGTACACCCTAGATGGGGTGCTAATCCATGGCAGGGCACACACATACACACACTCTTTAGCATACTAAGGGCAATTTGGGAATGCCAGTTAGCCTAATCTGCAGGTCTTTGAACTGTGAGAGAAAATCGGAGTACCTGGAGGAAACCCACCGAGCACAGGGAGAACATGCAAACTTAATGCACACAGACCCGAGGCAGGAATCGAACGTGGACCCTGGAGATGCAAGGCAAAAATGTTAACCACCGTGCCCTCGAAATATGTTCTATACAAATATAGATTTATTGATTGTTATTATGATATTAGCAGTCTTCATCAGAATACAGTATATGAGTATATATGAGCTTTAATTTGAGGGTATTTACTGTACATTAAAACCAGGTGAAAGGTACAGAAAGTACAACATGTTCTATACAGTATGTTGTACTATCTATCTTCCAATGGACCAAAAGTAACTGAACAAACAGTTTTAATTTAATTTATTAAACTGACATTTTAATACTTGGTTTCAGTCAATGAATGTTTGAGATCTGGAGCCCACAGACATCACTAGATGCCAAGTTTCTTTCCAGGTCATGCTCTTTAACACTTTTATCACACTGCCCTTCAGTTCCTGCTTGTTCTTTGGGTGCTTTGACTTTGGTTATACTTTGGCAAGTGAAACACATGCTCAGTTAGATTCAGGTCAGTTAATTGACTTTATTAGTCATTACAGAATGTTGCTCTTCTTGGCCTGTCTTTCATCTGCAGTGTATATGCAGATAATATAAACCTCCACAATCATCTTGCTGCTTTTGTTAGCAGTCACATCATGAATAAACACAAAGGAACCGGTTGTGTGATGGGCAGCCTTTCATGCCCAATGCATAAGACGAGGTTGTATGCTTTAAATAATAAGCAATTCCTCCACTAAATCAATCTTTCAATGTTTTTTCCTTTCCTTCTTCTTTTTTTAGATGTTTGTGGTAAACTCTGTTCTTTTTGTTTTCGAGGCTTACCAGTAATTTACATCTTGTGGTAAACCCTCTGTGTTTATCCTGACAAAGGTTTCTCTTGATTGTTAGCTCTGGCACAGATACACCTACTAGGGAAAGAAAAAAATTCTTCTGTCATCCACCACGGTTATTTTTCACAGTCCTCTGGGCATGTTCCTGACCTCACCAGTGCATTATTTCTTTTTATAAATTTGCAAAGTACTAAATTTTGCCACACCTAATGTTTTTGATGGGTTGCTTGACTGACAGTGGCAGCTCTTCCAACGGTTTCCGCATGCAAATGCCTCACCCGAAATCAACTCCAACTTCATATATGCTTACTTGTAGGTTAAATAATGAGGAAATCATAAACACCTGGCCATGGGAGAGCTGCACACATTCAACTGTCCAATTACTTAATTGTCCCTTTAAAGAAGGGAACCAAATATACTGAAAAATCCCCATTGTTAAAATGTTAATAAAGCTCACGTAGGCTCTTGTTTATGAAAAGAAAGTCCTTCTTGAACTAGTTGAAATCCTAGAGTAATTCTGTTAATTAAGTAAACATATGTTTATTCTTATGATTAAACATATTTTTGCAATATCTCAAAAAAAAAAATTCCAGTGATGCTTTCTGTAGATAAAAACTGGTTTTAAACTGGTATTGAGGTAGTTTTAGTCAATGTAAACAAGACTGGTGCATGAAAAATGATGCAGGCTTTAAACATGCTTACTAATACTAATACTAATATTAAAGCAGATCCATTAACAATGAACTGTTTGTTAACTCTTTCACAATGACATTTGTACAAAAGTGTCTCTTGTATAGTTGGAGTTCATCAGTACGAGACCGGTCTTGCTCTGGGATTTGCTTGAAATTTGAATGCTAACATCCGCCCCAGTAAAGTATTAGACTGATCTCTTTCAGTTACCGCATGCTAGTCAAATACACGGTGAACTAACAGCTCAGTCTGAGCAGAAGCTTCTTCATGATATAAAGTAGCATTGTTCCAACACGGTGTTCTAAATGACACATTCAAAGCATGAACTCTCAGTGAACTGTCATATTGCAACTGTCTGTTTTAAAGCCCTGTATTTGTGAGTCACACGCTTTCTATATGCTAATTAATGTCAGTGCATATTAAACATCAAAATGCATTTGCACAGTGGTGGGCTTATCTATATGCTGTGAAACACGGTGTCTGAGAAATTACATTTGTTCCAGTTCATTTAAGCCCTCATGAAATCCACACGCTTGATAGCCGGTTTCCAAAATATATTATACAGTAAGCTATAGTTGCTCATATGCAGCTCCGCCAGCGTTCTTTAGATTTATTAAGGTAGACAAACAACAGACATTGTAAGCACGGGAACAAGGAGCAAATATTATGGTATGACATGGTTCCAAGAGTGGGTAGTGCTGCTTTTTGTTTATTCTGAAGTCAGAAAGTACTTGGATGAATTCCTATTCAGTAAGGGACAGCAAGGCCATGTGTGTGAATTAGCATGTTTCCAGTTTTAGTCCATCCGTTATTCCATTTAAGCACTTACATGGCCATTTGATAGCAAAAAATATCAATTAAAAATCTAGAAAAAAACATGTTATATAAACGATTGATTTGCAATTTAATAAAAAAATAAACATTTGATTCCCAAACAAAACCTGACTTAGTACTTGGTGGAGAAACCCTTGCTGGCGAGCAGAGAGGCAAGACATTTCTTGGAGTTGATTTCTTACCAGGTTTGCAAAACATCTCAAGAGGGATTTTGGTCCAGTGTTCTTGACAGATCTCAAAATCCTTAAGATTTCTTGCACGTTGCTTGGCAACTTGAAGTTTCTGTTTCTTCCATAAATTTTCTATAGGTTTAAGGTCAGGAGACTGACTAGGCCACTCCATGACCTTAATGTGTTTCTTCTTGAGTCACTCCTTTGTTTTCCTTGGCGCTATGTTTTTATTGTCACGCTGGAAGACCCATCCATGACCATTCTTCAGGAAGTTCTCATCCAATATTTACAATGCTTGGGCCCGTCCATTGCCCTCTCTCAATGCAGCAAAGTCAGCCTGTACCTTTAGCAGAGAAACAGCCCCAAATCATGATGTTCCCCACCTCTGTGCTTGATTATAGGTATGGTGTTCTTAGGGTCATAGTCATTTTTCTTCTTCCAAACACGCAAGTCAAGTTGATGCCAAAGAGTTCAATTTTGTTCTCATTTGACCACAGCACTTTCTCCCAATCCTTTTAATTTTATTGGCAAACTTCAGCCTGTACATGTGCCTTATTGAGGGGGGGAAGTTGACGCGCTAAAGGATTTCAATCCATAGTGGTGTATCGTGTTACGAATGGTTTATTTGGTAACTGTGGTCCCAACTGCCTTGTGATCATTCACAAGCTCCTCCCATGTAGTTCTGGACTGATCCCTCACTTTTCTCATGATTATCCTTCCCCATGAGGTGAAATCTTGCTTGGAGCTCCAGACCGAGGGTGACTGATGTTTTTTTGTATTTGTTCTATTTGTTAATAATCGCTCCAACTGTTGTCTCCCTCTCACCAAGCTTCTTGTTGATGGTCTTGTTGCCCATTCCAGCCTTGTCCAGGTCTACAATCTTGTCCCTGGTGTTCTTTAACAGCTCTTTAGTCTTGCCAGTGGTGGTGAGGTTTAAATGAAAGATCAAAAAGGTCGAAAGGTGGCTTTTATACATATAACGAGTTGTTGTTAGGAGCACCTTCTTAAATTAATCTGTGTACCACATGAGCACATAACCAGTCTGTGGGAGCCAGAATTATTGTTGGTTGGTAGGGGATCATATATTTATGTTACTCACTGAAATGCAGCTCAATTTATGAAATTTATATAATGTGTTTTTTTCTGGATTTTTGATTGATATACAGTACTGTGTCTATCTTTTAAAATTAACCTATGATAAAAATTAAAGACCCTTAATTTCTTTGTCAAATAATGATCAAATAATTATTTTCCCAACTCGCATGAGATGAAGTGCTGTTGTTATATCACCACGTCTGTGATGCCTTTGGCACTTGGGCTGTGCCTTCTCGCCTATGTCCTCATCACAGCCATGCTGATATTCAACACAACAGCACAACCTGGAGTGTGATATTGTGTTTATATAACAGTTTCACAAACACCTTTTTATTACCAAAAGATTTTGATATGCGAATAAAACATGGGTTTACAGTCCTGTAAATCTCATAAGTTTCTCTTTATATTTACACTTATTCTGCTTTAGAATATTATCTCTATTAACTTCCAGGTTCCAGGTTTAAACCTCAAATAGCATTAAATGGACAGGTAGTGTGCTAGGGTGTACAATCATCTGATCAACACACCAAGTATTTGAACAAGTGATAGAAGCTTAGGAGATAAGATAGTGTAGGAGTAAATAAAACAACACAGAGGCAATTCAGATTGACTTAGAAGCAACTATTAAGTAGAAAAAGTGTTGTTTAAAATGATGTAATGGTATCAGATGGGTTTTCTTGCTAAAAGTGCATACCAGCCTACTTTCACCCATGCTGCGACTGACATTTAGCATAATTAACGATTGTAGAACACCTGGGACGTGGCATGATACATATAGTTAAACAAGCCAGTGGTATTACTGTCCATTATCACGACTCATGGTAAGCCTCTCTTCCAATCAGGTTAGTTATTCGGTGCTAACTGTTGTATAATGTAAAAAGTGATACTCACTCACTGACTCACTCACTCACTTATCTACAGTATACCCTGTGCATACCTTGTACAGGGTCATGGGAGGCCTGGACAGGGTGCCAGTCCATTGACTCATTCACTCACTTACACACTATGGGCAATTTGGAAACACCATTTAACGCAATCTGCATAACTGTAGGAGGAAACCAGAGCACCCAAAGGAAACCCACCAAGCATGCGGAAAACATGAAAAAAACAATGCACATAGTTTGAGCTTTGAGGTTCGAGGCCTTAGTGCTAACCACTAAGTCACCGTCTGACTCAAAAGTAATAAAAGATATATAATAGGTGTAATATATAATAGGTACATTTTATACTATTTCTAGTATCATTTAAACTTTTACAGACCTGTGTCTAAAAAATAAAGCAAATGACATATCTACAGATGTATAAGGTATTTACACAACTATTTTTCACATGCATACAGCAACTGTAAATATTTTCTAGAAAAATCAATTTCCATAAGATAAAATAATACCTCAACATAAAACCATACTGTAAATATATTATATAGTTGTTATAAAGATCCAACATAAAATTTAGTCACAGTAAAACTAATTGCCCCTAAATGACCCTTTGTTTCCTTCCAGTTCTATAACATCTGTCATTCTGTTGACACATCATTATATTTTTCTATGGGGGAAAAAAAATCTTTTAAATTATTCATCAGAAGGGCACTTGTGGAAAACCTGTTGTTCCACTTCTGCCAGACATCAAAGTCGCCATCGTTCGCATCTTCCTCGACTTGTGATGCGTAATTAGCTAGTCTTGTATATCTGTTAATCCTCGCTTTCTACTCTAATGAATATATTCATATCACAGAATGCTAATGTGCATTATCAATACTAAAGGGGAAGAGTGTGGGCTATTATTCGGAGTGAATGGAGGAGGTTGCTAAGGAACAGCGTGCAGAGAATGGTAGCTGCAGGCTGAAACATGCGCCGTGCTAAAGTGCATACTTTCAATGGTCCCCACTCATCAATTCACCACGCGCTTCTCTGCGTTGTGAGCCGAATGAATTTTCTGTAGCTGTGGTCAGTATGTGTACGAGTGGCATGAATAGTCTCATTGTTCATCTCTCACTGTGTTGAACAACTGACACATAATCTGCTCAGAGGAAAATTGAGTTGTCTGCTGTTTCCACAGTGACCAGGGCCTCGCTTCGCACATTACTGGTGTGCTTGACGAACTGATTCAGCGAGGTTGGCAAAACTGACAGGACCTTGAGATATAGAGAAAAAAGAGAGCATTGCATAATACTTACGGTTCATTTTAAATATCTTTTCTTTAATGACAAAGGCAGTTGTAACACTTGGCGAAGATAGAATCAAATCTCTGGCTTGGAATTACAGGCTAAATTACATGTTTGAGCAGCCTGAATTACATGTTTGAATGGACTGTGTTTGCAAGCTGTGATTGATGAATTAGACACATTCTGTTCTGTTCCAAACCCTATCGTTGGCAGAGTTGGATTTGTTAGCGGTTGTTTTTTATCTCTCCTTGCTAAAGGAACAGATTTTGTTCATTTCCTGGTGGTTTTTAACTCTTAAACCAAGAGTTACGCCAATGGATGTTAGAAAGGATAAAGTGCGGTATTTTAGTTAAAAAAAACAAACAAACAAAACACTGAATTCCTAGACATTAGATCTGAGTCACCAAATTCATTTAAAAAACGTTGTTTCATTTCACTGTGTACTAAAATGAATATGATTGAAATGACAATAAAAGCTTACTTGACTTGACCATACAGTATAAGGACTTACTTATTCTCGAGGGGTACACCCTAGACGGGGTGCCAATCCATCAAAGAGCATACATGTATACACAACAACTCACTCACTTTTGCCTAATCTGCATGTCTTTGGACTGTGGGAGAAAACCAGAGCACATGGAGGAAACCAACCAATTACAGGGAGAACATGCAAACTCCACACACAGCCCACTATGCCACTGTGCCACCATCACGAGAGCAGTAGATTAATAATAGCACCAAGCTTTCAACATATTCATGCAACTAATTACTGTATTAATTATTCTTAGGTCAAGCAATTAGTTTTGATTACATTACAGCTTACTTCTTAATCTTGGCTGACACACATGAACCTAAAATTGCACCATTAATTAAAGGAAAAAAAATCCATCCTGAACTACTCGCATAGTAACCTTCATAAATAACATGTGATCTTTAATGGAGCGGCGTTTTTTTAACAGTAGGTTAAAGTTATTTCATTGACAAGTGAAAGTTATTCGCTGAAGTGGGAATTCACCAGCACCTCATTTCTGCCTAAAGACATTGATGCAGCAAAGTTGTAGCGCTTTAGTCTGTTCATCTCTCTCACCTCCTCATGTGTACACTCTGCTCAAACAGAGAGTGTCCCAAAGCGTCAACTTTCATGCTAATACCTCCGGCTAGTCATCTCGTACAGTACATTATTAACTAGCTAAGCCAATCCGCTATACATATGTTCTCTCCACTACTTCTCTCTTTGAATTGTTGATGAATATTGCTGAAAAATAATGAGTAACAATATTTTTTTGTGTTTTTTTGCTCTTGGGTTTAGGAGATACAAGTCTACCAGTTACCATTATAACAGTGCTAGCATCGTCACCCTGAAACAGCTTCAAACAATAAATTCACAACATTATTCCTAAAGAAAATCACAAATATTTCATTATAATCACGTTTACTATCCTGCAGGATTTAAACTTCCCTTTAAGCCCCTAATGAATCGATAGTCAAACTGTTTGTGTTTGTACAGGCCAAAAGCAGCGATGATGACACAAATGACGACACAAGTGTGTACGAGTTGATGGGCAGTACCGGTAAGTCGCTGAAATACATTTACTGTATATATCAGTTTATTGTACATTCTTGCAATAAACAGTGCAGTATACACTAAAGCAGGGAGAAATCATTACACCAAATCAGTGTGTGCTGTTTTGATCCTGCAGTGAATCGGCGGGTTGCTGACAGCCGTGATCAGCCTCACACAGGGGGAGCCAGAGATGCTAAAGTGCAGGCGGAGATAGACGACGATCCCTATACACTCGAAGTGAATGATGAAGAATATGACTCGATCCTGGCCTCCAGCAGCGGCTCAGTGGTGATGACCAACCGCCCCCCTGCACCTGCCCCCCGACCTGAAAGTCTCCCCGGCAAGGAGGAGAATGTACCTTACATCGCGCAGGGTAATAATAATCACACACGCTAGTCAGTTCAACCTACTGTCATTGATTAGTTAATCATTTGGACATCACTCACTCACTCACTCACTCACTCACTCACTCGTCGTCTAGACCACTTCATTCTGTATACAGGGTCGCGGGGGGCCTGGAGCCTATCCCAGGAGACTTAGGGCACGAGACCAGGGTGGACAGAGTGCCAATACATCACAGGGTACCCACATACTGTACACACACTCAAACTCTCATTCACCCACTACAGGCAATTAGGGAACACTGATTAGCCTAATCTACATGTCTTTGGACTGTGGGAGGAAACAGGAATACCTGGAGGAAACCCACAAACATAGGTGCACACAGGTAGGTGTAGGTCTGTCGCCTTTTCACACAGTGCTAACCAATAAGCCACCGTGCCGGTGATATTTGGACACGTACTTCTTCAAGAAGCATCATACTAGGGTCAGAATAACAGGATTATTATCAGCCATAAAAAATTGTCCACAAGGTCCATATGTTTTTTTAAATATGTATTTTAGGAAAACAGAGTCATCTCTCATTATAGCAAGTTGCTGCTCTCTTAGGCAGGCGAATCAGTAATGTTTATAAATACTTAATTTTTTTTTCTTTCTTGTCTGTGCTCCTATAACTGATGACAGAGCAAAGTGAGACCCGAATTTGCATCGTTCATCACAGCCAGCAAGTTCTTAAATGTTCAATTTCAGCTGCATTAATAATTCAACAAGTTGAAGGTGCCAACTGACTTGTATTGTTAGAGCTTAATAAATCATTTAGACTCTCCTGATCTGTAGCCTGTAAGCGAGAGAGACTGAGAGAGAGAGAGAGAGAGAGAGAGAGAGGAAGAAAGAGAGAGAGAGAGAGACCTAGTGGTGCTTTATCATGAGAACAAGACCTTTGCATGAACTGTGCAACCAAACTCTCCTCTGAATTGCTCAGTTGTACTGTAATGTTGAGGACAGATACTTCATTGCATTCATAGTTTTCCTTTCCACAGATTCAAAGAAAAATAAAATATGATTTTGAAAAAAAAAGAAAGCAGTGGTGTAAAGATAAAATTTGAGCTGAAAAGAAATAAAAGTAATCAGTTATTAATTGTTTTTACCAGTTAATAGGCCTGAAGAGTGGCTGAGTGCGTACAAGTCAGTTATTGGGATCGTGCAGTGAGATATATCGCAGTGATATCAGATGCTGTTTTGTAGGAAACAGATGGTAACTAGCGTGTGTTTCTAGAGCTGTTTTGCGAAAAACCCATTTTTCATATATTAATACAGAAGGGGGAATGAAAACATGAGCAATGCCATGGCTGTTGTTCAACAAATCCAGCTCTCGCTCCTCTCCCTTCCATGCTCATTTCTCCATCTTCTCCATGAAAACGTTTCTCCTTTTCATCACAGATGAAAAGATTACCATTTCCTTTTTTTCTTTTTTTTTTTACCCTTTTTTTTATTGTACCATCCAAAAATGAGCTGAGACGTAGACTCGGTTAGAGTGATTGCTTTTCTATTGACATAGTTCACCCGTGTCATCTCGTTCACGCAGAATGATGGCGGGAAATGAAACTATTCATTAAACATGGGTGATGGACGGAGACGATTTCGATGATGGCGGATATTCCTGAAATCCATCCCACCAGACCACCGTTTCTGGCTCCCTCAGAAATAACATAACATGTAAAGCTGGTTTGCACTTTAAATAACAAGACTGCCTTTTTTTTTTTTTTTTTTTTAAAGGAAAATCGAAGTTCATACAGGAGATAGCACACAGCTGACTGCTGTCTTTGGCACGCATGAATGGACTGAAAAGACTTGGTGGGTGTGCTGCTACTGTTTTAGGGTCAAATTTCTCCTGCATATGCTCTGTGTTAGGTTTTAGTGTGATGCTGAGTTCAGTGTGGCATTATTATGAGCAAGACAAAGTGTGTGTGTGTGTGTGTGTGCATGCACCAGCTTCACCACTGGGCCCAATATGTGTTATGATGAATTACTCTTCATCAGACAATATTAAGCATTATACTTGCATTAATTTAGGGCGCAAGTTTGTCCCAGATGAATCGCTTTTATCCTATTTAATAAGACCTTGTTGTGCTGATCAGCAAATTCTCAGCAGGCTTAAAGGACGATGCCAATAAGATTTGAGTTTTATTAGTGCCAAGGGACTTTGGTTAGAGAATTGAATGGTTACTTTCAAGCACAATGAGTCTCTGAATATAAAAAAAAAAAATTCGCTCCCAAAGACACGGAGAGAAGCACAGAGAGGGAAGCAAACTGCTTCATGCATCTGCAACCAATCAGAACAGCACAAGGGGGCCAAGTAGAGCCGACATCATGCATTACACATGTTTTCCACCTCTCCCATCCCACAACATGAAATGACCGGGTGGTGGAAGAAGGAGGAGGGGGGGGGTTCAGCACAAAGAGAAAGACTTTTCCATCCACTTCAACATTGTGATCTCTCGCCCACGCGCTGATCAGATTTCTGGACCCGCTCAGTGTTTAGTTGAACTGGGAGGGACCAGAGCTTGTCTGAACTGCTTAAGTTGAAATTCCAGCTATTGTTAAAGCCGTAATGCTGCTGGATTATTATATCAGGATAAAAGGTTACTAAACAATACCTTTCCTTGAAACTGTATCTTTAGTGTGGAAAGGTGCATGTACTGTATCTTAAAAGTAATACTCTAAAAGCAAATTAAAGGTACAAGAGTGGTCCTTAAGGTAAACTACTTTCACAACATGGGATAACTGATATGTACTAAGGTGCGTAGCATGTCATGGCACAGAAAATACTTTTTTTCTCCAAGTGTATGCTTGTATGGTGCTATTTGGTATATGAGTAATTTAGTCTAAAGGAGCTAAAGTGTCCTTATGGGGGGCAGGGGTAGCTTTGTGGTAAAGGTGCTGATTAAACGGTCCCCAGTTTGAGCCCCAGCACTGCCAATCTGCCACTTTTGGGCCTCAGCTGCTCAGAAACAACAGCTCGACCCTGTGAAAAAACTGCCACTGAATCGACGGATTTCTCTCCAGAGGAGTGTTTGCCGACTGATGGCACATGGATGTATCCTCACATAGTGTTCCTGCAAGTCACAAAATGGTGCAAATGACAAAATGCTAGAAAAGAATCCATCAGAGGAGAATGGCACAGTGTGGTGCGGAAATAACCGAGCGCACCAGCAGCCTCTCATTTAAAGCCCTTACAAACAATCAATAGTATCACCAAGTGTATCCTCCACTTTAATTAAATTTTCCTCCTTTTATCGATCACAGCGAGTGATTTGTGTTTATCTTTTGTTACAGCAAAAGCAGAAAAAGAGGCTCCTTCCAGTCTACTCATGTTATTATGACCATGCTCTCTATCAGCCTGTGTTATTTTAGTAATACCTGTTATAAGTTGTGATGAGACAAGTTACTATAGGGAATTCATGTCTTTTTCATCTACCCTGTGTACAAACAGCATCTTTTTGGTTATGTGATGCCACCTAGTGGATCAGTAGCATTCCTACTGTTAAGGCACATGACAATTTCGAGCTGCTCCAATGAGAACACCAGGCCATTGATTTCTGCTGCTTGTCTTTGATTTCCTCCTAGTCTTCCAGAAGAAAATGTCCCAGGGAGATACTGAAACGCTCTACTCTTTTCCTGCTAATCAAAGTAAGACATACTACATGACACAAAGCAGTGTGTTCTTGTCAAATGTCATTGTTAAGATTTAACACTGATTCAACTCACATCTATTAAAAAAAAATAATAAAAAATACAATTCATCCCCTTTTTTTCTACAGTATGCAAAATTGTATTGCAATGCTATGAAAATGTGGCTTATTTAATTTGTATATGTCCAAGCATAGCTGCCCTACTTTACCTCTCTTTAACTTTGTATGTAACACTAACTGCTGGGTGCATGCCACAGCCAGCAGTCAAGACTCATGCACATACGACACCTTTATGCCGAGTCCAGTGCCCGGACTGGATGAGCTCATTAAACTGCAGGAGCAGGTGAAGAAAGGATCACTCAGCGTGGACGAGGCCCTGGAGAGATTCAGTGACTGGCAGAGGGTTCAGAAAGGATTAGATGGCATCCAGCAGGTGACTAACCACATTAGATATGCAGACAAAACAAACAAATAAACAAACAAACAAGGACTTATTTATATTAGAAATGTAAAAAGAATGTATAAAATGTAAGAATGTAAAAAAAATTTTGCAATAAAATTTTATATATGCAGATGAAATAGATGAACTAATAAAATAAACAAGCAAGGCCTTATTTCTATTAGGGCATCATTTAAAAATGTTCCAGTAAACTGTTGCGAATAGAAACACACACACACACACACACACACACACACACACACACATATATATATAGTATATTCTCAAGATTGAATTGCAAATTATTGCTTTTTTTTATATTTCTAATTGAAATGAATATAGAAAATATATATAGAAATCAATTAGTCTCGTAGTCTCACTCACTATCAAGTGGTTTTACACAGCTGTTTGGTCCCAATCCTGTGAACTATCATCACACCTTCACTATTAAACTTAGTGATTTCTACTCCATTTTTATGATGCAACTTCATTTCATCATGCAACTTTTTTGATTGATGCAGCTCAATAATTTAAAAATTATTTTTATTTTTTTTGCCCAGGCAGTGTATATATGGAGGTTGGTTAATGTAGCTGGAAAACCATTAAAAACAATATGAAAAATTTGGGTTTGGTCTAAGGTGAAATTTGCCTATGAAATCCTTGATCTTTTAACTTTTATAATTATAAGTGTAATCTTGCTCAGGCTTAGGGTTTTCTCAGGCCACCACACGTACAGGATAAGCAACCTTAGTTTAGAGGGTGTTTGATGAATTAAAAGGAACAGTGCAGCGAGTTCTAATCCTGAATAGTTAACTATTAGACTCAAAAAGCAATGGGAGCTGTATTAATCCTGTACTTTGCAATTATTCCATTTATGCTACATTTAAATTTCACTGGCATTGAAATCAGTATTTTTTTTACATTGAAATAACAAAACTAAGACTCCTATGACCTTTCAGAGTTTATATTGAAGTTGAATATTTGTACTGCAATTACTGTGTATTCGTCTTGCTTTGTCTAATCGTCGTGCTAAAATGAGAGCGCTTCTAGATCTGTGACTAAACGCTCATTAGACCAGACTAATATCAATATCACTTATCATTATTGTCAGCAGATAATATCCAGATGGGATGCTTCCAGTAAGGATCCTGAGTGGCTGCAGAAGTAAAATAAACACAGAGTGTGAACAGATCAACATTAAATTCATCTGACTTTGTAGAGCAGTGCCGCACCAATAAAACATACCCCTACAGCTGTGGCCATATTAGGAGCTCATACAATATACAATATAAACATTCCACATTACTGCAGTGAATCAAGCAGCATAGAAAGGTTTGCAAAGAAGGCAAAATAAACACACTTCTCATGCTGATCCAATCCAGGGGTAATTACTTGACCACAATATTTTAGGAATAAGCAGATCGCCCATTTCTGTTATTTTTCCTGACACTCCCTCTGCTCACTATTTAGTGTTCACTTGTTCTACAGCATTCGGTCCACACATCCAGTTCGAGCTTTTGGTTGAGACTTGCAGTTCACGTTATTCTGCCTGGCATGTGGCTTGTGACTCATGCAGCACTAAACACTAACATTTTTACCTGAATTGAATCCATAAGCAAATCAAATAAGCAGCTGTGGTTAAAAGGTATCTTCTGAACAATTTGACAAAAGCAAGAGATTTGGTTAGTATCATTTAGGAGACATTTTATGCAGGTGCATGAGCAGAAACTGAATAAATCAATAAGGAAAAAGAATTCTAAAGCTACATTTGGTTACACTGTACACTGTTATTTAAAATTCTTTTGATGGTCTCAAAACTATGGCTAATTGTAATTGCAGAATAGTAATTGCAGTTCTTTGTTTTGTAGGAGAAACTGCGGCAGTTGCGGGCAAGCATTATGAATAACAGCGAGGACAGTGATGACAGTGTCTACGGTCAGTACATACGAGAAAAAATTCTCAAAATTCAGTCAGTGACTCCAAGTATGCTATATGTTTGAACATTTGTATTTTATCATAGAATAGGAATTATAACACTTTATACAGTGTGTTTCTACAATGTTCATTAAACAATAAAACCATAGCACTGGAACTAAACCAAACTATGTACAGTATGAACATAAAAAGGATATCTTTAACACTTTGTGTGAAATTTACTGCCAATGGAGGGAGTTCATTTATAACACATTCATAAGCATGACATAACAATTTAAACCATAATGGTATTTTGTATTATACTGTATTATAAAGCATTGACAGACATTTGATGAAAAATAGAAGAAAACCGTCCTCAACTGTAACGGTCAGTGTAATTTATCCTCATTTTGTTATCTTTTGTCTTAACTAGCAGCACATTTAGGATACATTGAGATGAACATTAAAAAAATGTTAAAGGTATACAGTATATAGTGCTTCATGAGTTATATAACTGCAGTGATTACTTCTAAATATACCATTTCAAATATAAAAGTATCATTATCACTTTAGTTAAAGAGTATCCAATTCCATTATTTAATAATAATAATAATAATAATAATAATAATAAAATAGATACACTAAATAAACCTTCCAAAAACAATGATGGTAATGAAGATCTACAGTACCAAGTGAACACACACAGATTTTTTTCTTTCTTTTCTTTTTTTAATGCAATTTTTAGTCATCCCCTTACTATAAAGTTAATTTCATACGTAGGTTTTGATAGAAGCTTCACCTGCCATGTGTGAGGGAATCTGTTCTGAAGGTGTTATGAAAGTCTAAAGTGACTTACCAACATTTCTCCTGTTTCTCCTAGAGTAGTGTACTTATGAATGTATAGCTTTAATCATTAGTTGTGTCTGTGTAAATATTTCATGCTGTTTCCAGAGTACAAGAAAAAGCATGTCAAGATTCTTGTCAAAGGAAATAGCACATAGTGTACCGATGCTGGAAAAAAGTATTAGACACTAGACATTTCCTAATAATAGGGTTAGGACTTTTTCTAACCATATTCTTCTAACCATATTATTAGGAAATCTCTAGTGTTTAATATCTTTGCAGCTTAACTGTCTAAGCTGTATTATTTTTTGAGGCAGCATGGTGGTATAATGGTTTTCTATGTGGCCTCGCACCTCCATGATTAAGGGTTTGTGTCCCGCCTTGGGTTTGTGTGCGTAGAGCATGTTCTTCCTGTGCTAGGAGGGTTTCCTCTGGGCACCCTGGTTTCCTCCTACCATCCATGGATAGACACCCCATCCAGGGTGTACCCCTAGGATAGGCTCCCCCTGGGATAGGCTCAAGGCTTCAGGACTTCTGCTTCTGTGACAGGATAAGCGGTATAGAGAATGAGTGAGAGTGAGTGAGTGAGTGAGTGAGAGAGAGAGAGAGAGAGAGAATGCGTATTATCACACAAGATGTCTTCTGATAGAACAACAGAAAGTGGTTATGAGTTGGAAAGGCATCAAAAGACAAACTAAAATGTTGCCTGTTTTCGACATGGTGCTCAATCATGAGTCTGTTCCAAAACAGATCCCTAATTTGGAAAAACATTCAGTGTCGAGTTGACAGATTCCTCAAAAGCACCAGTAGAGAGAGAATTAATAAAAAAAACTGAAAGTAACTCACCTTGTATGATTAAAAGAAATTCTGCAAAAACATCAGTTTGTCAAATCAATGATCCATGCAGGTTAACCATCTTCTTCTCTGTCCAACAGATAAAATCAACATCGTTCATCACACGCCATGTAAGTGCTTCACTTCTACTTTTCACCATTTGAGAGCTGGGAATATTACCGTGGGAGATTATTATTATTATTATTTTATCTTGCACCAAGCCTCCTTCATATCTCAAACATTTGGGTCTCGCAGGAAGCAGTTAGCAAGCAGGATCACACGCAAGGATAGAATCTTTTTATAGTGTGTAGAGGTTGAGTAGAAGAGAGTACACACAAATATCAAACACACTCTTTGAGGTGCCATTTGTCAGTGTCAATGGAATCTGCCTTTTAATAGCTGTGTGGTTTTGGGAGCATCAATTTTAATGAGCAGTACAACTGTTCAACAGCAGTAAGGATGCTTAGTGACACTCCCTAAGTGGATCTTTTACTGTCAGTCTAATAAATGTTTTCACCCTGGTCAGCTGCGCCTACTAAAGAATGCAGAAAAGGAAGCCAGCAAGCAGAGGGGAACTACAGCAAACCCGTGAGTTTTAATGTGAAAAGTTCTTACTTGAATTTCATTAATCACCCTGCAGATGTTAGTTGGCTCTCTTCCATGACATAATTGTTTTTATAATAATCTCTAATTAATATCTCTAAGAATAAAAATAGCCCATGTCTATGTTTAAATTTGGTCTTTTTTTTCCCAGGCACATTTTTTTCGGAAAGCAGATAAGCGGTGAAAAGTAAGTATGATCAATTCTGCTTGCAAAGATTGCTTTAGTAAACTGTGTAGTATTAATTAAAGAAGGAAAATAAAGTAAATTTTAAACACTTAAAAAAATACCATATCTTACTATACTATATTATACTATACTGTTCCTTGTTGCTAAGGCAGTCTTATGATCTTTTTATATATTTAATATATACTTGTTATACTTGTTACTATACCATTAGAACATACCCTTACAAATTATGTACAGTACCATAATTATTTTTCAAAGGAAAATTCCACCTAAAAAGCATTAATCATAAAACAAGAAATATTGTAAGATTAGGGGAACCACCCCCTCCATAAGGAAATGTAGAGTTTTATTTAGCATATATTTTAATTTATTTTATAATTATTATTCAGGATAGCTGCATATACAGTAGCTGCACATAACTTCAACAGTACTGCATGTTATAAGGGGATTATGATGCAATTTTTTTTCTCAGAAATATAACATCTACTGTATACAGTTTTAAGCTGCTTTGACTGGAGGGATACCAGAACCATAACCAGAATGTGGAACCGTGGTAGATCATCATAATTGTTGTTGTTGTTTTTTTTAAACGTAATTTAATGCTTTTCTTCTCTCTTTTTTCTTTTACATTTGTTTAAATTATCATAAATAAACATTATGTAATTATGTAACATGAACATTTCATCCATTTTTAAAATAAAAAAGTACTTAAATTATATATATATATTTTTATTCTACACATCAAATTCCTTGCTTTATGAAATCTCCACAAGGGGGTGCTATCTCACCAGACATGCTGATCAAAAAAAAAAAAGGCCTGTCTTTATTAATTCACATCCTTTGATAGACAAACAAGGCCCTTGCACCTCCCTTTTCCCCCAGCACACTCTTCTAGTTCTATATGGATCACTAACTGCATGAGAGGACGCAAACAATCGTCTCAGAAAGAAAATCATACGATGCCTTGCAAGTGAGGTCTTGTCTGTTATAATGGTGTCGGGGGATTTGGGAGAGCTAAAGTGGCTCGGCGATGCAAGGCATGCTGCTAACTTGCTTCGCCTGCCAAAAGCAAGCAGCTGGACACGTTTGCATGATCAATCATGCTCTTTGTGAATAATATGTATTAAAGCCCCCACACTCATGGCGTGTTTGGAAGCAGCAGTTTTGCCTTTGGAGATGATCCGGCTCCAGCAGCCCCGGTGGCATTTGAGGAGCGGGTTTTGCCTGTCACCTGCTGCTCTGGGAAGGAGCCGAGCTTCGTGATCCTGGGCTGGAGGCAGCTTCGCCATTGCTTTTTCACCTCCGTGTGTATTCTTCAGCTCAGTGAGTGGGAACAGGCTGTATCAGAATCCTCTGTGTACGCCGTTCCAGATCTAAATCAGGACATTTCCAATATGACAGTTGTCTCTTGCCAAAATCAGCTCACTTGACGTGTGTTGGTGAAATGAACCTAATTAATGAAACTGCTTGTCCATTAGGCTCTTATGGAAAGATGCCACAGGAGTTCTTACTTTTCTCAAGCTGGGACAGAGTTGATAAACCCTTCATGAAAGATTAAGGCTTCCCTGAAGTATAGAGCTTTATCTGTGAGAGAGCAGAGGGCAGGATTAGAATGCAGATGCATCAACAATGCTGTCATAAAACCGCAAACTGATAAAGATCCAGTGCAGCTGAGGCTCGTACTCAACCCCGACCCGTTATTTCAGCTCATCTCTCCATCTGACATGAAAAAAAGTGCCTTGATTTCTTCAGAAGCCTGCTGGAAATCTACCATTTTATATGGACACAAAAGTATTTGGGTTGGGTTTGGGTAAATGTCCACTGATATCCAGTTCAAGTCCAAACACATATATACTCACACATTATCATTCTTTGCATTAAGAACCAGAATTATGCACAACTCTTCCTCTTTCTGCACTCTGATAAAAATCAGGCAATTTCACAGTCAGTGGCATTCTTTCATCCCCTAATCCCTTGGCATGTGTACAGTATACATGACCCTCCTCTGGAAGGGGCCGAGGCCACGGTTGTGGAACCTCAGATCATGGACGGGAGCTTCTTATCCACAGCAACCCTAGTTACAATAAACAAATAAAGAGCAAGGTTCAGGAGAAAATGTGGGAAGACGACCTACTGTCACATGCAATTATAGCAATTTTAGTCACTGAAAGAGATTTATTTGAATTCAACGTGAGACAAGCTCTAAATTCTAAAATTCTGTCCATTGCACTAAAATAAGTCACCTCTAACTGTCCAAAAATTTATCAGTTTGACTTGTTTTTTAAACATGCTTTCATCAAAGTTTTCATCAAGTTTTTCTTTTAATCTTTTCCTATAGCACTAAAACATTTACATGGAGGGCCATCACCATGCGTCTCACCAATGTGGAGAGAACAGTGTGGTATAGAACAATCTATAGGGAGATTCAAAACTCATTTTATTTCAATTCATGCTTTTAATAAAAAGGCACCCGGAGATATATCAGTTGATTGAGAGACAGCTTCAACATTCAAACAGCACTTTAAATCCAGGAGATGTTTGTTTGAACCAGGCTTAGCACGGAAATTGACTCAAATTAACCAGAAGAGCAAACTACTTACATTATAGACGCTATGCATCTCTAGGGTTTTGAAAACATCTTGATTAGTAAGTTGCTAATGGTGTGGGATCTCTGTTGTGAGTATTTGTAGTGCAGATGACTAGAGCTGGAGTGATTGCTAATCAGCGCATACAAGAGCCAGGTGTTTGCTTGAGCTGTGACTTCATAAATTCCAGGATCCTTATTCTAATGCTTATCTGTGTTCTTTGGTAAGGCTTAAACACTAAACAGCATTGCAGTATTTTAGTGAAACAAAACTGATCTTGGTGAAAATGTGCAATCAGTTTGTACTGAGTTAGGGTTTACTTTTGAGTCGCCTTGCACAGTCTGGTTTTGGACTGCTTAATGCAAATCTGACTTTGGACTTTGAGTTTTGGGAATTTTGCATGTAAAATGTACTGTATGTTCTGAAATAAAACTGAAATATTGAAAAAATGTAAATTTCAAGTAAATTTTTACTCATTTGTGACTACCACATTAACCAAAACAACCAACAAGAAGACGTAATGTCCACCTACTTGATATCTCATTATGCCAAAAAGTCACACTATAAAGTTAAATCACACAAACTACTATGGAAATAATAATCAGTTTAGTCACGTTTTTCTTTTTCTTTTTTTTTTTTTTAGCTTTGTATCTTTGTATATTTTTTTTGGCTTTGTCAGAAATAAAAATTCTGAATTTCTACAGGACCTGCATTCAAGGTATTTTACCCATTCAACCCAATTACCCAGTTGTCAGAATTGTCATATTTATGTCATTTTTTTATATATTAGAATCATTATTAAAGATTTTAATAATAAATATAGACTCAATGTCTATATAAAATACACACTATGGGTAAATAAATTCTAATAAAATAAAATGAATAAGATTATAACATATTATGCAGTAAAGGAACTAGGACATAGAGGCTGGATAGCTGCTTTTAATATTAATCATGGAGAACAGACTTGGATGTCATTATTGGGAAGGAGGCATGGAGTAAGACGGTGTCCAATGCTGGATGGCCAGTGAGGTAAACTGGTAAAGGAGACAAGATGTTGGAAATCTGGAAATGCCGTGGGCTCTTTTCTACAGTACATCTTATATGGCATTGCCTACCCGTTTTTCCTTTTTTCTTTACTTTCTTTGGAAACAGATTATTTAAAAAAAAAAACCGATTGGCTGGCCACACCACTACCAGAGTCTCCCCAACTCTGTCTATTAGGAAAGAGGTCCATTTTTCTATTAGGGCTGGCTAAAGCAAAGTCTGCCCTGGCATTATCTGGGTTCATTACCGCAATGAGAATAATTCTTAGACATTGGAAAAATCAGGTAAAGCCTAGCTTCATAGACTGGTTAAAGTTAATTACAGGCACAGCCTCCTACGAAGGGCTTATCACAAGGTCTAATGAAGACAGAGGAAAGTATTACCAGGTTTGGTTCAACTGCCAACATTTTATACAATTTGGACTACACAATGTCCTGTAATCTTACTTAGTATGTTATATTTGTATCCTGCTACCCCTAAACCCTCCACAAATCCCTTCTTTTAATGTGTTTATATGAGATTTAAGGACTTTTTTGCTTGTTGTAGTGTGTTGTTTCTATGGGAATGTAGGTTGGTTAATGAGTGTATTCCAAGAGTTTAACAGAAATTTTAACATACAGTAAGATAGAGTTTGGTTCAGTTCAGTTATTTTTTTTTTTGTTGCCTAGAACATACTGTATAACAATATTGTCAATTAAGCTTTACATAAATTTGTATGTAGATTTATATTTAGATTCCTAATGAGCAAGCAAAAGCTCTGTGAGATAATATGAGGAAGAACGCAATAGCAAACAAAGCATCTTTAATGCAAATCTTTAGTGAGATTATAGACCATAAATCAATCACAAGTTAAAGACATAAGAAAATATTGAGCTAATGTACAGTGGTGTGCTTTAGAGCAACAGAGCTCTGTGTAACATTTGAGCCTCGTATTTCTCTGCCTTTGCGTGGTATGTAAGCCCGGCGTGAGTATGCAGCTACCCCTTGGAATGTACTTCTTAAGCCTTCACCGGCACCCAAACACCCCCAGAGGTGTAGCTATTCAAGCATAATAACTCTGTCCCAAGCTTTCCTGCTATGTTGATGCTACTCCCCCCTGAGAAACTCAATCCCTGAAGGGCGAAGTAGCATCTGCCAAGAGGGCAAGGGTACATGGGGCACTGTGGCACCATGGGCCCCTGCCGACCCTTCATCCATCTGATCAGGGGCCAAATGAGGCCCCTAGGGTGAGGCTGTGCCCCTTCGCCTGCAGCTCACAGGCAGATTAGCAGTTCTATTCAGCTCGGGGCTTTTGTTCGGCAGCGCCCAGGCGAGGTCCAGCTGTCTGCGGTCACAGGGATGCACTAATTCCACTGCAGGTCAGCAGCTCTGTATTTTCAAGCGCCTCCTAAAAGGTCACATCCGCTCAGGAGAATCCAGACGACCAGAATTGCCGTCCTCGCACAATCCCAGTGACCCGTGTCTTCCCCCCGCCCTTCGCAAAGCCGGCACTTGGGCTGAATCAAAGACTGAGTTGATATACAGGGAAGGCTTAAGGCTTTATCTTTTATCATCACTTCAATCCTTCCAAGAGGGAGTTGAGCCTTTGAAGCTGACGGTTATGTTTTCATAAGGATGTTTTGACTGCTCGATGTGTCTTAGTAAAGGCCCGTCGTGCATTCGGTGTAAATTGGGGCATTTGATTTAGTGTATTTTCACAAGAGTCTTTGTGTTTGAACAAACACTGTAAAGCATATAGAGGTCAATAGCGGTGAAAATTTATCATTAATGAATGGCTGGCTTTATTTCAAATCTCATAGATGCTCTCTGTCTTAAGGCACATTTCATAATGAAAACAGTGCCAGAGTTAAGGAATAGCTGATAAGTTCTCAGGGCTCTGTCTTTATGTTCTTGCCAAGAGAGGTTTTTCAGGGTAAACGTCAGGATTCGTAAGAATAATCTCATTATTGCTATTATATACAACACAACGAAAGAGAAAAGGCACTAAAATGCAAGAACTGTTATTCTGTAGCTGTGACATTTTAAACAAAACCTGTAAAGACAAAATACCACACATTTTTCATGAGAATAATCCTGGCCATGACTTTTGGAAATGAATTCCAAAGCATTTAAATATGCTAGTATGGCACATACTATCATTAAGAGCCAGAACACAAACAACGAGTTAGCCGCACTCGCTGTACTGATGCAAAGCAAATAGCTATTACGGTATAAACACACTCAGCTTGCATACCTTCTGATATGACATTGCGAGACTGAAAACTAGTACATGATAATCATGATGACAAAATAAAAGAAGCAGAAATATGGTGTGACAGCAACAATCTTAGTCTTAAAAGCACTTCTCACGTAAACAAGCCTTAGCACAAAAGAGATTAATTGTTCCAACACATGTGCGATAATTGCTTGAGTCTATGCCCGACCAATAGAGTGTGCAATGCCAGTCCATAGAGTAATCAAGGTGATCTGGCAGGCGCTGCTCTGCATACATCGTACCGTAAAGTCATCATCCTATGCTGCGCAAGAGCTGCCCACATAGTGCCTTGAGGGCCTTCCTGTGCCAGAGTTAGGATGTAAATGGGAACCAGGGGCACCGAGTAATCAAATAGAAGTGTGTCTGAATGCTCTTTGTCAGCACTATGACTGAGGATGGGATATTCACTGTGCTGTGATGTGAGCCATAATAAGCACCACTGCCTCTCAGGGATAGGAGTGTATATAGGAAACAGACACATTTTGTCAGTTTTAGTAAATTTCCTTTATGAAATTCCAATATCCTTAGCAAGTTTTCTTTTTCTTTACACGTAACCTCATATATGTGTCCATCTCAAGTGTCTCTCTTTTAATCTCCCCTTTTTCTGCTATATAGTGATGAACATGCTGTCAATACAGGCTTGTAAAATCCTGACAAAATATGAAACTTCAAACATTAGTTCTTGAAAATGTAAAAAAAAAAAATTAACCGAGAAGAATAAAACGTTTGGGCTGTTTTCCCATTTCCTCTCAGCCCGAGGCAGCTTTAATGGCTTTTCTCCACTCGGATGCAGGTGAGGAGAGTCTGATTCCAGCTGAATCACGCTCGATCCCCTTCCTCCTCCCCCTTAACCACAGTCTCAACCAATCACTGAGCTTGCTGCTGCTGGATGGCAGCCATATTGTTATTAAAACCTGCAGGCGTGCTGAACACAGCCTCTACGCATCGCCCTCCAGTGCCGCAAGGAATTAGGAAAAAAAACACCAGCTACCCTGAAAGAGAAGTGGAATCATGAAAAAAACAAAAAAAAAACAAGGGAGGAAAGAAACTGATGGGTTTAGTATGAAGATAGAGAACGGCGAGCACGGGGCATTGCGCCTTCACCTAATCACTACTGCTAATGTGGTCGAACATTAAAAGTGATGTGTGAAGTTGTAAAGAGTTGAATTGCACTGGCTTGATAACAACCAAATGTGAAAAAAAACAAAAACTTTAATTTCTTTGACAACATGCTTTACCACATTCTGTTTATGTTTGTAGGGGCTTTTATGAAAATTTTTTTGTCTCTCTTTTTCACTAATGGCTTCATGCTAATGCACCCTTGGTGCCAGGTATCCTGCATTAGCTTTGATAACGTTGAGTTTTTCTCACCTGCAGCCAACATCACTGCACGCTTCCACCAGGCACCATATGCAAATTATTATTAATGGCGATTCATTTACATTGTGTTCTGTGCCAATCTTTAATGGTAAAAAAAAAAAAAAAAAAAAGTAGCGCGACAAAAGCAAAAACAGATCCATGTTGGGGGGTTTAAACTCTTCTCTGCATATCATCCAGCTTCAAGGTTGCTGAGGCAACATCCAATCGAAAGCCGCGGTGCCGGTTTAGTTGGCGCTGTCTTCGTTGGGCGCAGGTGGAACACATATGAAACAATCGCCCATCTGGGTGTGCCAGCGGCGCCCATTTTAATCACACCATTGCCATGGTACTGGCTAATGGAGACGTTGAGTGGCCTGCTGGGAGGTGGCCAGGCTCAGTCTATGCCAAGCAGAAGAGAGGGACAGGAGACACTAATGTCCAGAATGAAGGACGAGAGACTTACAATTAAACCCATCACTCATTGATTAGATCCCTCAGCACCTTGAGATGAATATGAAATCAAACTACCATATCATGAGATCAGTATCGTAACAGTCAACTCCTGCATACATTGCTAATACATTCCTAATACTAAAGCTAAGGTTAGCATTAATGCTATGTAAATTGGAAGCACGTGCGCCCAATGAATCAATCAACCAAGGCACCTTATCAACTGAAGCACATTTAGCACGAGCAGGCCCAGCACAGGTTAATTAAAACACAAAAGCCAAAGGGGGGGAGAGGCCTGGCATCCATCCCTGCCCAGTCTAAGCCTGTTTATGCCATGCTGGGGGAAGAGGATTTAGGGCTGTGAGTGTAATTTTAAGCCCCCCCTCCCTAAAACCCACCAACCCCCTACCATGCTCCCACACATACAAAAATAAATCAAGTCTTTGCCTCTTTCCGCACCTGCCCCATTTCAAATGATGTTTGTCAACTCAACTGCTTGTGAGACTTTAAACCGAAACCGATTCCCAGGAAGCTTTAGATATGCATTTAGGAAAAAAATAGTTATACATCTGGTTTCAAACATGCAAAGCAGTCATGTTACAAAAAGATTAGCCCTATTTTAAATTCAAAATCATAAAAAAAATCACCACAAAAATCAGTCATAGTAAAGCTTTCACAGGTGGCCTCAAAATGTGGAATGCTTGTACAGTAAGTGAGCACTTTGTAAGTAGGGCAAAGGCAATAAGGATGTACACCATTTATATACGTACTAAGCAGTATTGTGAGTTGATACCATGCCAACACTTTGTAAAAAGCCATACATTTTCCTTATAGGTCCAAGTGATTTAGGAGCTCAATAGAGAAAGTGATTTAGCAGGAAATACACTGTGATTTAGATGAGCTCACTGCATACATCTATAGCTTTTTTGTCCTAATCAGCATCCGTTGCGGAGATACAGTATCTGCAAATCACTTCCAGAACTTTCTATCCAGGATGAGGGGCTTCAGTTAAGCATAAAGAATGGCTGTCATTAGCTTTACTGCAAATTACCCATTTTCTGTAGACGATAAAGTCATTTTTCAAACTATTAGGCATCAGATAAATTACAGGTTAAGGACACTGATGGGGGGGGGGGGGAACCTTAAGCACTCACTTAAACAGACTCGCATGCAAGAAAAGACATTAAGTGAGGTGTGCACGTACAGTACATGTTTGTAGTACTATTGTGAAGACTTTCCATTATTGTTAATTAAGGTAATTTATGTTATGCATGCACAAAAATCTTACCCTGACCTTAACATCAATAATTTGGCATTTTCCAGTGTTTTTACACAGTATGTAAACTGCTTTTGGGTAGGGAAAAAAAATCTTCTGAAGACATTTGGTCCTAAAAACATGCCACCCACACATCCATACTTGCACTACCAACCCCCATCAATTCCACATACACACAAACAAGCAAAGAAAACCACTTTTGTATGTTCCACACATAAATGAAATGGTTGTGTACTATGAAACATTAAATTAAGACCCCACTCCTTGCACAATGTGCCACACCTACCAGCTTCATGAGCTCCATTACACATCAACTTTTACAATTACATAGACAAACCCATGACCTGTGACAACTGCAATAATCAACAGGACCAGCTTTATATTCCACACGAATGTCTCAAAATATGCAGGAACTCGTTCAGAATAAAAACGGGAAAAAATATCTTTTTTCACTCTTACATCTACACGTTTCAGAGTAGTTTTTATGGATGTGAAAACACTGGCCTCGAGAGGTGTATCATAATGATGGATACTGTTACGATGCTACTTTCTCATGCCGCCATAATCTCAGTATGCATGTTCCTCTAGCCCTTTCACCATCTGCAGCCAGAGCCGGAGGGGAGAGCGAGCAGCAGTACAGTGAAGGCATTGTGTGCCCTGACACAGGAGGGGGATGAATTTCTCCAAGGTGGAGACGCATGAGATCGATTAAAAGCACAGGAAAAACATATGGCTTTTTTCGAAAAATGATGTGAAATAAGTTCATGTTATCATGTATAAATATGTACATTTTTGAGGGAGTCGTGGGTTATAGGGCCAAAGGGAACAGCTATTGGGAATTTATACAGGTTCAAATACAAATAATGAATATTGTAGTTATTTATCTTTCTTTGTATGCACAGCGAAAAAATATAATTACTCCATTAGGGACTTCTTTATTTCAGTTTTTAGTTGTGTATATCGACTTATGTAGCATGAGTAATTACTATCAATCTACTGTATAAATGTCACATGTATGGGAATGTATCAGAAACATGAGAGTAAAAAATGTAGACATTAAAGGTCTGACAATGATATTTGTTTTCAGGTCTCATCCACATACAAGACATACTGTAACACCCCCCAATCCCGCGACCCCCCCCCCTAGAAAAAAAAATCACACTGCAGATTCTCCTTTTAAGTACACTTCCTCAAACATGTACAGTCCCTTCGTCTGACTCTTGTTGATATACTGTAAATTCAACATACAGTAAATGTGACTGATACATTTAATATAGTCATGTGTTCACTAACAGCTCAAATAATTAATCTAGACCCACAGTCCACAAATTCTCAGCATGAATAGTTTGGTATAAAATGCTTGCTCTTGGCCAGCACTAAGCTTTTACCGCCATTTCCTGCAAACAGTGTCCATCACTGCTCTCCATTTTGCACCACTCACTCTGTCAGCCATTATTTATCATATAATATTGTGTTGGGCAGCAGACCAAAACCCAGAGCAGCCACAGGGAGAGAGAAAAGGAAAGAGAATAAACATTCGACTCTTCATCTTTTTTTATGGTTTTTGTGCAAAGGATGAAGACACCATGTAGGGATTCTTTAAGTTTGTTCCATTTTTAGTGATTTTCCGTTCTATTGTGTCATACTTAAAACTTTATATGCGCTTAAGATTCTGAAAACTACATGAAAAATCATGCAAGAGCCTGTTAACTCATTACTGATTACCAATATTAATAGTAATAATCTGTGGCGATTAATTATTCATACAGATTATTATGCATTGCTTAAACACTAAGCTATAGCATCCTGAATAATTTTTTCTCTGAAATACTCCAGGCACTTTCCAAGCTCTGCTCAAGCTTTTTCCTCCATAGCCAAGTGGCAGTGTTTGGGCCTCTGGGGCTCTGCTAGGGAGCCGTGCGGTGGGGTAGAGGAACGATTGGGATTGATGGTGATTGCTTTAGCATGTGAGCATGCGGAGGGAGGACAGGCACAGCTTCATACAGCCTGCCCGGGCTGAGGTTAGCTAAGGTGAGAGTCAGAGAGGCAAGACGGTTTTGCTGGCTCAATGCCCAGCTGCAAATAAAGTCATACTCGCAGAGAACTCTTAGCCTCATCCCGTGGTTATTGTTAGGTGCTGTAGTAAGTGTCCTGGCTGCAACTTGACAGCTTTTTCAAATGAAGGAATACCATCAGCTATTGGTTTATCACACAAACATGCATTTAAATCTAGTCAAGATCGTTTTATACGCCTGTTTCTAATATCTGTGCTGAAAGTTTGGACATCTACCTTTTCAGAGCTTAGGAAACAGACATAAACACAAACACACACACACACACACACACACACACACAAACCATTAGACTCGATTATCTATGACTGAACCAATGCCAGTGGGTCCATTCATATAATTGACACCTCAAGCTAGTCCAAATTATGTTTCCCACAATGCACTGGACTTGATTATTCATAATTAGCCTCATATTTCGCAGATGTAGTAGATGATGATGTTGATGATGACAATCATTTGTAGTTTTTTTTTTTTTTTGCAAATCACTGCCAGCATTTACAAGTTTTCATTTTCTGATTACATCTGATTCATATAGTCTGTTTTGATGTAAAACATCGAGAATTTTTACCACAACATTTGGAGAAGGTGCGATGTAAACCACTGAAAACTGACCACCATTTACATTAGGTAAGAGAGTGACTTAAAATCCAAACAGCTTAGGACGCAGTAATAAAAATACCTAGAAACTCTACAAGAGTGAAGGACATCCAGCCGAAACGAAACCAAACAAAATAAAGACAAGCTAACATCCGAGGACATAACCAATGTTACAAATAATTTCCGACAACCGGAAGGAAAAATGCCTACTGTCGATTTAACACTTTCTAAGTTAATTTAAGTCCAACTGGGCCTATAGAAACAGTGTGGGTGTTAATTCAACACTCTGGGTGTTAATTCCACACTTTGGAAGAAAAAAAAAAAGTCCTCTCAAGTTCGCATGATTTAGATATGAAGATCCGGAAAACCAAGAAGAACCATAAGGCCATGTTGCAATGTCAGCAAAAAACATGCCATGTGCTCTAAAGTCAATGTACAAGTGTACACCAGAGCTAAATAAAGATATGGACTATGGAAAGTCCTTTGAAGCCTGGAATTCAAATTCAAGAGTTTGGAATTTAATTCATGATGCAACTGAAAGCAAGAGTGACCAAACGTGCCTGAATCATTCCAAACCTGGAGTTATAGTGTGTTGATTGCAGCAATGTAGACAATACTATTAGGTGTTATTCTAAACGATACTCGAAAAAACAAGTCTGTTTAACTGTGGAGCATCAAGTTATGTGGCTGCTTCATTTCCGTCGGGACTACAGCTCTATTCATGTTAGAGTGAATCACGGGTAGCTCTAAATACAAATCTATTTTGGCACTAAATGTGCAGACCTCAGTTAGACAGATGAAGATGATTTATTTCGAATATGACCCAAAGTCAACAAAGAAATGGCATTAGAGGAATAAAATTCAATAAAATTCAATGTAATAAATTTCAGTTAAATTCAATTCAATTTAATTTGTATAGCATTTGTAACAATGGGTATTTTTCAAAAGCATCTTTAAATAAATAAATTAATAATTCATTAATATATACTTATATATGGAAATACATTTGAAACACGTATAAATATAAAAATAATAATAATAATAATAAAATATTTATTGTAAACAGGCCATTTATGCACTTCTGTTTAGATGCTAACTGCATTTGGCTCTGTACAGGTACTTTGCACAATGACAATAAGGTTCAATCTAGTCTAATCCCATCTAATCTAATCTAATCTAATCTAAATTACAATTAAAATGACAATAGGAAAAACCTTGGGAAGAACCAAACTCAACAGGGAACCTATCCACATTTTGATAAGACCAGATAGTATGCCCATACAGTAAAAGATCAATATAACAGGAAAGATGTTTAAGGTAATATAAAGTAAACCTTCACTGATGGACGTCTGCATGGGGAGAACATGCAAACAGAGACAAGAATCAAACGTGGCAGGGAATCGAACCCACACCCTGGAGGTGCAAGCCGACAGTGCTAACCATTAACCCACTGTGCCGCCTCAGGTACAAAACTGTTTGTGGCAATTAAAACTCTACATCTATTAAGTGACTGAAGTCACATGCCATCACAGGAAAAAAAACTGCCTGCATTAGCCCAGTCAAAGGCCACCTTCATGGTCATCGAGTGGAATCATCCTCAAAAATCAATGGTGTATAATGGTTCAGTGAGAGCCTAGATCCAAATCCTACTGAAAACCTGAAGAGGGCTGTGCACTGGAGATCCCCATAGATTAGATTAGGATCCCCTAATAGATTAGGATCTTCTTTAGCTTTTTTTCCTTTTTTGTTGATGAAAAGTGGAATAATCTAACTAAACAAAGATGTTGTAGCCTAATTTAGTAGAGTGCGGATTTTTAAGCAAAAAGTCCTTTAACAAGCTACCGTGTCCTGTAATTTGTGTGTTAATCTTATTTTTCATTTTTTTGAACATGTTGCCTGCATGTTTCACAGAATAGAAGGAAAAAATGAGGCATGCTATATTTTTGACATTATTATTATTATTATTAGACAATAAAAACCTGCATTTAAACACCTGCAGGTGTGAAAACCTGTATAGTATAGTATGGTATGGTATGGTATGGTATAGTATAGTATAATATAGTATAGTATAGTATAGTATAGTATAGTATAGTATAGTATAGTATAGTAAGTATGAACCTTCTCAGTTTTCTTCTATACTTAAACAGGACCCAAAGTGCCTTAAATTATTTATTTTACACATAATCATTAATGAATTAATTGCTGCACATGTTTGCTAATTATTTGCTAAAGTATAAGGATAATAGTTTAAAAAATATATAGAAATAAAAGGATCTGTATACTGCTGTGAAGATGAAGAGTGTTTTTTGTCATGATTTTGTCATGGAAGACACTGCCATACATAACAATCTCTATAAATATTCAAACTATTACTAACTCAACATTAAAGGGAATTAGGAAAATTAATTAGGTATCCCACCACATGCTAATGAACGATATTTCACATCATAGATCCTCAAAGGTAAAAAGCCACCTTTTAAAAAAAAAAAAATCTAATTTGACAAATACATTCACCTTATAATCCACCTGCCAGAACCAAACCAGATTGACACTACAATGAAGATCAGCACGAGAGGGGGGGTGGGGTTGGTGGTGAGGGGGGGGGGGGGGCAGGGGGGGGGGGGGGGATATGGTGGGGGGGTGCAGCCACCGGAAGACACCACTTGGGGTTTGGCGCTAATCTGAATATGCAAGATGAGAGACAGAGAGTGGTACTGCTGCCAATTTGACAGATGGACAATTAATACGAGCTAAGATGGCATCTTGGCCTGAATACGAATCGCAGGATACCGAGCTGGACCTGAAGAGAACGAACAATCATTTTTCTCGCTGTAATGTGGCCCAGCTTCCACAAAATGAATCAGACTGATGGGAGGCCATGACTGTTCATCCGTATGGGTAACCTCAATCATTACTGGGAATAGGAAGAGTAATAAATGCACATTATCATCAAATCATAGCAAAAACAAGTTGTTTAGCCTATTTGCATCCTACTAAGATATAGAAATGTCTATGAGGCATTCATAGATTAATTTGACTAACACACAACAACACATTTCTTAAAAGATGTCGCGGTTTGAGATAATATGCAAAGCAAAAATTAAATAAAAAATAAAATAAAATAACGCAGAGGCTTGCTCATTAAGTTGGACTATAAAACTGTTCATTAAAGTTAACTATTTTGCAGGCTTTAATGGAAACGAGTGGCACAAATAAAACAGGGTAGAAACTTGGCAAAGACATTTGCATTTAATCGGTGCACGTCATCTCAACAGCACTAAAAGCCTTCGTTTAGACAAAGACATAATGTCCCAATTATACCTATAATTCCTATTAATCATTAGAAAAAATTTAAACAAGGTGGATTTTCTTCACTTTCTCTAAATAGTGAAAAATGATTAGCAATTTTGGGTAAACTTGATACTGGGAAACACATGAACAAAACTTGCTTTCAAATGAAAGTGGATGAGATGAATCTTTCCCTCGAAAATTGCCAAAGTCAAAGGGATATTTGAATGCTTCATCTGAAATAAAGTGCCATAAATGGTTGAGTGTCTCTTATCCAGCACTCGTATGTACTCGCTGTACTGGCTCTTCTCCACAGGTGTTCTCTAAGTGTATTGCTAGTTATGAAGGCTCCTGCCTAATTAGCCTGTTTATGTTCAGTCATTCATCATAGCCATAATACACAATGCCTAAAGGCACAAATAAATCTCATCTAATCTTAGCTTTTGGTGCCAAATGCAGTGCAATAAAACTATAAACCATTTACATTTTTTGTGTTTTATATGTTTTATTGTTAATGTTAATTTTACTATAAATTATTCTCATTGACTACAGTAAACAAAACCTAATAGTTTGCTATTTGTTTGCCACACAGAGAATATGGCCATGATAAAGCATACTGTACATATGAAGGCTTTCACATGTTCATTTATTTAACTGTGTTATGCACCCAGCCACAAGGGGGCAGAAGCCAAATTACTGGTAACCTCAAATAACTGAGTTTATTTATTTGACTCATGCATTTAAAGTAAAAACATAATAATTCCCCTGAAAATTTTGTTGAACATATGGCTTTAAGTTTACATACAGTATTTCTACATTTCCAGTATATGAAGTGCTTCAGTTCTGTTCTTGTGCACACCTTAAACATACTGTAATTACTGGAACATACACATGTATTCCGCTTTTTAAAACAAACCTGAAAACATTTGTGGGGAAAAAGCATAATTGTTGGTGTACATAAACATTTCCAATAAACGTCGCAAACAATTAGTGACTGGTACAGCAATTAAATGATCGGAAAACTGTAAACGCAGGTGTTTGTGTTCAATCTCAACCAAATTCTCACAATTATTATTATTAATTTTTTTTAACTAATTAGTGATTTGTTCTTTGGATTTGACAAAAGGATTATTCTCACTTGCCCTGCTGTTAAACAAAAATTTCAAAGCATATTTTCACTCCATATTCTAGTTATTTTTCAAAACCCTAATCTTGCCATCCAGATGGTCTAAGTCTCTTTCTAATATAATTGGCTATGAATATGGTGTGAGTTACAGCCTAACACATTGCAAAGACAGGTGCACATTTCTTTTCTTTTTTTTTTCAGAGTGGCCTACGCTTTCTGACAAGCTCCTATCATCCCACATGTCCATTGCGAAAAAAAGAAAAACGTAGAAGAAGAAACCAACAACAAAATTTGTTTTCCTCCCTCGGCATACCTCATTTCAGTAAAGGCCTGACCTTGAATTACGGAATTCTCAAAAAAGCTTGTGTTGCATCTTGGACATGTGTCCTTGTCTGTTTCACATCAGTGCGTTTTATCATATCTGATAACATATGTCCGGAAGTGAAGATGGGGATTGTGGGAAAAGGATGTTGATGCTTTTGAAGATTTGGTCAGGTTTGGAGAGAAGAACTAGGTGGAAGAAAGATGGAAGACAGCTGAGACCCATGGACTTAGCTGTTCAAAGAGAAGGAAGAGAAAAATGGCTCAGGGGAACGAGGAACATCAAGTCCCGACCCTGGGACTCAGTCTCTCTACTTGCTTCTTGCTGTGTGTGATTCCCTGTTGGAGCCATCTGTCTCTCTCTCTCTCTCTCTCTCATTCCCACTCAACATATTGTTGTTCCATCCTCCCCCTCTGCATCCCACTCTGCTCTCGCCAATCTGTCCCCTACCTATGCCAGCCGGGCATGAGTGTGCTTGTGTATATGTGTGAGAGACAGTAAAATAGATAGAGAATGCCACGTCACACAAGCACGCCATTACATGCTCCCAGTTGTCCATGCCCATTTTTAATCCCAAGGATCTGGAACTCTGAGAGGTGAATGAAGAAAAAGGATCAGGTCTGCAGAGGGACGCAGTGATCATTTATAGTTCATCCTGCTGGTGATTTCCATACTGTCTGTTTTGAGGTAACGTGTACTGAGATTGTGTAAGATGCTCAGAAGTGTATGTGTGTGTTTCTTTAGTCAACTGGCTTGACCTTTTGCCCAGGCAAGTGGCACCTCGGATCCACAGTTGCTCATTACAGCTGAGATGTTTAAAATTGATTTGATTTGGGGATTAAGCCTTCCCAGGCTTGAATGTTGACCTTTTGAGCGGATTTGTGATACACGACAGCAATACTTGAATCATTAAACAGATTTAAGTTTTTTTTTTTCCCCTTACACAATGTCATGGTCACCCTTCAGGTCAGACTTGTTCCTGGCCAAAGCGTCCTTCATTATTCAAATCTCAATCCAAAGTCTCATTAAATGCCGTCACAGGCAGGCAGAGATTGACCTGAGCAGTGAGTGAATAAGAGTGTGTTCTGAGGGGGGGCGCTATGAATGGACCAGAGCGCAAGGGTGAACTGTCCCGCTATTCATTTCTTCCCTTTTCCTATCACTCAATCCCATCCATTCCACCCTTCCATCCATCCCCCTGGCTCTCACTTGAGAGAAATCAGTGTGTAATGAATGGCCAATCAAAACCGACAGGGACACTGGTGGAGTGGAAAATAACCAATCAAGTGTAAGTGTTTCATCTAGCCCCCTGCACCAGGTCATCCATATGGGCACACCATGCCACCTTCTGCTCATCTGCGTGCATATGAGAAAGAGAGAGAGAGAAAGGGAGAGAGAGAAAGAGAGAGAGAGAGAGAGAGAGAGAGAGACCAGCTAGCAGCTGTTGTGAGATGAAAGCAACACACAACAGAGAGCTTATGCCAGGCAGAGTGGTGGGAATCAGTAACATGCAGATTTTTTTTCTCAGAGGCAGGTGCTCAGATAAAATAAATAAAGGAATAAATATATAAATAAACAAATAAAGAGGGGATCTTAATATTCATTCTTTGAAGTGTCGTGTGTGTTAACCATGCAGTGTGGTGCTGGTATCACTACTTACACAGTTCATATAACACCACAATTATGTAATGTAAAATTAAACATTTATAAAAAATTTAATTTGTCTTAGAATATAATTTTAAAGTTAATAAGAGTTAAAATTGATGTTCGTGGAAAGGAGGACTGGAGTGTTGGGGTTGGGGAGATCTTATTGACTTTGACTGTGACCTGCTTACTGCTGCCAGAATGACAGGTTGAAGTATTTCAGAAGCTGCTCAGAGTATTGTCAAAAACTTCCTGTAGAGTTTATACAGAATGGAAAATATCTAAAAAATATATTTTAAAAAAAATCTAGTTCTTTGAGTGAAAACACCTTGATAATGAGAGCGGTTAGAGGAGAAATGGACAAGAACTCTACAATAAAATTTAAAAAAAAAAAAAAAAAAAAATTCTTAGCTGTGCTCATCAGAAAAACATTTCAGAATGTACAGTATAATACACCAAAACACAGCAGAAGATCACTAACAACTTGAAGCTCAGGCTATAGAGGACAAAACTGGGCAGCTGAATACTGGAAAAAGACTGGTGATGTTTTTTTTTTTTCCTGATCTTCATCTGTCTAGTTTTGATGGTCCTCAGTCTGTGTTCTGGTTCATCCTAAACGTGTTCAGGAGGGTTGAGGTCAGAGCTCTGTGCAGGACACTCATGTTTTTCCATATTAACCTTGGTACACCATGTCTTCAAGGGCTTGATATCATGCTGGAGCAGGTTTAGTGTCTTAGTATCCTCAAAGGGAAACTGTAGTGCTACAGATGTTACACACAAACACATTTTATAAAACTGTGTGCAAAAGTTTTGGGAAGACCAACATCTGGGTGTGACGTTCAAGTGGCAAAATACTTTTGGCCTCATGGCATGTACTACTGGCTCACTTGTTTGATGATTGTTTTTTTTTTTTTCATTTATTTATTTATTTCCTAGACACTTCCTTTTTTCGTTACCATTTTGGAGCAGACTAAAGTGTGTGTACCAAACATCCAGAAGTAGGTGGACAGACGTTAGTCACAATGGAATTTACTGTTTACTATCTATCCCTAACACACACACCACTGCTTTAAATAAAATTATTTATTGTCTTTTTCTACCTTAAAATGCTGTATGTGTATTGTATAATTGTATTGTATAATTGTATATTGTACTGTATGAATACTGTGCATACAGTATAGCTGAGGTGGGTCAGAGCCCACTGCAGTCGTTTCCATGAACATTCAGCAAGTGGAACCTGATTTTTGAAAATCGATGGATAACTTGTTTCCAATTTGCGGAAGGGACGCATCTGTCTGTGGGAACTGTACTGTACACACAATCGATCACAAACTCCACTTGCACATTACAGGAACTCGGCTGGGAGTTATTGCCACATCCCCCGTACAGTCCTGACCTCACTCTACAATATGTTTGGGTCGTTAAAGGAATTCCTGGGAGGCCAGCATTTCAGATGAGAAGCAGTCATGGCTCCAGTGCGCTGAGAAAACTTTCTACCACAATGGTATTCAAGCACTAGTGAAACAAGTCCTTTCATATGTGTTCTGCACAATCAAAAGTGCCAGTTTAAGTTGAACAGCTCATGTTTAAACATTTTTTTGTAAAGTTGCTTTGCGACAATGACCATTGTTAACAGCATTCTACAAATAAAATTTTATTGAATTGAGTAGAGTTGCAAATATTGTTTATTTCCAGAGCCTATCCTTTTGTAAATGCTTATTAAATTATACATATTTAGTGTCATTTTTAGGTGTTAAAACACTTTCTATAACACATTCCACATCCCACTCTGTGTTTAATCTTTGTTTAAAGTGTAACTCCACACATTTTCCATAATATAATCCCACTTCTTGAATTACCATAGCTACATTACTTAATGCATCTTCATTCCATTCACACACACACACACACACACACACACGCTCCCTCCAGACACACACTCACATCCTCTCAACCCTCCCCTCTGTGTGAACGCACTCTTGTCTTAATGAGTGTAGAATTGGAAATCAGGCCTGATTATTTTTCAAGCACTCGCCTGAAGGCATGTTAGTGCTGAACATAGGAGCCAGGCCCTGAGAAGTCATACGTTTTTCTTTCCTTTCATTGTGAGGACATCAGGCTTCCACAAAGACCTCGTTAACTGATGTGTATCCCCCCTTTCCCCTCCATCTTACCTCTTTACCAAGTGGCAGCTGATTATGAAAGGAGGGGTGGGGTGGGTGAGGGGGGTGGAAGTGGGGGTTTGGGGGCAGTAATTCAAGAGATCATTGAAGAAGAGCCGTGGTACAGGAGGCTTTGGAGATGTGGCGAGTTCGCTGTTGTAGTGCTTCCAATGCTGAGAGCATCTGCTGTGGCCTGGCAACACATGGCACACTGCATAACATGTAAACTGGTATAAAGCACCAGGATATTGTTCAACGTGTTAAGTGAAATGGTCCAGAAATGCATTATATTAGCATATTTGGTTGGAGGGAGACCATCTGTATCCCATCACAAACATGCATAAATGCTGGAATGGAAATGTGCAATGATAAGGGGATCACACTACTGTGCAGAGAAATAGAGAACGACTCAGAGAGAGAGAGAGGTGGACAGATTTATGCCTTGACTGGGTTGTCCTACTGTTCTTGAGAAGTATCACACTGTGCTGTCCGGTATTCAGGCATCAGCGTGCCAGAATATGAGCTCATATTGTCAATCTCACCACTTCAGTGTAGGAAGAACCATATAAAGTGACAGTTAAACAGCAAAATGTGTGCGTCAGAAAGAAAGAAAGAAAAAAAGAAACAGGAAATGTTAAAATGCAACAGTGAATTCAAAATAATTATCCTTGGCACCATAATAGAATAAGTATCATTGTACTTTAAAATAGTGTTCATAGGTCTACATGGCGTCTTACTAATATGGCATAATAACAGATTCTAGACAAACTGTAAAAAATAAATAAATAAACATGAGTTACATAATCATCTGTTATGACATTCTAACCTACATCAGACACTGAGCTGCCACTGTTGGGCCCTCGAGCAAAGTCCTTCACCCTCAACTGCTCAGATACAATCGGGCATCGAGCTGGCAGCCTGACCGTGTAAATTAACTGCCATTGAAATGGTGGATATCTTTCTATTCATCACCTGATGTGCCTGATGGCCCACGGATGGACCCTTACCCCTTGTAAACTTATTATTATGAGCCAAGCCACAAACTTACATTAAGATTAAACTACAAATATTACATTACAAATATTAATTTTCACACACTTTGCTCTTTCAGTGTTGTTAGATCTTTTTGTCATATGTTACTATAGTATACTGAAGTATAATTACAAGCATTTCATAGTGCTTGTCAAAGGGTTGTTATTGATAATTACATTAAGTTTATACAAAGGGTCAATATTTGCAGTGTTGATCCTTCTTTTCTTCAATTCGCCCTGGCATGCTGTCAATCAACTTCTGGGCCACATTGTGACTGATGGCAGTCCATCCTTACATAATCAATGCTTGACGTTTGTCAGAATTTGTGGGGTTTTGTTTGTCCTCCCGCCTCTCGAGGATTGACCACATGTTCTCAATGGGATTAAGGTCTGGGGAGTTTCCTGGACATGAAACAAAATTTCCATGTTTTGTCCCCTGAGTCACTTACTTATCACTTTTGCCTTCAGGCAGGGTGCTCCATCAGGCATTGTTTACCAAACCAAACTGTTCTTGATGATGGTTGGGAGAAGTTGCTCTTGGAGGATGTTTTTGTACGATTCTTTATTCATGACTGTGTTCTTAGGCAAAATTGTGAGTGAGCCCACTTCCTTGGCCGAGAAGAAAGGATGCTTTACTGTTGGCATGACACAGGAGTTCATGGAAGGTGTACCATTTCCATGGATGGATGTACCATTAACCAACATTAGACTACTATGTATTATCATTAATAATTACGTTTGAGGTGTATTTCAAAGCCAAACATATGATAAAATGTTTACTTGATAATTACTTGATTACCTGATGAGTAACCTAGCAATTGATAGCTTATGTTCTGCTGGTTATTTTCATATGCAATATGTTGTGGTGGACTTCACAACTTTTTGAAAAGCATTTGAAAATGTATAAAGAAGGTACAGTAATTGTATAAAGGATGGTATTAATTTGCAGGTGTTGGATTTGTTATCAAATTTGTAATTAAATCCGACAGTGTACAAATATATGATTTGATTAATATATTGAAAGTGTACAACTATATGATTCCTCCTACATTTGGTGGCATCTGCAAGTGTTATCGTTACCTCATCCAATGCTTCTGTTGAAAATGAGACGATGCAATGGAATACACTGTGCTTTACACTACATAAAATGTTGTGCAGGTAACTAATACTGACATTACAAGCTTTCTAAACATTAATAACTAACTAACTGTTCTGGGGTGACTCCCAAATAGCATAAATAGAAATCTAGTGCACTGTGTAGGATGTAGAGTCCCTTGTTTCAAGCACCAAGTAGTCTAACCAACCTTAATCAGGGGTTAGAGAGAAATTTGGGATTCAGCCTTGTGTTAGAAGCTAATTAGTTTGATAGGTTGCACAATACAAGACAGCACAGACTGTTTAGAGGCAATTTGGAATGACTTCGAAGAAATTACCAAGGAGACAATGTGCTGTTTAAGATGACATAACGTTATCGGATGTCTCGTCTTGCTGAAAGTTCTCCCGTGACCGGTTTTGAATGTGGGTTTTGGCACTGGCATCTTGTAGGTAATGTCCCTTTTTCTGTACAGAACTGGGTGGGACCATGGCAGCCAGGCATTCTTCTTCTTCCTCTTTGTTGTTGTTTAATGGCGGTTGGAATCCAGTAGGTTACATTACCGCCAACTGTCTGCCTCAATCTCCCTCATCTTCCATAAAAATGTCTAATACTTCCTTCCCTGATCTTGTCTTGACTTGTGTCTTGAACTTTTCATTTCTATTGTGACGTCATGTGCAAACGGTCTCTAAGAGTTGTGCAGGAGTCATAAACACGTCTGACCAAATAATAGCCATGAATTAAATGAACAAGAACAGTGGATTCAAAAAATCTAAGTCTAAGTATACATGAAATGACACTAATATATTTTAAATAAATTCCTAAAACAGAATCAATATATATACCCATTTTATACAACATGACAAGCAGTACCCATGCTCTGCCGTTGTTGTATTACATATATATTTACATTATATTTATATTTTATAGATATTTGTTCCTATAGGCAGGCCAGTATTTAAAAACCTCTGACCTGGTGCCTAGTGTTCGATATCAAGCGATATCAAGAGCAGTCCAGAAGAGGGCAGTGCCCATCTCCACAATCTCTCACATACTGTATGCCCACAATTTCACTGCAGACAAATAAAGCTGATTACGTGCTGTATTCCTGCTCTAAAGTTTATAGCCAGGTCCCCACGATTTCAGCAAAACTGGTGAGAGCAGCTGTTTAAGTCTCTTGATTTATTTGGTGAGAATGTTATGAAGCCATCATGGCTTTCACCCCCAGAAGACGGTATTTATTGAAACCAGTGATGGTCTGAGAATAAAATGCAATATTTGTGTATGTTGGAAAGCTACAGTGAACAGATCTGAGTGTTTACTGAAATCAGATTTAACTGAAGATCTTATAGTAAATCATTCATTATAGTAAATCAATCATTTGAAGATTAGCAAGAGACTATATTATTATTATTATTATTATTATTATTGCTATTATTATTATTATATATTTTAATGCAATGATTAAAGTTCTTTGTCTGAAGTTTTTTTTATTACATGAGCCTTAGGTCAATCTAACCTTCACAATTTGTAGTTTACCTTGACCTAACAATGACATAATAAAAACCACCTTTTCTAATCAGAGATTAGAAAGCTTTACATTTAGTAGTTTTTTGTTTGTTTGTTTGTTCAGTTTAATTTCCAGAATATATTTATAAGATGTATTACAGTATAAACATGATATTTATTAAGTTATATTTAAGATATTATTAGCTAATATTTTAACTAAGCACAATTGTGTGTGTTTTTGTGCCTATTTCAGTGTTTACATTTATATTTATAATTTATTTTATATTTTATCCAGCAGAAATTCAATAGTTTGCACAACCCAAGCCATAATGAAAAATAAATTTCAGTTCCATCAACAAGACATTTAGGCCAGATGTACGTATGGACGCACAAGGAAGTGTGGTGCAAAATATATCTTGAAAATGCTCTTGACTAAATTTAACATTCAGTTTTGGCTGAAGCTAATCATGCAATTTGCGCCAGAGACCGCCTACTACACACTCTCAGTGTGAGGCACAAATTGTAATTTAAAAGACACTATGAAATGTTGGACACGTTCACCGACAGAACCTTCACAAAGTTCAGGATTAAAGACGACACACAATAGGAAAGCAATATGTTCGTCAAAACTTCTTGTTAAATAAAAACTCTCATGTCAGAACAAATAAATAGTTAGGAAATAATATGCCTAAATATTTTTACTATTTCAGATGTGAGTCAAACTTTTTAGATGGCAGGAAGCTTTTCACCGGCTTCATGTCCGTCATTACATGTCCAAAATGCAGTACAAAACCCAAACCACTACAAACAATGATTAAAATCTTTCAGCACATTGGTTGCACGCATGTTGGTTCAGAGACGAGAGTTATTGATCCTGAGCTTAGGTGGAGTTCCACCTGTCTTCCCTATGATCACATTAGTTTCCTCTGGTGTCTTTTTAGTTTCTGCCCTGTTTTTTGTTACTAGAAAGCTCGGCTAAGCTAAAATACCACTAGGTGTGGTCTGCTCTCCCAGGATAGAGTCCGACTTCACCACAGCACTAACCAGGATTTCACCATTTAAATATTCCCATTTTATCCTACAAAAGTGATCCAAAAACATTCAATAAAAGATTTTGTAATGTACGGGCTGATTCCAGGATTATATAAGATGACATTCCTTCATGCATGGTGCTGTTGTTACACCTCTAGTACTTTTCTCTCTGTCTCTTTGATCTTTTTTAGGGTTTTCCTTGCATCTCAATAGATTATTTGTTACTTAATTATCTGCCATGAACTTATCATGCAACGTTCTTCACACTTCTAAACACAAGTGTAGAATCAGTTCTGAAACATTTAAACAAACATTTGTAAACCTTTTCCTTCTGCTGTGTAAAATCTGCTTGTTATAGAGCAGTGTATGGAATAAGCTGCTTTATTGTGTATATATGAAATTATATATTGAATGTGCGGCCAATAAAATTGAGCTTTTTATTTGACTCACCCTCACTGGTGTGCAGTTAAAATGTATTTAACATTAAAATTTTAAAACATTAAGCTCAATTTTGTGTGGATTCCCCTTGTGGAACCAAAACTGATCTGACTCCTCTTAGGCATGACTCCACAAGACCTCTGAAGGTGTGCTGTAGTGTTTGGCCCCAGGATGTTAGCAGCCGATCCTTTAAGTGCTTTAAGTTGCAAGGCAGGGCCATCAGACTTGTATGTCTGATGCATTCCATGGTTGCTTGACCAGATGGAGATCTGGAGAATTTGGAGGCCGGATCAACAACCTTGAACTCTTGGCCTGCTAAGCTCCATACACAGTGAGCTCTGAGTGTTCTTATACAGTACCTTTCCATCATAGCCAGCATTAACTTTTTTCAGCAATTTGTGCTACATTAGCTTTTTTTGTGGGACTGGACCAGGCTGGGTGGCCTTTGATCCCCACAGACGTAGATCAGCCTTGGGTGCCCATGATCCCGTCACCAGTATATATGGTTTAAAATCAGTGTTATGTTGAGTAGTGTTAGTGATATGTCTGATTCGTGTCACAAAAGTCTTGTCTAATGTCCTGAATTTCTTTCTTAGATGTGAGGAAACTGATCTATAGGGGAGTTCAACCTAGCTCATGTCTGCATGCTCAATCATCTGGCTTGGTATAGGACATGCTACTGTAGGTGTTTGTTTATTTTATTTATTTATTTTATTATTTTAAAGTGCATCGGTGCCACCAACACACTGAGGATAAGGTATGATGTGTTGATCTTACATAAGCAAGGCAGCTGTCATTTTTCTGATTCAGACACTGCAGTTTCTCTGCACCACATGCTCTTCAGAGTGCTCGCGCCTGATTAACTGAAAACTTCACCTTCAGCTATCAGTAATAAAGCTGTATAGAATTTATTTCATGTGTGATAAAGTATGGAAATAATTACACACTGTGGAATTACATACTGATACTGAGACTTTAAGAACGAGCCAGTAGTAATACTCATCTGGTATTTGTTTTATAAAAACACTACCAATCTTTATTATTACAATGATTATAATTTTTTTAAAATAAATCTATTAATATATAATGTGATATTTCATTAAATAAATCACATATAATTAAAAAATTAATAACCTAATTGCATAAAAATGCATTTACAGTATGATTTAAATACAATTCAAATATTTTGCATTTTTTTTTTAAATATCTCTATTTATACCTTTAAATATCTCTGTTATACATACTATAGCAATCAAGGAAAGTCAGGGTGAAGCACAGGTGAACCATTTATTTTTTTTTTTTTTGAACAATGTTTGGGCACATTCAGTTCACCTCCACATTCTTCCTGATAACTCTGTCATAACTCTGCTCCTTTGCCTTACAAATCTGTTAAGACATAAAAATTAACACTCCTTCAAACCGTCTCTGAGGGATAAGACATCATCAGACATCAAGAAGACATCCTGGGTGGGTCCTCATGGGGCATGTGCACATTTTCTTTATTTTAGTATTTTTAAAAACATTTACAGTTCAACGGTACAAAAGTCTTGATCACCCTGCCGCCACCCCCCCCCCGCCTCCAATTATAAAAAATTTGCTTCCAAAGAGACCTCATTTATTGTATGTTTAATGCAGTCATGAGGAAGAGTTCTCCAGGCTTCTTTAAAATGTTTTTGGTTCTTATTATCAGTCCCGCCCCTGTAAAACTGTACCAGTTTTAGATACAAATTTTTTGTTTGTTAAGCCACACAGGAACCTCACTCACTCACTCACTCACCTTCTATACCGTTTATCCTGTATTTAGGGTCGCAGGGACCTGGAGCCTATCCTAGGAGACTTGGGGCACGAGGCGGGGTACACCCTGGACAGGGTGCCAATCCATTGCAGTGCACACACATACACACACTCACACATTCATTCACACACTACAGGCAATTTGGGAACGCCAATTAACCTAACCTACATGTCTTTGGACTGTGGGAGGAAACCTACCAAGCACGGGGAGAACATGCAAACTCCATGCACACTTAAGCCTGGCCGGGAATCGAACCCGGACCTTGGAGGTGTAAGGCAACAGTGCTACACAGGAACCTATGAAGCATAAAAACATCAATCGTAAGGCATGAACCAGTGAGAAACCGATGTAGATGATGACAAATGATCAGGACTGTAATTAGTATAATGGTGATGCTGAATGCTGAGTGGTTGGAAATGACGAGAGGGGAAATGAGGTTGCTGCTGAGATTGTTAAATACTGTAAACAACCAATTTTTTAAGTGTATCTTTTTACATTTTTTAGCCTGTCTCAGTAAAACATTTGTTACTATTTTTCATCTATAACATTTAATTTAATTTAATATGAAGAAATTAGGGGTGGACTTTTGCACAGTAATGTAAATCAGCGGTTCCCATACGTGGTCATAGAGAACACATTTTTGTTTAACTTGTTTTTTGCTTTTTTCCAGCTCTATGACACCTACATCAGGTCAGAAAAGGCTGTTGATTAACTGATTAATTATATCAGGTCTGCTGGGATTTGAGAAAAGAGTAAAAAGTTGAAGGCAAAGGGGTCGACCAGGATCAGAGTTGAGAACTGCTGCTTTAAATGCTGCTGATAATGTTACTTTATGTTTTGAATTGTTACCTAACTTTTTTTTTTTCTATTCAAACTTTTTTACAGTTCTCAAACAAATGTTTTTTTCCCAAATCTATAAGGGATGGGTACTTTTTCATTCCATGGTATTGTGTCAACATTTTTTCTATCCAAAATTTTTAAAAAAATCCCCTGCAACAATTTTAATGTACAGTACCATGTTCTGACCAAACTGCTTTTCTCAGAGCAAAGCAAACTGCTGTTGAGATTTATTTTGTGTGTGTGTGTGTGTGTGTGTCTGTTTGTGTGTGATATTTTAGATATGCTTCTTCTTAGCACTGAATGAAGGCACTCGGGTTGAAATGTGCTCTTGATCATGAGCCACTCGGGCATGAGCTGTGGACTAAAATCACCTGAACACACATGTTCCTACAGCTGCAGTCTGTTAAGGTTGAACAATGCACCCAATGTGCTACTTCCCAGGACATCGTTTGTCCTCCTAGTACTGAAAAAAAGAAAATCTGCTGCGCTTCCTCGAGAGCCTTGGTTTTCAAGTCTGTGAATCCTTTATAATCATCTTTCTCAGATCCTTTACAGGTCTGGGAGAGCTGGGTGACTGTTTAAAAACCAAGCAAATTCTTTTGTTTATGATCGTAGTTATAAAGAACACTATTGGAATTAGATTTGAAGTCAGCTGTATCCTAGTCAAATCCCTTTGCTTTCTGCAGTAAGCCATTTCTTATACAAAATGTAGGCAATTACCATGTATTATTAAGATGAACACACTGATTTCCTTCACAGCAATTTCCTAGGAGGCCACTAAACAGTCTTGTGTCACTATGCTTCAGCCTCCCATGTGCAAAAAAAAGGGGGCTTAGGTCAGTATGATGTACTGCTGGCAGCCTCCCTCACGCAGTAATGAATTCCCCAGGTCAGGATCATGGGCTTTCCTGTTAAGCTAAGCAGTGATTACACCTGAAGGGTGTGTGTGTGTGTGCTTGTGTGTGTGTATGTCTGTGTGAGAATCAGTGGCAGGTGCAGCAGCAGATCAGCCCTCATTAGCAGCACCTTCTGCCACTACCGGCCAACAGCAGATGGAGGGTCCGCCCTCATACGTTACCTCATCTCATATGGCATAGAGTGTGTATGCGTGTATATACAGTATATGTTTATATGTTTTTATGTGTATGTGTGTGTGAGGGAGAGAGCGAGAGAGAGATTCTGAGCGAGCACAAAGGGAGCCTCTCAATCGAGACAGTATGTCAGCTTGTGGTAAAGATTGTCTGAGGTTTTTGGCTTGTATTCAACCGCTATGGCATTTGAGCATAATGTTTTGACATAATAGAAAAAGGAACACTAGAAATGAAATCTTTATGTGTCACATAGACACTACTGAACAGCAAAATAAATTTCTTCACATATCCCAGGATATGTTTATTAGGAATCTGGGGTCAGTGTGTAAAGTCAGCCATGATACAGCACTCAGTAGCAGACACAGGCCCAATTGTGGATGCTTGGTGGAGTTGGAGCTCGAACCGGCAACCTTCTAATCAGTAACCAAGTGCATTAACCCTCTGAGCTACCATTGATTAAGCAAGGGATTTAACATACATGACAGAACCACGAAACATCTGATTAACTTGAATCTTTAATGCTAGTTACATCACACTGCTGAAAACACCCACCTGCCCTGGTGGGTGTGGTGTGAGTGACTATATGTGCTTGTGTGTGTGAGATCCAAGAATGTGTATTTGAGTATAATGGGCTGCTGACTGGCATCTCAATGTAGCCACCCCCACATGCTAACACAATCCATGGCTCCCTTTATGCCCACGCATGATGCATTTTGAAGCTTCATCAACCTATGTTAGATTTAACACCTATTCGCAATCGCATATTTCCTGAAATACAGATTTCTGTCACATTTTTCTAACACTTCATTTGCAAAATTATGGGAAAATAAGTTGCTATTAGTTTTTCCTGAGGTGTATAACACAACAACTAGAACTATGGAATCTGGGGCAGACAAAGTGAATTAGAAGAAAAAATAAATGGGAATGTAGCTGTAAAGCCAAGAGAACGTTCTAGAGGGGGAAAAAAAACAGTTAATCCTTGTTCACTATTTCTGTCTTTTCCACATACAATTGCTCGCATATAGAATCATGATTTAATGATTATTGCTCTTCACAACGGAAGAAAAAAGGCGAGAAGTGAATATCACTAGGGGGCAATCCATCAATATGCGGTGTGGATTTCAGCATCATGTCATGTCCACTGTCATTATCAAACCACAAACCAAATGCTTGGCCTATTTATTAACTTTTAAAAAGAAGCTCTGTGTGTAAGGCGGCACGGTGGCTTAGTGGTTAGCACTGTCGCCTTGCCCAGCCCTCCAGGTTCTGAGTTCGATTCTTGCCTCGGCCTGTTTGCATGCTTGGTGGGTTTCCTCTGGGTGCTCCGTTTTCCTCCCAAAGACATGCAGATTAGGCTGCTTGGTGTTTCCAAATTGCATGTAGTTCATGTGTGTCTTTCCCTAAGTTTCCTGAAAGAGGCTCCAGGCCCCACACGTACTGTACCTGTATACAGTACTAGGATAATGCGGTATAGATGATTAGTAAGTGAGTGAAACTCCCTCATGAAGCTGGTTGAGAAAATGGCAAAAGTTTGCAATGCTTCATTTTGGAATATGATTTAGAATTTTTTTTTTAAATAAAATTTTACAATGTCACAGAATGGCGAAATAAAGCAAACCAATCTATGAACATTTGGTTGATATCTTGATCTATTAGTTAACAATTCAACAGTACATAAGTAGCTGGAAATAAATTAATGTTTAGAAACATCATTTGCAATAACAAATAAAATCTTAGCATAGGTTGCATTTTGCTTGAGAACTAGCCTTCATGCTAGCACATGTCATGCTCTTTGCTCTGTACAATGGGACTTAATTTATTGTCATTTAATTTCTACTTCCTGATAAAGCATTCTTCTTACTGCGATGTAAAGTACAGTTAACACATTATAGTGTTTGTTTTTGACTTGTACAAAATGACATCGATTCAGCATCGGTTGGAAGACATTTTGTGCTCACATGTTCTTCTTAGTTCTCTACTACTCATATCTGTTATGACAATTGAGACATTAATTGTTCTAATTCAGGTATTGTTTCCTGTAGTTGTCATTGACTGGTGCCAGCCATTTGCCTTCTCCATTAATTGTACTGTAGTTTTTGTTGTATTCCAGCTTAAGCTACTTTCACACTTCCTGTCTTTATTTTGACCCCTGCTGAGGACATCGACAACAACTCTGGAAATCCCCTTAATAAAGCTCTCCTGAGGTGTCAGTGTGACACAATGTGCCAACGAACTGTGCATAGTTGACTGATAAACTGCCACATTTGATGAGTCATGGGAAACACCCTAAAGCTCAGCCTAATACAAGAGCTAAGGATGTACAGTAAGTCGCAACCCAGAAATGCGCTATCATGGCTATTTACACCAATCCTATGATGCTTTAGAAATTAATCTATTTTTAATCACCACTTTGCAGATGTGGTCCGGGTTCTGCTTTTTATATCGCCTTGCTCTGAGCTCAGATGTGTCTGTGTGAGATTCAGTGCCACGGAATCACTCTTTAATGGATTAGCTCTCCTTGGCTCAAATCATTTATTTTGGCATGGATGTTGTTCCAGTTCTTGGCTGGAGTGAGGCATCCTTGGTTGAGCGCGGACCTCGGCCAGGGTGAGATGAGACGATGTTAGTATAAGAGAGTTTGTGCGTAAGTGACGAGCCTGGGGTTCCCTTTAATCAAAGCCAACTGAATGTTCCTAAATCAGCCTTCCTTTAGCCACAATTACAGTGAGTCTAGCCTGCAGTTCTGGCAGGAGATTTAAATATTGTTTTGTTTTTCGAATCTCTTTCAAAAGCAAAACATAATCATAGGCACACAATTCGATTAGACCTATGTGGTTAGATCTTGAACAAGGATTATACCATGTACTTAACTTGAAAAGAAGAAAGACTCTGAAACAAATTGAACATGAGTCTGAGAAATTTGTTCATAATGGTGAGAGTAGACATCTTTTGTACTCTCTCATCACGCCTGGGTTTCTTGACAAGCTGGTACCCAGTGAACTCAACCCCTGCCATGTTTTATCCATTTACTGCTTTTTATTGGCACACCACATCCAGGCACCACTCCAGTCTAATTTGGTTGCGTTGTGGGGAGGTTTATCCACAAGCTAATGCTAGAAAGTAAAAACAATTCAACTGCAACAGTGGGCACAAAAGAAAAGGAGCACATTCTTTTTACTTTCCATTTCTGTGAATACACCCAAGAGGGTCTGATCTTAAAGGATCCATGGGTAACCAGCAGATCTCACACTTATACAGCTACTGTTGTTCAAACTCGGCGTTCCAGATCATGACTAACAGACAAAACATTTTTTACCTCAGCCGTGAGATTAGTTAAGTATGATACACAAGACGGAATCGCCATTGGCACTTTAGTGGCTCCACTTGAGTTTTGACACCTTTGGAGCAGATTTACAACCAACCCGACCACAGAGTCCTTTACCTAAGTGTGCGGTGACAGATTGAACAGCGGCTTTTGTCCTCAGCATCTGCTGTGTGGTTTTTAAAGGCTCCCTATAGAATTCTTTCAGTGTGGTTTAAAGATTTGTGAAAGTATTACATTCAATTTGTGTATTTATGGCCCAGTTTAGTGTAGAACAGATTAAGCTGATAATGTTTCAGTTACTAGGTGTAAAGGTTTACACAAAACTAAATGCATAATGCTCAGTTCTTGAGAGTGCACTTGAATTAGGTTACACTATGTGCAATTCATAAGAAAGTCCGCTTTGCTCTAGTATAAAAAAAGGTTTGGCGGGTGGGTGTTTTCTCTTCTATGTGCAATCAAAAGTTGAGTCAATCAGTTGTTTAAATTTTCTAGTACTTACATCATGTGAATCTTGTAAGTCTTGATTAGTTGCTAAAATAAAGAGGCAGGTTAATAGTTAATGGTGTATAATAATACACAGCATGGCCAAAAAAATCACTACCTGGATTTACCTAAGCAAATTAGTAAGAGCCTATTGGATAATTCTGCAGTGATTAATATGTTTCAGCTGGCAACAAGTTATTTAACCCTAACTGATATAGTGAGGAGACTCTCATTTCTTACACAATTGTGACAGAATAATGATTGAGATTGAGATACCATCAAAGGAAGAAATGTTGTCAGAAGAGCATTCTGTCCATCAAGGTAAGAATAGAGGAGGCAAAAAAACATCTGACCACCTGAATATACAGAATATTTTCCATTAATTGATTTCATCAGGCTCGATTTGTGAAAGAGTGGTTAAGGTACTTTAGCATGAACATTATCACACATAGATTGGCCACCACAGAGTCCAGACCTTAACGCCACTGGGAATCTTTGAGATGTGCTGGAGAATGCTTTACACAACAGTTTGTCTCTGCCATCATCAATACAAGGTCATGGAGAGAAATGAATGCAACTTTGGATGAAAATAAATGCTGTAACATTGCATAAAGCTTATCGAAACCATGACCATAACCATAATCAAAATAAAAGGCGGTCCAAAAAGCTTATTACAAATATTTGTTATTGAAATATTTATTGGGGTAGCTTTCGCTCAGGTGGTTAGGGGTCTGGGTTGAAGGTTGGGGTTTGAAATGTGTAAGGCTAAGACCCAGTGCCTATATACCATAAGCATTGCAAGGGGAAACAAGAACTATGAGAGCAGTGTAGAGTGGACAGTGAAAGGGTGTACCAAGATCAGGACACCTGGAAGGCTGACCCATTGAAGTACTAAAATACTGTAAGTATAAATGAATGATGATTGAGATAGCCTTAACATAACAAAGTATTTATAAGTCTTTGGAACAACTAATGCATGACAGTTATATAATATTTTCATACATTTGAATCATTAGTTGTATTTCAAATATTTAAGTGAAACATAACAGCTTATTTATCATCACCACTGAGATTACTTAGTACTTAGTTTCTGTTCTCATCCTTTAAGCTGTACAAAGCCTTGATACAACTATTTTATTTATTTATTGGGAACTTTGCCATGGTTCACTAAGAGTTTTGGCTATTCAGTATGATGCCACACTAGTATTATCAAACCAGGCTCTATCCTTGTGAAGCTAATAAAGTACGCGACACACCCGATCCCTCTTTATCTTAATTATTGTTGGCATTATCTTTCCTTCCATGAGTTAATGTGTTTGTCTGTGCATTTGGATGATCTCAAATCTGTTCATTTCACATGAGAATGTTAATGCCTTTACTGTATGTTCAGTTCTGTATGGCAAATTTTTCACTGTTAAATGGGTTGGTGCCTTTGCCAGTGGTTATGAGGTTTGGATTTCTAGCCAAGTTTGAAACCTCATAAAACACACTGTTTTTACTTTAGAGGAGGGAGGGAGGATACGCGTCGAAAATGATCAAAAAAAGGTAAAAAAAATAAAATAAAAATAAAAAGATGAAACATCAGAGACACAATAACTTATTGTGCTGTTTATAAGCATGCAAATGTATCTAAATAGGGATACATTTCTACATGACTGAAAGTAATTAGCTACAGAGTTTGTAATAGTGCAGTATATCCAATGTGTTCAATAAAATATGCAAGCAGTTCATTATATAATTTTGTCTATTTGTGTTGTGCTATATTTTATTCGAACAATGGAGCAGAAAAGTGTGTCATTTCCTAAGTATATATTTTTATATTATTAGTGAACATATGAAAAAAATTCAACAATTCATAAAAAAACACACCTGTTGTTGCCAAAAAAGCATAATGAAATTCATCTTACAATATTATTTTGAACAGTACTGATTTAAACCAAAAACGGATCAACTTATTAGCATTTTTTGTCTCAAAATGTTCACAAAACTGCTATATATATATGCTAGACATATATACAGTATATACAGTATATATTTTATATTATTAAATGCTATTTGTCAAAGGCATTGAACATTGTGAAGTATAGCTTAATTGACCTAACAGATCCCATAAAGCTAGGACATGTTTGTGTCTTTCTCAATTCCACTAATCCTTATGCAAATGTGGTGCATATTTCTGGACACCACATACAAGATGTAAAATGTCATTAAATCTGCTGAGGATGGGCTTCTGTTAGGTTTGGGAGCTAATGAAAAGAAACAAGCACACATATGGGATGATTTTTTAAGCTCCCAAGCACGAGCTGAGGCCACATTCACACACCATATGGGAGTGGGTGAGAGTGTGGAAGCTCCTAATGTATGTTCGACTCTTCATCCAAGAACTTCACAAGCGAGCCAAGTTCTCACCAGGCACTCTCTCTCTCTCTCTCTTTCTCTCTCTCTCTCTCTCTTTCTCAGCTCTAGTTCTACCGTCAGCTCATGAAAACCAAGGTTACATTAAACCACTGCCTCAAAGCACCTCAGTCGTGTTTCATGTTTTTATTTTGGAGACTCTCCGGGGAGCCGTACTTTCTCAATTCTCACCAAGGAATAAGGACCGCATGCTCATGATGTTTCATAACAGCGTTTATATTAAACATTTTTAATATAGAGTACTGTTGAACACGGCAAAACATTCCTAGCTTTGGGAGAAGTAGTTTGGTCCTTAGATTTCAGTAAAATTACAACATAAATACTTCTTTTATTGTATTTACTTTTTTTATATTTACTTTATAAATTGCCATTAAGTAGGGTGCTTATGGATTTTCTTAATTATTTCCTTTGTTATACAGCACAGTGATGAGAGATTGTGTAAATATACTGTAGTACAGTAAGTCCTCACATGACAAGTTGTCATTTCTTACGTGTACCTTTTTCACCCGAGTGTGCCCTTGTTCCTTTTGCACTTTTCTTACTGTAAGGAGCAGTACATATGAAGGATTCATCCAAATGAAGGGAGGACCCGTTCTCCCTCAATCACTGTGATGCAGAGCAGCTATGTGGAGAGTGTGCCAGCAATCTGGAACCAATTACCGGCCAAGGAAAGGGGAGGTGGATTAGGTTTAACAGGAGAGAGTTGGTTTAAGGTAAACCGTAATGGATGGGAAGGGTTGGAAGGCAGAAAAGATGAGGGGAGTCATATTATGCCCCATTAGCGTTGAGGAGACAACGCCTCTGTTCTCTGATTGGTTAACTGTTACAAACAGGGTAGAAGTATGTAGAAATATGAGAAATTCCACAGAAAACACAAGAAAGTTTGCTTAACAGAGAACGGAAGAGGAAGTTCACATATGCTTGACATGGGTATATGATCCTCAGTAAATTAGATTTTGGAAACACAGAAACACACATAAATGGGGTATGTGTAAAAGGAGATTTTGAATTTGCTGACCTCAAAGTGTGTAGCAAGCCTCATACCTCCACGCCTCATGCTATAATATTAATACCACATGCGCTGAGGCCATATTGAACCTCCACCTCCCTTTCCTCTCTAACTTTCTCTCTCTCTCTCTCTCTGTGGAAATTTAGACCATCCTGTGAACCTCACAACCTGACAGCCTCAATATGGTAGCCTCCAGGGGATAATCCAACATGTGGCTGCATATGATGTTACCTACAAGGAGCAAGGGGCTATGCTGTATGGGATTTGCTGGGATATCCTGAATGAAAATTGGTGAAGTGGGGAGATGTGTAGCACCCTAATAACTGGGATAAATTGTAAATAGGTGGACTCAGAGCGGTAATCAGGTAGTGCAGGCAATTGCAGAAATGGTGGACATAACCAACATTTTCCCAAGAATGGATCAACTTTGGATCTGTTTTCTGGAATGCAAATGTCTTTAAAATTGTCTTATAAACGGTGTTAAGAGGTAAGAATGTAGAAAGTGCAGTTATATTAAAAATGCGAGTGTCATATTATGACAATTATAATCCTGGTGGCTATGTAATATACTGTATATTGTATGAGATAGTATTTAAAATACTTCATTGTATTCACTGTACAGTAAAATACAACAAATTGGAACACAGTTCAGTGGCCATTATGTGCTATTCAGAAAACTATGTCAGCAACAATCTACAAAATATTTGTATCATATCCTCTTGAGACCTTAATGTCCTCTCCCAACTTCATTGTCTATATACATACTGGTACCATCAAAGTATGATGGGGCAGGGGTGGCTTGGTGGTTAAGGTGTTGGATTGCTGGCCAGGAGAACACCGGTTTGAGCCTCCATACCGCCAGGTTGTCACTGTTCAGACTGTTCAGGTCAGTGCTCAGATACAGTCAAGCTGGTAACACATAGATGAAGCCACACCCACCAACCACATATGAGGGCTGTTAGGTATAATTCTTTTGCCAGATGTCTTCCTGGTGGAAGACATTGATTAAATTTATAATTATCAGCTATAAATAAAGACAAACAGCCATTAGAAATTGTAAATCTGAGAACAAATATGTGTAAGAGACACATAATTTGTAACAAAAAGAACGAAAAAAGTTCTTTTCTATGGCATTGGTCCAGATGGGCTAGGCTTTCTTCCCATACTGCATCAATGATCCTTGAGTGCCAATGTCACTGATTCACCATTTTTCCTTCCTTAAGCCTATTTTGGTAGGTACTGTACTTGCCATTGAATATGGGAGACACCACACAAGATCTGCTGTTTGGGTGTTGCTCTGGTCTAGTCATCTTGCCATCACAAAGTTGCTTAAACCCTTACACTTGCTAATTTTTTCCTGCTTCCAAAACATCAACTTTGAGAACTTTGGGATCCCACCCATTGACAGGTCACATTGTAATAATTGCAATTTCACACTGCAATTCTTTTTTTTTTTTTTTTTTCTTTTTCCCTTGTATTATCACTGGGGAAAACAGTTTAACTAAATATACATTGTATTCATCATGCTACGTTTATATAATCAGATAGACGCTGACTTATCTCCATCTCATTATGTGTTTAGAAGATTTGTGGCCAAGGAGCATTAAGAGTTTCATACAGTATTTAAACCGAGCAACATCCGCTAAAGGACTTTTGCTCCTTTATTCTCACACTGACCAGCCGTCATGCGATATCAAGCAATCAACTAGCCTTGAACAATCATTAACTGATTTCAGATAAAAAAAATAATAAGATGCTCTGTTATTCTTTAGTCTAATGTCACAAATAGTCTGACAGGAAAGGATTTGTTTTTGCATTTCATAATTGCACTGTTTACAATGTTAATGGTGCAGTTGGATTAAATTGTGAACCCGGGACTACTTTTGTTTGAGAAAATTACAGTGGTTGGAAAAATGTACATGCCTTTGAAAATTGTGAGGAAAAGACGATTATATATAAACGTCTTGCAGAGCAGAGTCTCAAAGCACAGATACAGCATGCAGATATTTAGACAAAAAAGGGGAAAACGTGGTGGTTCTGCCATGGTTAGGGACGTTTGGCATGGTTTGTGTCTATTTGCCCTTGTTAAAAAGTACTGCAAATATGAACAATGGACTGATCACCTTTATCCTTTGATTGGTTCTCGTCCCAGTCCTATTTTGATGTGTCTCTTCTAAAATGACCCCTATTCTCAGTGCACAAGGGCTAACTGAATGGTTTGAATTTTAATTTAATTCAGTTTCATTTTATTTGTATAGTGCTTTAAACAATGGCCATTGTTGTAAAGCAGCTTTACAGACTTAAAAAGAATGGACAAAGAAAAAAGCACAGACTATAACTACGACCTTCACAGTCACCAGATCTCAGTTTAACCGGGATGATTGTGGTAGCAGTTTGGATATTATACTGTAGACAGCACTTTCCACCATCAGCAAAAATACCAGTTGGAAGAATGGTGTGCATGTCATGCACACTCGGAACGCGACCGGCACTAGGACCCGGAAGTAATGCGGTCGCGAACCAGGAAGCATAAAAGGAG
>JAQMYJ010000001.1:22051759-22081134 GCA_030014305.1 Clarias laeviceps
TGGGTTTACCATTCACGCTACAAAGGGCTAACCGCTAAAGCTACGTTTTCTGGTCATCTCGGGTTAGTTCATGACAGTGCATCTCTCAAGTGCAGTTCCAGAAACTTGTTAAATCATTTCCAAGACATATTGAAGCTGTTCTGGAGGCTTGTGATGGTACAATACCTTACTACGATAATTTACTTTTGTTTACTTGTTTGTTTTTCCTTTTAATTTGACACCTGTCTAACCATGTTACGTGTGTGTTTCACCCAGGCTCCCCTTCACAAAGAGGAAGGACAGCTGAAAAGCCACTTGTGACAGCACTCTAGGCCTGAAGTCAGTGTGGCAGCAGGCCCATGGTGTGATGCAAGCGGACAGAAAACACTAGAGGCAGGCAGCAAGGGCCAACCACTGGGCTAACACACTTACTGTCTCTGCCATGTGTTTCCTAGCTCAGCTCCCAGCCCTGCTTCCAATTACAACACAGACAAAACAAACATGGAACAAATGTCATTTCTCACAGTAGATTGAAGGCCACAATACTTGGCACTATGCTTTCTCTTTTGCTCATATGCTATGAGTTTGTTTGGATTTTCTTCTTCCAATATTATTATTACAACCTTGCATGTTAATGATTATAGGGAGAATGTCAAATAGGCAACAGCTAATGGGCTTTAAAACAGAGCATTTAGTGAATGGCTGGAATAAGACATAACATACACTCTTACACCATAACAGCATAATCGGTATTATTCGATTGATTGATTGATTGATTGATTGATATTTTTTGGGGTGGAGGGGAGGTCTACCCTGAAGAGAGAATTGGCAGAACTGTCTAGGGACTCGGTTTTTAAAGCATAATTAAATCTGTACTTTTTTATGTCAGTGGAAGATCCAGGTATAAAGTGGCTTTAACTTTGAGTTTAGTTTATTGCATGCTGTATTAGACACCATACAGTGTTAAAAACTGGAACTCCAACTTGACAGCATGGAGTTTTGATGTTTGAATGTTACTTCAGGCAAGTTCCGTACATTGAGTGATTCTCCTCATAAATACAGAAAAGTATTATACTTTATTTTTTGGGATGATGTTGTGAGTGAGTATTAAAAACTCTTGGAATGACTTTATAATTTCCCAGTTTGACTGAATGACTTGGAAGTCCAGAATGTAAAACAGATGGTTAACTACTATGTACAGTGTAACCATGCGTCTATGACAACGTCAGGACACATTGGTTGACAGGAATGGCCTGAAGATGAATTCGCCTCGGCAAGGATCTGTTATAAGTTACTCATGTGAGATCAAGGTCATAAGGTAATGATTTGGTTATTTGTACTCAACAAGAAAATGAAGGAACATGCAGTGTCGGTCCTCCACTTAGTCACTGAACCAATGTTATATACATAACCTTCAAATTCTTTAGCTCAATTTCCATAGCTTTCCATACTCTATTTAAAAACATGTTGCACTCAAGGACAAAACTTAGTTTGAATGTCAAATCCTTGAATAACTTTGCATGTATACGTGCAAAGATATTCAGGCAATGATGAATATTATGAGCCAGAAAGTTACCAACAGCACTTTTTATCCAACTAAATCAAACTAATATCGCTGTATCCTAATTATCATATATGCCCATACAGTACAGACTGACTAATTTCATTTACCTATATGGAGTCAGAGCTTATAAGAAATAATTAATAAAACAGACTAAACATTCAAAGCACAGAATGGTTTGCAGTCCATTGCAAGATGGAGTCGCTTTTCCTGTCACATCATTCACTATTAAATCAAACCAACAGAAGTGGTAAAAAGTTCATTCTGATGTTTTACTTGGATATTCTTTAAAATATTTTTTGTAAAGAAAAAAAAAAGAAAGTGAACAGTTTTTTTAACCAAGTTAAAAGAAAAAAACTTTTACCCATATATTAAATACCCATATATTACCATGGGTTCATATTTTGCCCCACATTAGTGACTGTGTTGCTTGATTTGGTGACTGTTTAAGATCCCTCCACTTACGCCATCTCAGATCACAGCTACTGGTTGTATGAGTTGAGAAGTGTATAAAACCTGACTGACTTTTGCTTTTATCAAAGTGTTATCTAGTGTACGTTCCCAGTGACAGATCACTCCTCTATATTCTATGTTCTGTATTTTAAAACCTTTAAATTCTTCGCTGCATTTACAAGTAATAAATGTGAGTGTTATTAGATACATAATGTTCAATCATTCTTTTATGTGCATTTCTTGCTGATAAATTTTTACAAATGTAAAAGTAATTAGTTTGACTGTATTTTGTAAACACATAAACGTTTAGTTTGGGAAAATTTATTGACAATTAATCTACTATTAATCTACTATTCATTGTATTTTTTTTGATAATTCTTTATTTTATTCTGTTTTATTCTTCATGTAACACCTTTTGATATGCGGTCTATGACAGTATATGGCATCATCGAGACATTACTGTATTACAGCATATGACATCATTTGGCAATGTCTAGTTTGATCATGGACTTTTTTATGCATGCATTAGTTACTTTCCCTGAAAAGTCAGTGACAGCACTGGTTTTGACATTGTGCCCTGACTGATAAAGCTTTCTCTTTTTTCTCATTAAAAATATCACTGCTATTTTGTGGGGATTTTTTATGGAATTGGTAGTGAATCGTGCTTAAAGGCAAAAAAAAATAAAAAATGAAAAAATAGAGAGAAAGAAGGAGAGAGAAAATACAGTTTTTGGATTCTTTTATAATGGAAATTTAATGAAAAGGGCACTTTATATAGTTCCTACTATAAAATAAACTAGTACACCTTGTAATTAGAATACTTGTGCTTGCATTTGGAACCCAAAATGTACTCCTGTGTCACACAGCACAAATCCATGTCTGATAAATAGACTTTTTAGAAAGTAAAGTTAGTATACATTTTCTTTAGACTTTATACAATGCTGGATTTTTTCAAAACTGTGAAATAACCTGGGCAACACGGTGGCTTAGTGGTTGGCACTGTCACCTTACACCTCCAGGGTGTGGGTTCGATTCCCGCCTCGGGTCTGTGTGCATAGAGTTTGCATGTTCTCCCTGTGCTTGGTGTGTTTCCTCCAGGTGCTCTGGTTTCCTCCCACAGTCCAAAGACATGCAGATTAAGCTAATTTCTAAATTGACCATAGTGTGTAAATGAGTATGTGTGTGACCTACGAGGGATTTTGCACCCAATCCAGGATGTATCGTGGCCCAAATTTTCTGGGATAGGTTCCAAGCCTCTGCCACATCTCTGTATACAGGATAAAGTGGTGTAGACAATGAGTGAGTGAGTGAAATAGCACATATGGGATTAGGTATTTCAGTAACAACAGTCAGTTGTTATTTTAAGAGGTCAGCTGTTCTTCAATTTATATATAGAGAGAAATTGTGTGATTGTTTCTAGGTTTTGACAAATAGCTAGGGGGTGGTTACTGCTGATGATAATGACACTTCCGAAGATGCTGTTATGACCATGTCAAATTAAGTGTTCAGATGTTTCATCAGTTTTGACTACCATCATCATCAGTTTGCTCCTTTAATCTTCTTTGGTACAGGCATGACCAGATGAGCGCACACACACCAGACTCTCTCTTACACACACAAACATACACATGGTGTATCAGTGCCTCTGATCTGACCACAGATGTAATCTAGCATTTTGCAGTCTGCCATGAAATTGCCCCATTATAAACATGACACATGCTAAAACATGTGTGCTGACATTACAGGAGTTTTTTTTTTTTTTTCACATCCCCGTTAGCCATATTTACAGTACCTGTCACATGATTGATTTCATTTTGAGATGCACGCGCCATCTTTACTCACGTCAGGTGGCATATTTATGAAGCCGGCTGCATAAATTTAGCCATACACCCTTTTGATTTATAGTGCGTATTGTTTTTGAACGTGCCTAATTGAAATATTAAAACTCAGGTTGAGACACTAACAAATTGCCCAGTACAATTGGCTATGACCAGCTGTTGAAGATTTAGTTAAAGGTAATCAATCCAATTGAGTTTTAGTTATGTGAGAACATCCCAGACCCCCTCTGGTAAAAAAATAAAATAATAAAAAAAATACCATAATTAATCATTTTATTAGCCAAATATGTGGCAAGACCAGCACTTATTGCTTCCCATTATATCAGACCCCACCATGACAATGTTAGTCGACAGATAGAGATTGATTATAGGTGTGTGTGTGTGTGTGTGCATGTGTGTGCGTGCATGAGTGTGTGTGGTGTAAGCACATGTGCAAATCAATGGACCTGACATCTGGCACTGTGTTGTGTTATTAGAGCCAGAGGGGTGTCTGCATACGTCAGGGACACAGGAGCCGCTATCGTGTGCCGACTTCTCATCAGAAAGAGATTTATAGATTAATGGAGAAAATGGCAAATGCTTCCACATGGGCTTCTGTGTGGATCGACTTCACTGTGGACAATCTTCTCCAGGTCCCCACTGAATTTCCTCTTTAAGTGAATGAAAATTAGATTAAGAAATGTATTCTATGGTAAACAGACACATATATATGCACACAAACTATTTTATGTATTTTTTTTTTTTATATATATATATATAAAAAAGAAACATTTATATACTGTTCAGTACTTTTTTATGAATGTGTCCTTGTATTATCAGGTTTCTAAGTTAATCGTATGAGAGGGTAAATTCAATCACTTAGTTTCGAGTACGGTCACATAATTCATTGACAAAACTACAATGTATACATTTAGTACATAGATTTACTGTGCTTTATAAGATGGTATTGTACAGTCATGTAGACTGAGTTATTAAGTGAACCATTAGGAAAAGCTATGACTGACACTTTTCATTTCTAACAAATGGACAAAGAGGCCCTTAAATGAGTAATTCATGGCCTTTGTGGCTCTCTAACAAAACTCAACTACACCCAAGCAGCTCTGTTCTGGCTGTGAGTGGGGTTAATTCTGGGCCAGAAATTTTGACATACAGTTAAAAACAAAGAAACTTTCTGACTCGTTCTCTATACCGCTTATCGTGAACAGGGTTGTGGAAATCTTTGAGCTTATCCCAGGGGACTCTGGGTACTAGGCGAGGTGCACCTTGGACATTTTGGTTCAGAGCACACAGTCACTCACACACGATGGGCAATTTCAAAACGCCATTTAGGCTAATCTGCTTGTCTTTGGACTGTGGGAGGAAACCGGAGCACCCAGAGGAAACCCACCAAGCATGAGGAGAACTGAACCCTGATCCTGGAGGCCACAGTGCTGACCATGATGCCACCAAGCTGCCTCGAAGAAATAAAATTCAATAATAAACTCTACGTTTTTAAGTACAACCTTATGTATTGACTAAAACTTTACAACAATACATAATAATTAGGTTACGCTACAGAGATGGGAAGAAAAGAAAGCGTATAATGGAGAGAGGAAAACAGTGTTTTGTGTTTTGTGAAGTCATTTTATGAAGCACCATTTCACACTAGGAAATGTCGTGGAAGGGCAGGTTTGGAGCGAAAAGTGGACTAGCTACTGAAAAGGCACATTAAAATGGTGCTCGCTGATGCCAACAAACAAACAAACAAACAAACAAACAGCAGGTGACCTGAGCGCACCTGCAGCTCGTTATTCCACCGCATCAGCTGCTTAACACAGTGCAGGTGCAGAAAGTCTGAACATTTAACGCAACACACAATTAAATGAAACACAAAACATACACTAACCTATATGCATATATAGTACTGTATTAATTGAAATGATTTGAAGGTAATAAAATGAAGAATGAGTATGTTTTCTATGCTTAATCTTTTGAAAACAAATTTCAAATGTGTCAATTTACACTATGTAGGGTGAGAGAAAGAAAAAGAAACCTCGCTACAAGACCATACACCAGCAATGTAACACGATTTGAAAACATCCTCCTCCTACACATACTTCACCTTTTTGTGCTTGTGAGCTATGCGGTTCTTGTTTTTAATTAATGTCGGGCCAGAGTGGTCCTCTTAGCAAATGATGACAAATCACGCATCCTCTTAACTTTAGCCAAATGCTTTCTGGCAAAGATACAATCACTCATCAACCATTACTGAGAAGTTTGGCCTTTTTCTCGCTCTTCACTTGGGCAAAGGTTAAGCGGGTACTGTGTAAGGCTGCGCTCAGCATAAACAACATCAGTGTAGTTAGAGTGGCCTACCATTACTCGACTATAACATAAGCAAATAAGACTTTTTCAAAGAATAGCTTTAATGGACACTCACAGAAAGAGTAAGACAATGTGATATCTGTAACAAATTGTAAAACAAATAAAGCTCAACTTTTGAGAACTTCTTTCGATTCTATTATGGCATTTATTTCTTGGGTAGACTTGGTACACTTTTTGCATTACTACCCAAAACTGGTAATAAAAAACAAGCTGTTGTTCAGAGACAATAAACATACAGAATATATTCATTTTATGTTCTACAATAATTGATTGTACATTTGACAGGTTGGTCCTCATATCAAAGCCACTTAATAATTTCCTGTGCTGTAAATAGGACTGGAGTGAAATTTTTAAAAGATCATATTCATATTTATTTGCAGAGAAAGTACATTCACATGATATTATATTCTAACAGAATATACTAAATAACTGTTTTCATAGTCAACAAATAATATGTTCCAAATACATACAAATACTAAAACCCATGCCATACCCTATATGTGTGTGTATATACAGTAGATAGATAGATAGATAGATAGATAGATATAGATAGATAGATAGATAGATAGATAGATAGATAGATAGATAGATAGATAGATAGATAGATAGATAGATAGATCGCCATAACTTCAAAATCCAAAACATCATGGCCAATATTGTGGAGGTTCCCATTGTGCCACCAAAACCACTCAGACCCCTTTAAGGCATGACTCCATCATACCTCTAGGGGGGACTGGGCTATAGTGTCTGGTAGAAGGAGGATAGCAACAGATCCTTTAAGTCCTTTAAGTAAGTGGGGCCTCCATGGATCAGACTTGTTTATCCAGCACATCCCATGGATGCTTGATCAGATTGATCAGATCTGAGAGGTTAGGAGGCCAAGTCAACAACCATGAACTCTTAGCTCAGCATAGCACAGCAGGCTGGGATGCACTGAATGTTCTGATACCTTCCTATCATATCTATCACTGACTTTTTCTTTAGCAATTTGTGCTACATTGGCTTTTCTGTGAGATCAGACAGGACGGGCTGGCCTTCACTCCCTACATGCATAGAGGCGCCATTGGTGCCCATGATTCTGTCATCAGTTTTTTGGTAATCAGTATTATTCAGTCCACCTGGTCGTGGTTTTAATGTTATGGCTGATTAGTGTATATTATATAAAGAAATTAATTAAAATTACGAATGGCATGTGATTGAGACTTGAAGTGTGCAATGGGGGATCTTGCAGAATGCAATAACAACAAAAAAGTCACATTGATCTAAGTAAGCAGTCAGACATGAAGAGCACATTCGTTAGAATGAACTTGCAGAAGTCTTTAATAATGGTGGTTTCAATTAGGCTGAAAGTATGTTTACATTTTGTTCAAATAGTACCAACAAATTAATTAGAATATATCCCAGGCTAGTGCAAACAACATTATATAACTGTGTATAAAAAAAATCAATCCTGTGCACGTCTCTCAAGTGACATGAGGTGGAGGAACTGTCAGAATCAAATTCACAGACAATCCTGATTCTGCTGGCATTTCTACCACTGAGGTTCTTCCAGTGTTTCCATGTGTACAGTGGTATGGTTCATATTTCATAAAACAGCACCAAAAAAAAACTCCTCCATGTCCACTTCTATTTTATGTCCAAATACAGCACTAGTCACATACTGATGGCATTGTGATATATATATATATATAAAATCAAAAAAAAAATTTTTTTTATGAATGTTTAAATAAAGGCCTATTTGTAGAGATCTGTTACCTGATCATATGTGTTGATGCATAACAATTGAAAAAAGTTTTTTAGTAGACATCAGCGATTGCAGCAATGCATCTTTAATTTCAAGGGCAAGTAGGCATTATTAGTTATGATTGCATACATGGTTGCATGTAGGAGACATTTTCAATATTTCAAATGAGAATAATGTGCAGAGTCGACATGACCATACATGTCCGTAGATACTTTAAGATTTTTATTGCTGTGTAATGGGGTTTTAACTTGGACAGGCTAATAGCTGAGGATATTTTTTGATGTAGGCTACAAATCAATCACATCAGACCACAAATTCTATAAGTCACTCTGGATAGGACGATCTGCCAAAGATAAGGTAAATGTAAATGTTTACCAGCTTATTACTGTCTTCCTGATACAAATTTACCCAGCTTATCAAGTGTATTAAGATATTGCTCTTTGGTGTTTGATGTACTACATAATGAATGCTTTTGGTGTCCAGGGCTTAGTGTAGGCAAAAACCAAGTAGAGATGGAGGATATGGGAGCATGGAGATCCTGCGAGTTCAGCAAGACAAAAAAAAAAAAAGAAGATGAAAAGATAAGTCAGGAAAGAAGTCTAGGATGAAAATACGAGAAGAAAAGAGGAAGCGAGCATGTGTATAGGACACTGATATATAGACAGGCTGAGATAGTAAAAATCAAATGTTACAAATGTATGTGTCAGATCGAAGGAGTTCACCATGTGGTTTCTATGTGCATCAAGTTTTATATCGCAACGTCTCATCGCTTCCAATATTGTGTCCTATAGGCTGAAGGGAACGTTAAGAGTACCAAGAGCACAACAGACCCGCTAGACACACACTGCTCTTAAACACTATAATAACAGTCTTTGTGGTGACATCTGCTTTGACTTAGCCCAAACACTCTGGCAGTTAATAAAGCATATAATCAAACTGCTGTATTTAAGACAAGCGAACAAATGTCTGGCGAGAGGAGCGGGAGAAGAATTCTTAAAGAGCGTCTCGCTTTACCCTGAGAATGATGTTCCTCAGACGCTTTCCTCAAACATGGTGCACAGACACCATTTTAATCTCAGCACATGAATGGATGAGAACCTCAAACATTACACCCTCCCCCATAACACACACCCTCTTGTGCACTCCATAACTTTCTTCAGTCTCAACATTTTTATGCATCGTTATGGCTCAGTCTCTAGCAGCACTTGGGAAGCGCTCAAAATACTATTTAGAGTCTAGACTGTGATCGGCATTACTAATCCAGTAAACAGATCATAGACCGGTTAAGAATGTCTCCATTTTTAGCTCCACCAAGGCCTAATTTGCTTTACCTCTTATTGTGAGTTTATTTCCAGCTCTCACAACTGGATAAGTTTGGTCAGCATGCATTGCACTAAGAAATGTCAGTATCTAAATGATTTGTGAGCATCTTCACTATGCTCTATGTCCTTTTTTTTTTTTTTTTTTGTAAGGTGGGAGGAAACTTGATAGCCATAAAGAAACACTTTTAGACACAGAAAGAACATAAGGATCAAACCAGGCATCCTGGAGCTGTTTGGCAGCAACGCTAAACACCACATCGCTATTCTTGAGCTTTATTTGTTATATATTTTCTATTTTTGTTTTTTGCAACCACAGTATAGGCAAAGCATATCAAAACTCGGTTTGGAAAAAAAAAAGAAAAAAAAAGAACATCACAAATGCAATATGCACAAAGAGTGAGCACTGGTACAGCAATTCCAGTGATCCTTCAAAAAAGTCTCAGTGCTTCCTCTAGCTGTGAGAGACTTAATCCTGCTGTGCTGAAAGATAAAGCCTGAGAAGCTCCCCTTGACTCTCTATTTAAGTCCTCATTCTGACTCCCACCCCAGGAACATGATCCCCAGTCATTTGCCCGCACATCCCCGGTGCCTGTTCTCTCCACATCAGCATCACCACAGTGCTGAGCTCAATCGTGATCTATTTAGAGTCTGGGTGTAAGTTACAAACCAATCTCACCTTTGATTGCAGTCCAATGTCAGACCTAAAGTCCAACCAGAGATGGAAATGAGCATCTGAAATGAGCCGAAAGAGTTGCTACAGTAGGTGCCATAAAGAAAGAACAAATCAGGGTTTATTTATTTTTTATTTTTTTGACTACAAGCTTCACTTCTCTAGGTCTACAAGTCAGCACATTAAAGGAGGTTTTCCTCAGTTTAATCCACCTGCAAGCAATCTTGCCACATTTTTGCGGAAAAGAGCAGAACTGACACGTTCAGTCCTGGTGTGGTTTTTCACGGGATTAAAAGCAGCATGTCAATGGAACCCCAAAAAAAAAAAAAAAAAAAAAATGGTGGTTCATGACCTAGTGAGCACTTTCTTGACAGCCAGATTACAGTGTACTGCATTTTTCGTGGTTGTTATCTGACAGTTTACGACAAGGTAGTCAGTCCACGCATAGCTGAAATGTTTTCACCTGGGCGAACAACGCAATCTGATACCATTCTTAAAATTCACTTCATTTACTTCCCTCCTCTCTCCATCAAGTGCTTATTGCTTAACAATGACCAAGCTGAAAGTTCAAGTTATTAAATATTTATTGATGAAAATGCTCATGTAGTTGAGATGTTGAGATGATCTTTCCTCGCATTTTTTAAAAATTATTATTATTATTACAGTTTAATTTTGCTTACTGGAACTGTGGAATGTACTGTAGAAAGCATAAATCAAAGCTCTGAAGGGAATTTGGCAGTCAAAGTAGAACAGCTAGAACTATACAAAGATGCTAATGTTACTGCTACGATTAAAAAGTATAGCTCAACCAAAAAAAGAGATAAGGAGACATCTTGGAATTAACTTCCTGGAAAAAATTTAAATAAACATTGCATCCGTATTCCCAAAGCCTCTGTCTCTGAGATGCACAAGTTCATTGGTGTCCATGTCTCTTTGCATTCATATTGTATAACTGCTCTTCTGTTGTCTGAGGACACCCTAACATACAGACACACCACACACACACACACACACTATCCCAAGGCTGGAGGCATCCTAGATTGTATACAAGAGGCAAGGGTGGATGAGAACGGAACCTCGGAGGGGTGTGCGTCTGCGAGTCCCCTTTGAATAGCCAGGCAGCACTCAATATCAAGTTTGTTTGTTGCATCCCTCCTTGTCTGTAGAGTATGCAAATTGGCCGTGTGTGTGTGTTTTTGAAGCGGTGGGGAAAGGACGGGGGGGTCTGTGGGAAAGTGAGGGAGCTAATCCTGAGAGTTTCATCAGGGTGGAGAAGACCATTCAGTCACTTACCCCCTCCCTCACCCCCCACCACTACAACTCACCACACGCCACTTCGCAAGACAAGGACGTGGTGTTTTCCCTTTGTGTCGAAGTCACCCCCCCTCCTGCGTACACACACAAACACTTTAATGCTGAACACCTGTTTCTCCACACACACACACACACACACACACACACCAGTGATGCGCAGACATCCCACGCTCCCGTCTACTGGGGGCCACACAAAGAGCTTTATTATGGATGTAGTACAAAACATTGTACACACTATATCATTGAGCATGACTGTATATTCTTACATTTTTTGTCTTTAAATTCGAACAAATGAAACCGTCACTTCATGACCACTTGGAAGATGTAATAAATCTGGGAATCGGTTCCTAACAGCTATGTGTGTATGTCTCTCTCCTCTCCAGCCTGCTTTTTTTCTGATTTCTCCAAGGGCAGGCAGCTCTGTGTAGCGACTCATGTTTCACAAGCAGACCCCGCTTCCAGCATTCCCTATTTAAAACAAAAGCAAACACACATACACACAACACACATCTCATCCTCTCTTGCTGCCCTGCAAAACATAATCGGCCCAAACTGCAGTTAACTTCATCAAATCGCCAAGAATGGGCCTTGATAGAAAACAAAACATCCTTGAGTAAGTATGCAGGATGCATTAAGAGCCAAAACCCTTTTTTTTATTGAATACAGATGTTTATTTAACTAGGCATTTTTGTTCATAAATGGCATAATGATAACCATTATGTATTTGAGATAATTTTATATCAGTGTAGCACCATATTGTTCGCTTTTATAGCCAAGGAAAGTGTTCACAGCCAGGTGCTGATTTCAGCCTAATTGCGTGGGTTCAGGAGAACTTCGGCTTTCATGTTAATCCAACATGGCACTCATTGAGGCCCGAATCTCATTCTCAGCCCTGAGCATGCTGGATTATAAAGGCATGTCCTGTGGCACCAAGTACAGCCTGCAGTGCTGATGGCTTCTCTCTCTCACACACACACACACACACACACACTTTTCCGAGGCTCTTCCACTGATAGAATTATTAATGCATGTAATTTATGCACTACACAACATGTCAAACTAACCCTAACTCTTACTAAAACCTTAACATTAATAAAACAAGATGTTCATTTCTATACAAGATATACAGTTCTCCCCCCCCCACCCCTGTTGCTTTTCAATAAGTACTTGTCTTCATAGGGATCGTCAAAATGTCCCCACAAAGCCAAACCTGTCAGATTTTCATGTCCTTTCAAAAAGAGACTTACTACTTATACTTAGTCTTGTGATCCGTCCCTCATATTCAATAACAATTTGCTAAACAAAGTGTATACAGATGATAGGGAAAAAAATTTTTGATCATGCACCAATATGAAATTCTGTCTTTTCCCGTATGAGCTGTGTACCGCGTGCGTCCGTTGTGCCTCGTTAACTATCTGCAATGCTTTGCATGCAACCTTTTCCCAACATTTGAAAGGCTGCGTCAGGCACATTGCAGCCATTATTGATGTTTTAGTTACTCAAAGTAAGTTATCTTTGGGGCGGTCAGTACGCGAAATTACACAAATGAACGCCAGCCATATAATTTCTCCTGTTGTCAGCACAATTGATTCCCTTACATCAAAATTGTGATTGTTATTTATTGAAAATCAAGCATCACAGACACAAAAAAAGAAGAAGAAACAATCGGTTTTGTAGCATAGCTCGTTTTATTGTTTAAACAGTTTTGCATAGGAAATATATCCACTTCCAGTAATTGACTGCAGTAAAAACAGCTGCTAGCAGTATAGGCTGGATATAACAGTAACAATCACAAAAAAAGTCAAGCATTATTTACACTCATTTTTAATCTTGTGGCAATTTTATCCCCTACATCAAATGTAGCTAGCTTAAAGGCAATGCCTACTGTTTAGCTGTGAAAACTGCAACAAAAATTTTTTAACCAAATCAAGAAAGAAAAACAAGACCTTCACTGTACAGTCTCTTGAAGGATACCTGCATTTCTCGAACGGTGAATAAAACAAGTCTGTAAAGTCTTCTATGATGTACATTCAGGAATATACACTGCCTTTTGCATACATCTGCGGTGTTACTACATTCACTAAAGGCTGATACAACCTTCAAACATTTGTTAGTGTAGTTGATGTTCATGTTAAAAATGCATGGCTCAAATAAATGCTTTTTGAAAAGGGTGTAAAAGTGCCACAAGACCTGAAAGAAATCAACCCTGCTGTGGAGCTGGCAAGCATCTTTTTTGTTTTTTTTGTTCTTTTTATTTATTTTTTTTAACTGACATTTTTTTTCATCTACTGTAGTTCTAAGTGTAGCATTGAACAATCTAAAGAAACACACTGCCCAACTATTTATTTAATCTCATCAAAGAAATATCGAGAGACCAGGGCACTCCATTCAATAGGACTAAAATATTCAAAAATGAACAGAGCACAAAAACACTTAAAAAGAGGACACGTCACATAAAACCTGGGGGGAAAATAAAACATATTGTAAGATTAAAAATACAGGAAGAAGCAACCCACACATTCTGTTTTGACTGCTTTTTTTTCTACATTTCTATTTTTTCCCAAAGAAATTCAATCAGCGTTGTTTTGTTTTTCGTTTTTTATGTACAATGTGAAGTCCACTGAGACTGTGAGCTGGAACAGGCACTGCTTAACATATATATACTGTATATATATTTTTTTGTCTTTTTTTTTTTTTTTTGGTAAACATCTCAAAATATGCTGGTTTTTAATATGTTCCTGTTTATGTCTACCTGATGTTCATTCATGCCATTGGAAATGCCCTTGGAAAACAGAACTGAAGAAATGAACTGAAAGATTCTCCTGTGGTCAATCCATATTCAGGTGAACTAAATAAAGATATTGCGTGAGTGCCACTAGCGTCTCCTTGCATAAGGAAAATACTTGTGGCCTTCTCGGTGTCCATGAGCATGGCTTTCATAACTAACTCTACATGTAATACTTAACTTTAACCAGGCCATCGTCTCATATCATGTAATACATGTAATGCTATGAAAATCTAATTTCTTGACAACAAACTGAAAAAAAAAAAAATTATAATATTAATAATAATCAGCCCTTTGAAAAGGAATGAACAACAAATCTAAAAATCATTACTGAGACACAAAAAAAGTAGTAATTGACCAAAAAAATCCTCTCAGAAGCCTCATAACACTGTGTGCTGTGGTGAGCGACACTGTGACACGATCACAAAAAAATAAACAGATGGAAGTATTCAGGCCCGAAATCTGATGGTACACGCAAACCAAACAACAACGTGCCAATGAGAGGGCTAGTGGGAACTGCGGAAAGTGCAAATGCTCAGCTGTTTGCCAAACTCTCCTGTGCCGACGTCATAAACAGATACCTGTGGGGCTGCGCGAAGGCTGTCGGGAGTTAGAGTCCTCCCAGTACTGACCTTATCCTTACTACATGATGAAGGTGATGAACATTACTCAACATGGCTATCACAGCCCACAGTGAACGCGTAAATACTGTGAAATGAACATGCTTCGATTTCAGCTTCAGCTCGATGTGCGGTAGAAAAGTTCCAAGGTCTCGTCAGAAACCAGATGAGCCACTGTACTGTAGCTAAATTAACTATCTTTTGCCGGAGACAGCAGAATAACATGTTGCTAATAGCATTACCCTAGTAATCACTGACGACAGGATCGAATCACTTGCCTTTTCAAAAGGGAAGACTATTTTCCCCTTCTGCCCGAATCAGCAAAACTTATTCCCATTTCTGCAAATCGCATAATCAAGTCACACAGCCAAGGTCGACGCTAATAGAAACAACACAACAGGTTAATCTACATGAAGCACAACAAATGACCTTCATCATTTACTTTTTAACATTTACACACTGACGTAGGAATTTACCTCCACAACAAAGTACAACGAATTCAAATGAAAAATCTGATTTGTATGGGCAGCTGGAGTTGTACCCCAAGTCCAGATTTAAACATAAAAAAAAATCATATTAAACAAATTCCTTACATTTATAAATTTAGCTTTTTTTTTTTCTTTTTTTTTTACAAATAAGGGTAAAGAAAAAAATACAGTGTACAAACTTTTGTCTACAAGGCAGGCATTTGAACAGATAAACCCTCATTTTTCCATACCATGTGGAGTCAGAGTTAACCAGATACATACAGTACTCTGGCACACTCACATCAACACTAACCACCCAAGCTAGCAGAGCAAAATTTACCCACTATAAGACTAACAGACTATTGCTATGACTTAAATGCCGATAACGAACTCGAATCAGGGGCCTTATTCTTAATTCTTCTAAATAAAAAAAAAAAAGAGATATGTCACCCTTCGCAATATGAAGTTCAAAACGAAATTCATCTTTTCCTATTTTTATGACACACATTCACATCACAAACTCTAGGTCTCACATTAACCAAAGGAAAAACCAACCAAACAAACAAAAACTTTGTTTTACATTACTTTTACATATCAACTTTAGAAGTCCTAAAAAGTTCATTTTTAAAATGATGTGGCCTATTTTGTTTTACAATTACACCAAAAAGGGGCAAGTAAATTCATTTCATGTTTAAAAAGCTTGCTCTTTCCAAGCAAGAGTAAAGGAAAAAAAAATTACAGTGTACAAACTTTTGTCCAGAAGGCAGGCAGCTGAATAAAAACAGAGGCTCATTTGCTCGTCCCATGTAGTGTCAGTGTCCCACACGGTCTGCCACACACTCGCACTGACGAACATGTCTTCACAGAGCTGCCAGAGCAGATTCTATCCATAAGGACTACCAGAGACTAATCCCATCAGTATGGCCAACGCAGTCACCCGTACCTACAGCCATGTTCACAAACACCACAACGATCCTCTGACCCTGACACTACCATCAGTCTGTGGGAAATGCACTTCAGTGGCACGGCTAATGGCCAAAAAGGCTGCAAAGCACTTCAACGTTCTCAAATCCAATAACAATAAGGAAAAAATATATAATAATCTTAACAGGGACAGCAGTGCACATAAAATGGGGTGCTTCCTTTCGGTCAATTTTTCTTTAACAATAAGAAAAAGCATATTTGTGAAGGAGGAAAGATTGAGATTGACTTGAGTTTTTCCATCTAGCCTTTTTTATTTATATTATTTATTTATTTTTTAATTTTGAGGACATGGATAAACAAGAGCGACAGGTCTGATGTAGAAGAAACCAGTAATTGAATGGACCAGGTATATGTTATATACCAGGATATGTTGAATGTCTTTGCACAATACAGTACAAAGATGAAATCCAATCACTGATATCGATATGATGCTCTGTGATAAATCATGCCTGAGTTACTGTTGTACTGTTTTTATGAAATCGTTCATTTCAAAGGGCACTGGAGGTGGATGATTGCCTACATGCTGTATAAGTGCTCAGCGTTTAAACCGCAGGAAAAAAAAAAAGACTGCATAAGGCCCTTCCTCTGAAGTCCGAAATTTACCACAAGTAGAATATGCGACAGATCAGGAGCTCGAATGTCGTCTCCGAACCTGACTGATATCCTGATAAGGCTAAACCTGCAATGATCTCCAAGATAAGAAACAATAAAAAGATAGAATTTCTTTTTTCTGATTGTAAGAAGTTTAAACACGCAACTATAGCGTGGTGATTGTAATGCATTTCATAGCAAGTCACTTTTTTTTTTCCCCATAAAAATTTAAGGCATCTACTTTTGTACTTGCATATCATTACTGATAATATGCACAACGGATGCTGAAGATTCGTCTTCACAGCTTTCATGATACAGTACCGACAGTTAAATGTGTTTTGAAAAGATGCTGTGTGTGGACAGAGCGAATTCACAGGCGATATGCAGAGTGTTGGATAACAACCATAGTCCTCGTTGTATCAATAATCTGAGCCGGGAATGAATTGGATTCCGCTCAGCGGCGTATACTGTAACGCTGTACGCAGAAACATGTTCGCTTAAGCGCTAATTCTTAAATTTCCATGCTGATTGTCAGTCTCAAGTCAAGCTTTTCCTCTGGAAATGAGCCGTTTTTGTTCCAGGAGTTATGCTAGCACCCCAGTGTGAAGTAAAAAAAAAAGTTGGTTAGTCACAGTAGGCAGACCAGTGACTTTGCAGCCATGTTAGACCAAACGAAGCATGCTACAAATTTTAGAAGGAAAAAAAAAAAAAAACACAGAGAAAACAAAACTAAACTATCCTTGCATGCGTCTCTCCACCTTTAGTACACTCAAGGAAAAAGAATTAAAATAAAATAAAGATCAGACCTTGTCACACACTGCATAGAAAGCAGTTCCCACTTTGGTCAAAAAAAAAAAAAGAAAGAACAAAAAGAAGGGAAAATTACAACAACATCAACAGCAACATTAACATTGACAACATCAACAAAATAAATGTATACACTATTTGTATCTCCGTACTAGCTTCTAATCGACATAGCTAAAAGCACTACCTACATAGGCAAAACGTGGTATTGCATAATTCTTATAATTCTCGACCCCTCCCTCCCCTCGATAATGACTGGAAGATGAAAACAAAACAAAACAAACAAACAAAAAAAAAAAACACCAAAATACTGAAAAATAATGCTGTTTGATTATAAACTTTAGAACAGCAACTATACACAGCCTTGATATGCACTGTAAATGTGAGATAAAGTAGTAAATGAAGCTAAAAATCAACAATGACAATTTCATCCAGAGTACAAAATATTTCTTATCATAAAAATGTTAATTCTTTTTTTTTTTTAAACGGTAATAAATGCAGCAAAAACAAGTGTAGTGATGATTTCTATATTCAAAGGCAAGGCACGTAATGTGGACTATATATATCCGTGCAAATTAAGATTATTGGAAAGATTAGTTATATAAATATATCTGATTGGAGAGGCGATGGCATTGGGACTGCCGTGAACAATCGGAGATTAACGGGACTACAACTTTCAAGATTCATCAAAATGGGCGTAAAAGAAGCACCATGAGACCTAGCCTCACCCTGCAGGTTAGTGTTTAACTGAGTGCAGATTTAACACATAAACACGCACACATGCACGCACACACACACACGCACGCACACACACACACATATTCGTGCACACACATTTACTCTTAAATTACTTCACCAGCCTGCGTTTCTTGTGTTTCTTGTAATATCACAATGTAAACAGTAGCTTTATAAGCTAATGGCCCAAATGAAAATGCACACTAGATAGGTAGGGATTATACTTAAAAAAAAATAAAAATAAAAAATAAAAAGCAATTTTATACACGCTGTGTGTTTGTGTCTTTTCACCTTTTTAAGTTTCTGTAGGTCATTTTACAGAATAAATAAAATTAAAAAAAACTACCCGAGTGCTTGGGTACGGCTCAAGATAAGTGCTGTTTTGTTCGTGTTCAGTTCTGCTCAGGTAAACGTTTACTGTCAATCATACTTCCCCACTCTCAACTTGCCACCATGTTCATATTTGAGGATGCAATTATTTTTTTTCTTATTTAAAAGTGAACTTAAAACAGTTACTCCCCCCCTTCCTTTAGAGTCCTAGGGCAGACAGACTATGATAGCTTCCCTTCAGAAAAAAAAAAATCATTTGAATTGCACTTGCCTCATATGAGATATTTCCTTTTTTTTCTATTATCCCAAATCCTTTGTAAAGGATACATCAAGAAGATTCACTGGGGTCTGTTTTCTAAAATAGTAACACAGGTCATTTTTTTTTTTTTCACTATAGAAATTCTGAGTTCTTAACTCTTAAGAGTAGAATATTAACCTTTAGCTCTAAAGGAAATACAAATCCAAAATTGACAAGATTACAGATACCAAAAGGTGCCTTTTCATCATGAAAAAAAATGAAATTTAGAAGGCAAACAAACAAACAAACAAACAAAAAAATATGGATTGCTGAATTTTGTTCCTATAGACATGTAATGATGTGGGTTGAGCCTTCTTAGATAAGTCAGAATTAGAGCCTGCATTTCAAACAAGAAAAAATAATAATAATAAAGTCCAGCCAGCCAGCCCTTGTGTGCCTCTTCTTCTACACCTGCTCAAAAACCAAACCTAGCAATTGTGACATAAGAATGAGAAGAAAAGAAAAGAAAAAAAAAAAAAAGCACTACAAGAGACTAGAAGTCATGCAAAACATTAAGGCATCTAATTAGTTTTTTTTTTGTATGGAAAATATCACAGTATGTCAGTTGAGGGGCCTTCTTACACAACGACTGACTGGCATGGAGAGGCTCGTGCCAGCTTTGACCCACTCTCCTGTTCTAGGGCAAAGTCCTTCAGTGGGAGGGACAAAAGTCAGTGGAGATTGTGTAAGTGCTGCTTGCTGGTTTGTCCACGGACCTGTCACTCCAGAGTCAAGGCTCGCCTCCCCTGTTTACACCCCTCAGTTACTTGTCTCTGCCTGAAGAAGGGGCTCACCAATGATGTTTATGCTGTAATTCTGGACATTTGTTGGCAGAATCTGAGTCCCGTTCGACACTTGGAATGGAATTAAGCTCGCCCAGGTACCAGGACTGTGGACACACGAGAGAGAGAAAAGAGAAGGGGGGAGAGAGAGGAAAACAAACATCACATATCAGATAATAGACTTGCCTAAAAAACTAAATAATAATAATAATAATAATAATAATAATTCCAAAAATAATTTTAGAAAACAGTAAAACTCAGAGCCAAGAATATTTTCTTAGATTTTGCAATTTGCCTGAAAGACCTTGAAACCTCGCAATCAGCCAAACTGATATTTGTTTAAAAATATTTTTTGTTATATTAAATAAAGCTACTTATATGCTGCATGCTATATACTTTACATACTACATATAATTAAATACTTCATAAATTTGAATGACTGCTTAGCAAATAAATAAAATAAATAAATAGAAATTTTTTTATCACATTGAGAATGCGTCACCAGGTTTAACAAAGGACAATATGAAACGATTTTAAATCGGGTCTGTGATATGTATCAATGTCTATTAGCAGTACAGGTCTCAATTATTTCCCACAGTCTGAAGGGCTTCATCCCTCCTTCAGCACTGACAGCACAGGAAACTCCGAGGAACAAAGGCGCCTCAGTAAGTGGATATTGCAAAAGAGGAGTCCCACAGAGAGCTGACACCCTCCCTCTGATCAATAGGGTTAAGTCAGAGGCTGATTGTGTACCGCACTTTCCCATCCGCATTCAGCACATGCTAGCCGCACAACAACACAAGACTGTTAATTGCGAGCCACGGCGCAGGCCTTGAATGCGAGAGACGCCGCGATGCACAAACAGCATGTTGTTCCCTGGAGGGAGGACAGCGGGGGTCTGAATGGTATGTACATGTGTCGAATAATTAGCCAGGCCAGAAACCAGTCCACCCTCCTCCTTTCCCGTCTCCTTCTTAAATACCTGTCTCACACAATCGCTGCTTTCTGTTTGCAGATTACAGAGCGTGCTCCTGCTCTTTCAACACCACCCGGCGCACACAACCACCGCTTTGTTATTTTCTCCCTTTTACTTTTTCCCCCCCTAGCAAAAAAAAAAAAAAAAAGAAAGGGAGGACAGGGCAGGCCGGGGGTGGGCGAGGGCGTACTGGGGTGTTTGACGGAAGGCAACAGTAAAGAGAAGAAAGTGAGCGACTTTTCCCTAGGATCTCCGGCTGCAGGTGCATAGCTTCAGTGGATCAGCTTTAGTTGTGAGGAGGGGGAGCAGTGAGGGGGGTTTTAGGGGGTTTTCTTTGGCAGTTTGTTTGTTTTTCCAAAGGGGACACGAGGGCTCGGGCTGATGCCTGGGGAAGACAACAGGGTCTTGGCAGACCTAGAACACTGACTTTATTTTTCCCATGGCTGCCTGCAGTGATACGGCTGACTGTGGCCATGAATGTGGCTAATGACTTAGTCTGCATTTTATACAAATCCCCTGCAGCTTGAGGCCTAGACGTCACTTAAAACAATGGAGGCAAAGTTCATGATTCAATGGCCAGAAACATGGTCAGAATTTACAAAGCATGGGATATGAAGGAAGAAAAAGGAAGGAAACGCGATGCTACACAAGTGAACAAAACTATCTCAACATTTTTGTATTTTTTTTTCTTATTTCCTCCATAGCTTCTTTCTCCTGCTTCTGCCATCCCCCTCCCTTTCCTTCTCCTCTTTCTGGTCTGCTAAAAATCATCTGACAGGAAACGAGAGATTAAGTTTTTCCTACCTTGCTGAACAAAGAGAGCACAGAGGAGGGAAACACTCAGCAGCGATTTTGGCTTTGTATTTTTCTTTTTCTTTTAGTTAAGATATCTTTTTATCCCTTTCTTTTTTAAGTTCCGCTCTCCCTTTGTAACATACTACTCACTCTATAGGAACAGAGGAGACCTCAGCAGCAGGGGATTACTTTGTAAGCTCAGTGCACATGGTCCTCAACCCTTCTGTCCTCCCATGACTCCCTGCTCCAACTCCATTCTCAGCTTTTGCAGACTGCCCGGCCGTAGCTCATGGGGTGCCACCCCCTTATTTAACAATTTCAACTTCAGCCTGGCATTACCTAATGTCTGGTTTCCCTTGGATACCAGATGGCTTAATACATGACAGCTCCCCGTCCACAGGAACCCAAGGAGGGGAGGAGAGGGGAACAAACTATTTTCCCCTCATGCGTGATTGACCTGATCAGATTCTACACAGTGGAATCACACTCCATGCTCATGGCTTTTTGTCCCACCAAAATCCTCCTGCCTGTAGTGGTAGACATACAGCATACTTCGCTTAGGGATGAGACCCTAAATAGATTATCTAATGGCATCTTAATGGATAGTTGACCCTATTTCCTACAGGATGGCAATGCTCAAGGCAGGATCCAACTCAATTTGCCTTGAACCATGGAGCACCATGCATGACGCTGTACCAATGCAGCCCCATCCACATGTGAGCCACATATTACATTTACATATATTACCTGTCAAATATGTGGAGATGTATGATTTTTCTAAATATTAGTAATAAATTATTTTTTTTTCTTTCAATTAACCATGGTCAAGAAAATCACATGTAACATGTTTTATGTATTTGTAATACTGAAAAAAATAATAAAATCACATTACAGTACATGCTCAGAAAAAAAAACTCGCTTAGCAGATGTAACTGATGTGCACACGTTCTTCAAATAAGAAATTACTTCAAATATTCCCACAGATGCTCGTGTGCCTCTTGGAGGACTTTCATGTGGTTTGTGGAGCTGTTTGGACATGTGTCTCTCTCTATCACTTTGTTTTATTCAACTCCTTCCAGAGCATCTTGATTGGGTTAAAATCAACTGAATGGAGAGACAGCTCTGTTATAGACAGCTCTGCTTTCTTCCTTTCATTTATCACTTAATCAGCATCGAGGTGTGTATTTTTTGAAAACACTGTACAGTGAGTGTCAACTACAGCTAACCACACTATCCAAAATCTTTCTATTAATACAAACTGGCTATATGAAATTATTTGACATTTCCTTTGTCATGGAAATCCTTGGTCACAACCTATCCAACTGCAAAATTGGCCACGATTGTGTTATATATCTGAAACTAAACAGGGAAGTGTCTTCTCTTTTATTATTTTGTATAAATGAGAAAATCTACAGAAAGAGGCTCTGCAACCTCACTGACTACAGAGGAAGTCTAAGCGTGTTGCTTCTCTACCTGACTGCAGAATAAGTGCCAACAGGAAGTGCTGAGCAAGGCTTTGTCCAGCCACGCCACAGGAAGGGATTGAGAGGAAGAGAGAGAGGAAAAGAGAACGAGAGAGAGAGACTCTAAAAAAACAAAAAAGCGAAAGACAGAGAGGCTGAGAAATGTAAATTTTCTAAAGAAACAGCCAGACAGATATATATATATATATATACTCAGAGAGAAAGAGGTTGGTTTGTCAAGGGCAAAATCCAGCTTTCTACATTTACAGTAAGGCCCAGAATTTATAAACCTACCCTGTATGGTAGGTCCTGCTCATTACAATCTCTCCTCTTGTCTGTTTCTATAGACCTACAGAGGATAGAAATGATTTCTCGGTCTTTTAAGCATATAAATTGAAATTCAAAGTAACAGTTTTATCTGTGAGACTGAAAACAACTTGTGATGTCAGATGATGTATATGAATATGGTATGATGAAATGAAAATGAAAAAGACAGAAAAAAAAATAATTATAGGCCAATTTATGAAAGTTTAAAGACGTTTCTTAATATCTGTCCATTACAGATATTAAGAAAACACTAATTTGAATTGATGCACCGTTATTGATATTTAATATGTGGTTTTATAGATTCAAAACAGAATGTCTCTATGAGAATCCAATAAATCATTGGCACTTTTATTACTGTTTGCCTTACAATTATTATGGTGCATTATTTTTTATGTTTTTACTGTACATTTTTCTGTCATTAGTTTTTAGCAGCGGAGACTGATTTCAAAACTGCCAAAAAAACAAACAAACTGGAGGCCGATTATATGCACATGTCCATGCACACACATTTTTATATCTTAAAAAACTGATACAAAATATTAGAAAATGCTAAACATTTTAAGCTAATTTCAGAAATGTCACATATGCTGTCTGGCTAATACCAACACACACCAGTTTTCTATTCTGAAGGGAAAAAAATATGAAGAATATAGGAAGAAAATATTATTATTATTTCATAGTCGGTACCATGTTTACTTGTAAGTCTATTATTATATGCATTGTACTGTGTGATGAGCAGATCAAATCATATAACAGCATGTCATAAAGCAAAAGAGGAGTAAGAAATACGATCCTGGTTTCTCCTGCTGTTTCAAGGCATATGAGTGACATAGGAATTTTACTAAAAGCTACTTTTTATTTGCTTTTTCAGAGCCTGCTTCCATGGGGAAAAAAATCGATCGAAAGACTTGAGGTTGAAAAGAAGGCACAGACAGGAAAAAAAAAATCTGTTACATATTCTGACACACAATCTTCAAAGGCTCCTCTGATGCTTTTGGCACATTCTCATATGTTAAATTGGGCAAACATTCATATGGATGTAATCTGAAGTTCCAGAAAAGGTGTAAAGACTCAAGTCATGTCTGATATCCACTTCCTGGAATTAAAAACGGACTCTGTTCCACACCAAGTTGCTGAATCATGCTGCCTTCTTTCCCCCATTCACATTCTCCCTCGATAAAAGCTACAAAAAAAGTGAATGTCGACAGCACTGTTAAATATTTATCAAAGTTTCAAAGTCTTATCGATCCTGCTCTACATGTAATAGCCTATTATCTTATACGCGCGGTAACCACTTTAATAGGAACACCTGTACCACTCCTTATTCACATACTAATTCACAAATCAAACACAAGGCAGCAGCTCAAGAGCTTTGTGTAATGTTCACATCAAACATTTAGAATGAGGGAAAAGTGGCTTGACTATGGCATGGCTGCTGGTGCCAGGCAGATGAGATTTTCACACACATTAAGCAGTTCTCTGTGTGGAAATGCCTTATTGATGAGTGAGAGGTCAAAGGAAAATGACCAGTTTCGTTTAAACAAAAAGGAAGATTTTGGTCATTTTAATAGTGTTTATATTTTCATGGTGAGCAGAAAAGATCTCAGACTGCACAACATATTGATCTTTGGGCCGGAGGACCATGTGGAGTTGCCAAAAACAGGAATCTGAAGCTACAGTTTACTGAAACTCCACAGTTGACTACTGGAATATCTTCAGCTATTTAGTTTTAGCCAGTGTAGCCACAGATTACCACATTTTTCCCATTCTGACGTCTGATGTAAACAGTTATCAGACCAGTATCGGCATGATTTCAAGCATTGCACTGCTTCCATCCCATAAAAAATTTACCATAGTATACAGTAGATACCATGGTAATCCAATGGTATCTGTACCAAAGTATATAGTATGATGTTATCGTTCGCAGTTCAATGGTACTCACTTGCAGCTATAGTACACGTACTGTACCACACTATGGTCCATGGTACATAGTTTGGTACATGGTTCTATCATGTATTATAATCTGGTACTATGGAACACGTACCAAGATACTGGATCAAAAATATGTTATTTATAATTATGTACCATGTGGTAATATTTATACCACTGTAGTGCCGTTTTACTTGTTATGGTACCACAGTGGCTACCAAAGTTCAGCAAGTATTCATGTATCATAACAGGAGTACCGTATCTAAGATGGTACAGCATGTACAAACATACCATATTATATACCTGTTGGTAGCCATTGTGGAACCCAATAACTTCACCAAAGTACACCATAGTACTCCCATGATACCCAGTGCCACAGTACCCACCCTGATACTCTATAATGCCCAATGGTGCAAGCCATTATAATATCTTATACTTAGTGCCATGGTGATACTATGGTGTATACTATAGGTTATCATGGTACCATAGTAAAATGTCTTATTGGATCTACATATAGCTGAATAAATAACCACATCAAGGAGCAGATCTCAGATGTTCCTAATAAAGTGCATTCTAAATTATTTTTTTTAACTGTGAAATTTATTGAAGATGTTCTGTTCAGTGGAAACTGTTTATTACAGAATGCAGATTTGAAAAAAAAAAATCAACAAGGTGAAGTTTAAAAAGTATGTATTTGCAAAAATGATGCATGGTTGCGATAAAGGCAAAAACAACAAAAAAAAAAACAAGAAAACAAGAACACAGGAGAAACTTGATGGAGAGGTGGGTTGAAAATAAAGGAAACGTTTACCTTTGCCAAGAAATCCCCAAAGCCTCCTCTGAGCCATAAGACCTGATGTTTTGATTCACGGGCCAGTCACAAATCCTCAGCTGTCAATCAAACACCTCTCAGTCAGACAACGGGGCCAGCACAACGGTACTAACACACACACATGTAGCATGCAACAAGGCCAGGAGCAGACTGTGCCAAAACTACAGACACATGATTAACTTGCTCTTTTTTTATGTTGTATTTTAATATATTATTTAGTCTTCTAACATCTGATTGTATGTCTAAATTATAATATTTTAATTACAAGTTCCTGGACCAAAGGTTAGAATGAAATTAGCCTAATTTCCTATTTCAGCTACTTTGATTCAAACATTATATTTAAAAATTGGAAAAATGGTGCCTGAAAAGATGTAAAATGTACAAACAGCAAATGTTATATGTAGCATGCAACATTAATGGGGTAACCATTAACTTTCCTGGAAGCAAAAGAAGAGGTTAGTTTACAAAACTAAGGACTGGGTTACATGGATATCATTCATCTGTGCCAAAATGCTCCTGTATGGGAACAGGGACGTGCATTCCATCTGGCGCATGCACCTCGTCATGTAAGCTGCTGTTAGACATGTTCAAGCAGATGGGTTGACTGAAGTATGGCCATGCTGTGTGCTGTCAAATATGTTCTATGTATATTTTTGCCTTTTTGTGCTGACCTGTAATAGTCAGCATGTGCATGGACGAGAAGAGAGCATAAAAAAACGCGTTTCTATAGACACTCATACACAAATGGACTGACAATGTATAAATGAGACTGCAACCGGGACAAATGTAAAGTCTATCAAACAAACAAAAATATACAGAACTATTTATATATATATTTGAAAGGGGTAGAATTTGTCACTTCATCAGTCTCTCCATTTCCCTAATGCCTGGCGAAATATATTGCCATCCTTTTCCGCCCACCTGCGATGCTGCCGGTTATCAGATGCACAGGCTCTTTACGAGCTTTAATCAGGTCCGTTCAATCCTTGAATATTCAGTGGCACTTATTCTCAGTCAATAACGCTAGCCATTTCTGGAACAGTGCCTGCCCCATTCCCAACATAAATCCATTTCCACTGCAATGAATCTAGGAAGGCAAATAATTGATTTTCTATATTTACTCCACAGATGCTTTAGCGCTGACCCAAAGAGGCTTGGCTGGATAAAATATCCATTTCCCAGAGTGAAAGCCACATGAATTAGCAGATTGAGCACAAGCATTAACGCTGAACAGGAAATTATTGGAAATTTCACTGGTCGTACAGAAGCCCAGTCTTGGCAGGTGCCAGTTTGAATGATAAATACGATTTCCACTGAAAAGCTTGTGGAGAAAAGATATGATGTAGAAGAAATTCTGGAAAGAAAAAAAAAACTTTTCCAGAGAAAAGAGTTTCGAGCTTAGTATGGATAGAATAGGAATGTTAATTTGCACTGAAACTGAACTGAATTACATGTACGCAGTTGAGCTTGTAATACAACGTACTGTATGATGGGATATAGGAAAGGGTTTTTTTGTTTGTTTTTTTCAGAACTCGAGTGACTCAGTTTCACACTGTTAGTGTGCGGATATCCACCTCCATCAGTACAGCTGCCAAATTTACTTCCCTACACAAGTATGTGTGTGCATGTATGTGTGTATGTGTGTATATGTGTGTGTGCTAAAGCCAGAAAACAATGGCTTTTTGGGCGAAGTCGAGGTCAGCTATCAGACAGTTACAGTGGCAGGCATTCCTTCGTCCTGTTTTGGTAAACCCCCCCCCACCACACACACACACACACACACACATAAAAAAAACACCATCATAATATGTGCTGAAAAGGAACCACAAATGCAGTAATTAGTGTGAATGCATAAACTCAAGTTCAAGGACGTTTGTCCTGGAAAAGAGTTCACATCAGGACTTTTCGTTAGGATTTTAAACTGCACCTCAACAACTAAACAAAAACACAGAGAAAAAGACCAAGGAGACTGTCATCACTAACCTCCTAAAACTTACTTTTTAGCAATATAAGATCTATACTGATCTGTACAAGTTTCCATTGGACACCTGAAACAACAAAACCCTGTTTTTTTTGTTTTTTTAATTCCAAGGCTTATTATTACAAAATTTAATTATATGCCTGCAAAGGTACTCATGCTGAACTGACACCGAAGCTTATCTTACTCACAGAGGTGCAGCTTGATCAAATATCACCTGATATGTCAGTGTCAAGTAAATAACAACAGCACGGCCCAAACATGCAGACTCGGGTCATCAATTAGGAGCTGGTAAGATTCTCGAGAATGCTTCTGGAGTTGTAGGTGCCATCTGTCCATAGCGGCGCCAGATCATAGAGGTACATCTCAGCCAAGTTAGCGCTAATGAACAGCTGTGTGTGGGGACTGGATAAGCGTGCTAACATTAGATAAAACCAAACAATTTTGATCAGCGATCAGTCCCAGAAGTGAGACTACGGCTTTCTCTTGGGATCGGAAAGAGAGCAGGAGCAGCTAAAAGCGAGTAAGACCCCCTTAGGGAGAACGGATAATGAAATCTTTCCCTCGTTGGTGTTTTGATGAGCACTTTACACAGGGGCTTCAGTCAGTATGTGTGCTGCTACTTACATATGTGAATTCACCTGTTATTTTCCCCAAGTGTACATGGGTGAGAAAATCGAGATCCAAACGGGCCTATGGAACAACAATGCCATTGTAACACACACACACTGTGACCATCTGCCTTGTATGTCTGTCAGAGGTTTTACTAAACCTATTTTGTCTGTACAGTTAATTATCCACACAAACTCTAATCCAATTCTGAATCCTGGTTATATTCGGAGCACTAGTTGATAAATCTGTGACCAATTTAAGTTTATTTATAACGTATGAAAGCTGTGCAAGGAAACATTAATTCCTCTTACAGTATCAATGAATCAGGGTCATGACCCTTGCTTTTCACTCGGGATAGATTACGCAAGTTGTGTTTAAGGTTTTCTCTGAAGTCTGGACTTATCACGAGAAAGTGGCAATTAGTCCTAATAGCTGCACTCTAACCACACGCCCATTTAAAATCTGTTCTTAATCCTCTGGATCTTTGTCATATGTTAAATACGTACAGCATTCATGACCTAAACCTTATGGCATACAGTACACATATACATACATGGATTAAACTGTAGTTCTGGGTTTGTAAAGAATAAAAAGAGTGGTTTTATGCGATGAAGCACAATACATTGTAATTATAGTTTGGCAACTTAATCTGATCATTTTTATAAAGGTGGTCACATGACCAGACCTTTTCAACCATTACCCTAAATAAAAAAAATATGACTAGGTCTGAGCTCTATAGAAAGCGTGTATAAAAGAGATATATAGCCATTAGTTACATGTTTCTCTGAAGTCTGGACTTATCACGAGAACGTGCTTTGGGGG
>JAQMYJ010000001.1:22081234-22091234 GCA_030014305.1 Clarias laeviceps
CGTACAAGCATTTCACTGCATATCGTACTGTGTATGACTGTGTATGTGACAAATAAAATTTGAATTTGAATTTGAATGTTTAATACTTTAAAAAATTGGCCATATTGTGTTTAAAATGTTAGTTAGTTGACAGTAATTTCTTCTTTCTCTATTTAAAGCGTACCTACATACAGGCTTTACAACATCTTCAAATCCATTAGATTAAACTTTTATAAAAACAGTGTTAGATGCATAATGAAAGGGTTATGTTTGATGCCTGCAATCTAAAATATTAGAAAGTTTTCTTTTTGTTAAACTATCATGAACCACTAGTTCTATACTTAAGATCACTTAAGATTCATTTAACATGGTAAGAATGCACCATGAATGTGTAAAAAATGGAAAACGCTCAATCACTTTAGTTTAAGGGCATCAAATCTTCAAATAAACCTTTAATAAAGCATCTAGATTAAAAACATATAATGTCACCTGATGAGTTTTGACATCAGTTATTTATAAAGCATCTAACTTTATTTCTGAATATAAAAATAATCTATCTGATAAAAGCAATATCACTTGGGAAAGACTGCTGCTGCTTATTGTAACGATGTACTCCTTATTATACCAAATATCAGCATGGCTGTGAATCACACAGGTCATTTATTTTCTACTTGATTGTGAGTTAAATTAAATAACTTCTTGACTACGTTGTTGAAAGCTGGAACTAATTGAACAACACTGTCGTTTTAACCATCGTAAACAAGAATTAAACATATATATATATTTTTTTAAAAGACCCGGGGGTTTTGCCTCAGAGCTGTGCAAGGAGTAAAACCCATGTACTTGTATAGCTGAGAAAAAAATCCAGAAAGGCTAGAAAATCTTAAGTGGTAATTTGATCTTACCCTGCTGCTCCTATAAGGCCCTTGTGTACACAGATAATTATTGCAAATGAGCTATGCTCAAACAGTTGTCTCATCAGCAACAGGAAAAGCAATCACACATATACAGTACGTGCATGTACACACAACCTATAACATATGTCCACGCTCTGGTCTTTTTATTTTTTTTCAAACTGATAAAAATCTAAACATTAAGCATCCATCTGCATTCTATTTAATGGTTAATTGGGGGTTAACAAGTCAAGAGCAGACACAGAGATAGAGGGAAATAAAAGGTGCGGAAAGTGAGACATGGGAAAAAAAGATACTAAAAGCAAGTGAGAGAAAGAGAGAGAAGCAGAAAGACAAAGGACAAAGAATGGAAAGAAAGCATAAACAAGAGCACCGGCGTGAGAGATAAAGAGAAAACAGAGAGGAGCGAGCATCAGCACAGTGAGTGGGCCCTGCCGAGCGTCTGGAGTCTAGACACTCATTCTCAGGTTGCAGACAGGGCTACAGGGAGTGCCAAGCCCCACGGCATGCTGGGAAGGGCCGGCTGTACGGCTGTAAGGTGACTCCCCGGTGACGACTGTAATGCATACGGGTCCCGTGTTACACCACACGGCCAACAAAGGCCCGGCAAGGGAATGCAGGTGTCAATACAACTCATTCTCAACTCATCACCCTGCATAAAGGCCAGGGTATACCGGAGATGTTATTTACCCTGCTAAGTGCCTCAAAAGCCACAGGTCCGACATGGGTCAGACCCGCGCTATACAAATGACTACGCCGGAGCACATAAAAGTTCTGGCTTACATAAACACAATGAATGGCTGATATATTACCTTGTCTGTTTGTGACACTTCTCCTTATTCGGCGTATCGCGGTTGAAACGAAAGACAGCAAGTGTGTGGCTGAGGCGGTAAAACGTATAAACATTAGCAGCACATCTGCACGTACGAGATCGTCACACTAAAAAGTTGTCTTGTTCTTCCAAGTGTGCGTACATACCTCAATCCTTCATTCTCTATGGGTCTGTCTGTGTCATTTTATCTAGCCATCTATCTTCTAACCATAAAAGTGTGACCTCTGTTTCAACATTCTTTTCATCCACATGTAATTATCTATAATGGCCCGAGCTTTGGCGGAATTAAAACATGTTAACACTTAAGATAATTGCGGCGTGACAAAAGAGAAGAGAGGCTTCATGGGCTGCACCCCGGGATATGAAAAGTCTATCAATAAGCAAAACTTTCTCGGCCTTTTAAAAAAAAGCTCAGAGCTCCGCAGTACATCTGTGGTGGGGAGCAGCACATGTCTCAGTCTCCGTCCAGCTCTGCCAAACCAGAGAGCAATAAAAGCACAGGCTTGCCATTACTCTAACTCAGGAGCAAGGCAGGAGAAAACCACTAATTATTATGAAGCCGCGTGCAGATGAATTCAATTAGAGGAGGGTGGAAAACTCTAGCCTCGAACTGGGCCTTTCTCGCGGAACAGAACTGACACACACACACACACACACACACAGAAAAAACACTCAGATCTGTTTCTACTTTTATAACCGTATTCTACCACGTTGCTCAACAACATATGAGCCAAACCAGTTCACTTTTTTGTGAAATAATTAAAATGTGCGTAATACTAATAATATGAATGAATTCTTTGTGGGAGAATGCTAAACCCAAAACAAATATCTGTGACTTGAAACCCTGAAGCTAGAACCCCAGCATTTCCATGCAGCACTCCAAATCTCTGCTAAAATTAGGATTGCTGGGAGATTTGATGCACTATAGTATGCTGTATTATTAATAATATATGTAATATATATAATAAGATAAATAATAATAATATAAATAATAATAATAATAATAATAAATTTGTACAAACTAAATACATCTGTTGTGGTTACTTCAAGTGAGAATTTAACCTGATTCACAGAAGAAAAAAAACAGATCTGTTTGTGACTGACCTAAACTAATCAATATAAAATAATCTACTAGAATGTGTGTATCACTGGGTAAAGGAAAAATTTATTTAAAATCCAAAAAAAAAAAAAGAGTAAGGCAAGCAGATGTTCTATATTGGGGAACACAGTTTTCAGAAGCACATGTGTGATGTGTGTTAGGACATTATGTACGTTAGAATCAGATGGGGCTCTCAAAAAAAAATAATTATAAGTGATTATAATAACGGCAATTTAGAAATAATAATAAATAAATAAATATGTTAATTATTACAATAATTATAATTATTATTATTATTGGCAGTTGTATTTGCACTTAAAAGAGTGTGCACAGCACACTCAACAGCTCCAACACTTTGAGATAAACAGACAGAAGAGGGAATAGGAGACAGGAGACATGTCGGGTTCGCAGTGTTACTTGTCTGCCTGTTCTGATACCTGTAGTGAGACTTGAACAGCTGGGTGGGGATTTGGAAAGGGCTGAGAGAAAAGCACAGGGAGAGAAGGGAAACAGAGGGAGGGTAAGGAGAGAGGGATGAGTAGCATCTCACCTGTTGCTGGTGGAGGAAAGCTGGTTCTCTAGGGCTCAGTCCTACAAAACGGTTAGCGGTAGGGGTGCCGGGGGCTGAATAACCTAAACACACACACACAAGCCTATTAACATTGATGTAAACATGTTCAAGCAAAATAAGTATTTAAATGTGAAATGTCTGAAAACAAACTAAGATATTAGCTTGTATCTGTGTGGTGTGGTGTGTGTGTGTGTGTGTGTGCTCACCCTCCGAGGATGTGGTGATTGGCTTAGTGTCAGGCATGGAGAGGGAGACGGGTCTGACTGCTCCATGGTGGGGAGATGGTGTCAGCACTGGGGTGAAGTGGCCTGGAACCTTCCCCACTACCTGACCGCTGCTGTTCGGCTGTCTCACACACACACACACACACACACACACACACACACACAGAAAATAATAATCAGAGGGGTATTTTAGAGACTTATGTTGCACAACACAAAAAATCTCTTTCACAACAGTACAAAACTCCATCCATCTTCCCAAGAGAAAAAAAACAACAACATAAAATTCTGTTTTGTGCAGGCTTTCTGAGCAACTATCTCAATTATTAATGTTGCAAAAAGATGGAACGAGAACAGAAACAACACAGAATAAGAGTCAGGAGGAGACTCGACTGCTGGAGACAGACGCTATAGAATTCACATTGCGGGGCTCTAAGTTCAAAACTCAACCGGGCCTTTATGAAAGAGAATGGGGACGGTGGGGTTCCCCCGTGTGAATAGAATGTTTAATTAGGGTGTAATATAATCTGCGTTAAAGCAAGCATAAAAACATCCTGGCCCCCGTCCACCCAATTATATTCACCATGTTATTTGCAAAGCGAGTTCCCCCCGCCGAGCGCCGGACCCCAGCAACGCCAAATATTTATGACCTTTATCGTTTCCCGCCGCTTTCTCCCTAGTAACAGCCCCCATGTGCTCTACCTCGCCCTGTCTCAGAACCGCTTCTCTACAGTCCGCTGGATGTGGATGTATAACTCTGACATCAGGGTAGAAACAAGAGAAACACCATTACTCAAAGCAGAATTAGAAGCATCAAGTATTTCAGTTCATTTTTTTTATTTTAAGTCTTTCTGTGTGCTGTGGTCTAATTACTGCGTTTGTTTTAGTGATATTTCTGCCCACACAAGAAGACAGATGAATTTTTGGATAAAGTCAAAGTAATCAGAGGAGGTTTTTGGCCATTTTTTTGGCCTGGATGCCCCTGTGGCCTGAAACTGTTAAGACTTTGTTTGGCCTTCGGCCAAGCAGCGAGCAAGGTGGCACACTCCTGTTCACTCGAGCCTGACCAAAACGGATGCTTTCAGCAGATTTACGATGCTAAATGAATCAAATAGCCATTTTTTACATTTTTTTCAGACTTTCCGCACCTACTCCAGTTTCAGATCCATAAAACGGCGCTATCAAAATTAATTTACACTCAGGAGGAAAGAAGGTAACTGTCCAATCCCGACAGCGTCACACTGGAAGCCAGGGAGTATAAATTTACCTTAAGAAAATGTTTGGACAAATCGACTTTTTTAGAGGATTTTGTGAATATAATTAAGATTGACTGAGGCTGGCTGGCTTGCTTGGCACCGACAACATAAAAAAAAGTGGTTTCAGATGAGATTCAGTGAGAGTCTGTCAGTCAGTCATCAGAGAGGAGTCAGTGTAAGAGCAACAGGCAGGACGCTGGCCAGAGAATCACTACGACACTGGATAAACAAACCAGCCCACCCACAAGAACAGAAAAACAAGAACTCGTTTTATACAAAGTCTCTTAACTTTAAAACTCCCAACATATAGGTGCAGACACAGGTACATTCCTTACTTTTATAAATACTATGTCTACCATTAATTTAACTTTATTTACATGAAAAAAAAATTGTTTACGTGGTTTATGATGAATATCTGGACAATACATGGTGTCCAAAAACAAAAATGGACGCTTCCTGATCCAGTCAGGAGAATGATTTCCATGGTCTTTTTTTAAGGGTATCGTTAAAGGCTATTCAGAAATATATATACTGTGTGTGTGTATATATATATATATATATATATATATATATATAAACCAAAAATTGAATGCTGTATTGAATTTTTTTTCCTTTCTTATTTTATTTTACTTTAGCTACTAAAGGCTACCACACCTAAAATAAAATATAAAAATGTCAGCCGACTTCCTGAGTGTACTGAATGACTGATCAGGTTATCCCATCGATGAATTTTTTATTCCCTGAGGGCAGAGGCGTATTCTAGGACGGCAAGGTCAAGATTCATTAAGATTTAATTGAGTAGTTCTGGGAGCATGAGGAATCGCTTTCACTTATGAATTGACCACAGAAGAAAAGACTTACGGATTGGTTCGACTCACAAGATCTCGGCCAAAAATTAATGCAACTCTGGATGGAACGTTGCACAAGGTTGTTGAAACAATGCCATGATGAAGCCGCACTGTAATCTAATCTAAACGCCATCCAATGAAATACTAAAGTGTGACTTTTTTTTTTGGCCGAGCGGTGTCCTTATAGTACTAACTTTAAATGGGAATGGTTACAAAGCTGTGTGCTCTTATGCGCGTTAAACCAACGAGCAGTGGCGTTCATGGTTCAAACATTTATTGACTGGATTTTGTAGATGCCCCCTCCCCTTCTCTGTCCATTTATCTCTCTTCATTTATCCCAATAAATGCTGTTACAGTAGCATTCCTGAGGTCGCCGCTCAGTGCCTGGCTTAGTGCTTTAGAGCTGAGTGAGAGAAGCCAACAGATCAAACCTCTAATGATTTTAGCTAAACTGGGTCAATTACTGGACCAAAATAATGTGTCCCGTTAATCAAACTCGAGCCTGGATCAGAGGGAGCTGTAGCGATGGGAAGGCAAGGGGGGGAAGAAATACACACGATGAGAAAAACAGACATGGGATAAAAGAGCAAGTTGGAGAAAAAGCAGAAAGACACAGAACAACCTGATAAATCCTGAACAAGGTCTTGACAGTTGAATAATGACTGGTTCATTTCATTTTAAAGACTAGCTGGAAGAATAGAGCCAGCCTCAACTTGTAAGTGTATCACACACATGCTACTACATGACAGAAAGGAGAAGGTTTGTGTGTGTGTGTGTGTGTGTGTGTGTGTGTGTGAGTGAGAGAGAGAGACTGGATATGTGTAAGGAAAGAAGGCATTGTTCTGTACACCTACACTCATCCATGGAAATAATCAGAAGCCTTCACTATAGTGGCATGTTGGCTGTGTCTGCTGGCAACTCATGCTCACCTGGCTGCTCTGAGGGCTGGACGGATCGTAAGGCGGAACGTAGTTCTTGAGCGAGTCGGCTGGGTTGAGGTGCGGAGGGTAACGGATGGTGGGATGAGAGAAGTAGGGCGAAGGAGCAGGAGGAAGGATGGCAGGAGCCGAAAACTGCAGTGGGGAGTGAGGGGGAGGACTCCTCGTGGAGATCACTACACACACACACAGCACATGGTCCAGCTTTTATTACTTACAGGTTAGTTTCACTATACAGTACTTATCTAGTTCTGTGTGAATGTGAGACTACAAAGTGATCAAGCTTAATAAAGGTTTCTTTTTTATTTGGTGTTGAATATTTAAAACTGATCTAAAATTTAGATGAATCGTGTTTTGTCTAATTGTTGTGTTATTTGTTGTGATGCTCTATTCATTTCTAAGGAAATATACAGTATTCAACAGTAACCACACTGCATCAGTGTACAGATGAGGCAAACTGCTGTCAGATTTTAACATCTGGTATTAAAGGAATTAGCAGGATTCACTGTTATTTGATATCATGGCTAATGCTTTCAATAAATAGAAATAACATGTGCATGTGAATGATGCACTCTTGTGTAATATTTACTTCTTTAATAATTTTGTCAAAAATGTATTTTATGTTCAAAAGCAAATAAAATAACATCTTCGAACTGCAACAAATTGGATTTTCAAAGATGATTCAAGAGTTGGGGTCATTGACAGCGGAAATGAATCGTTTGTGATGTTGATTAGTACCTTTGCATAGGGGAAGAGTTACTCTACCATCATGTGCAATTGGAACAACCTGTATCAGTTACTAAAAAGTTATGACCGCTTTTGCATTACTTTTAGTATAGCCTTCATATTATGTAATAAGGATATAAATATGGAACAATGCAAAAGTGGTCAAGAGAAGGTCAAGCAATTGAAAACTAGTTAATATTTCACATTTTCTCAACCAGCTTCATGAAGCTCCTGTTTTTTTGTTTGCAAAACCTTGAGGTCCTCAGTGCTTTTAATAAGTCCTAATATACTTCTCTTTTAATGCTGCTACAAAAATGATTCAGTCCAATTACTAATTTGGAAACTTTGTTTAGCTAAAGAGAAAAAAAAAATCAATCATAATGAAATGAAAATGAAAACTATATTGGTGATCTAGTGTCTCCTAATTCTAAGTGTCTTAGATTGGTGGTGTATTTTTCACTGACATTTGTCCAGTCTTAGCTCCTGACATCTTTCAAATGAATTAAATAAATTATTACTGTACAATTACTTGCATTTTTGTCTATTTCATAGTCCACCCTTAATTATACTATTTTAATTATACTTAAAAAAAAACTTATTTACTATTTTTGACATCAGAGTTCGAACATTTGTTCTTATCCGACAGTAAATTCCTTCCCACTGATCTGATTGTTTAAGTAGACTATTACATTTCCTGTATATTTGGATCTTATCAATGGTGACTTACATTTACCTTCAAATTCATCTGAGCTGATCAGGGTAAGTGCCTTCCTCAATGGAAGCAATGACACCTGGGTAGTACTTGGGTCTAAACCCACTGAGTGTCCTTACCCACTGAGATACCCCTGCCGTATTACTAACTATCATGTGGGAGTGTGTGTTGTATGTTTATGCGTGTCGGTGCAAACGTACCACTATGACCCACGCTGGTCAGGCTTGGGTGATGATGTTGGGGAAATGTAGTCAGGCGAGGGGAGGAGTCTTGCGGAGAGGTGGGACTAAACAGCGGTTTTTCCGCCTTCTTCATAGTGGGAGAGGATATCTCGGCTACAGGAGAGATACACACACTTAAAAAGGATGAAAAGTAAATCCAAAATATGTGAAGTAAATTCAAAGTTCATTCCATATATGAAGCAATGATGCCAATTTTTTCTTTGTGCATCATCTCTTTTCTCTAAACTATGCAGTCGGTGCACGTTCTGCATTCTTGAGCGGATTTTAACTTGGGTGACATTTTGGCAATGAAAACGTACATCTCAGATTTTTTTTTAGAATTGACGTCATCGATTTTGCCGAGTCATGCTCACAATCCCATTCAGGGCAGAGTTGAATGGAATGTGATCCTGGCACGAATCCACCGGACCAATCACATTTAGAAACCGCTATAAATCCAGGCTTTACTACAGCTCTGTACGTGCCCTTCTTGAACCTTTAATAAAGAGCGAGCAGCTTGTTGCACAGTATTTATAACTAATGAACCAGACAGAACTTTCAGCAATCATGTCCTCTTGCTTTGCTCTTTATCTCTGCTCATCCCCATGATGGCAATTAATCTGAGTCACTTCATTTTGGTTTTTTTGTTTTTTTCAGGGAAAAAAAACATATATACTCTAGAGATTATGGAATTTTTTCTTGTCTAACTGTGTCTTTATGCAGAAGATGCTTGGTCTTGAAAATGTCTCTGGGTGGATCTCTGGAAAAAATGAAGAGCTGAGATGAAGAAAAGTAAAAAGTAAGGGGAAAAAGTAAGAGTAGGAAACTAATGATGCATGTAAATATGTGGTTCACAGTTGTGTTGCCAACTGTTTGCGGGTCTGTGTGTGTTGGGAGACATAACTCTGAGGTAAGTTCTCTTGCATAAAGTTCCACCAAAGACACACACACACACACACACACAACATGTTTCTCCTTCCTTTTACCATCTACATAAATGGTCTTGGCTATATGAACACAAAAGGCAGTGGAATGCATGGAAATTCCTCTCTCTCTGTGTGTGTGTGTGTGTGTGTGTGTGTGTGTGTGTGTATGTGTGTGTGCATTTATGAAAAACACTACAGACAGTGCAGGGTTTTTTTCAATATACTTCCACAGCAAAGGAGAAGACAACTGTATTACAATTTAGCCAGAGTAAGGTGACCTTGGATTTTTATGTAATTATTTAATCACATTCTCAACTATAGCATAACTTCATGTGGACATGTGTGTGTGTGTGCGTGTGTGTGTGTGTGAGAGAGAGAGAGAAAGAACATGTAAGTACATAATATTTCTCCCTATCACCTGACTGTACTATATGACTATAAGTTTGTAGACTCCGCAAACAGCACACAGATGTTCTGTGTTCTGCACCCTCAGGCCTCCTCACTCAGCATCAGACTCTGACTTCACTAATGATCCCGGGGCTGAACTTTAATCAGGATTTTCAAGAAGCACATCTGGCTGTGATGATCAGGCGTCCACATACTTTTGAACATGCAGTTTAAGCGTGCGCATGCACATGAGGACCAACCACTTTCCCCCACTGAACACAGCTGTTTGTTATCAAACTTTTCCCCAAGTGTAAACTGCATATGAGAGGGGAGGAGGGAATGGAGGGGATTGTGAATTGTGTCAGGGAGG
>JAQMYJ010000001.1:22099542-22109806 GCA_030014305.1 Clarias laeviceps
ACACACACACACACACACACACACACACACACACACACACACACACACACACATACACACACATACACACACACACATACACACACAGCTCCCAGGACCTGCCAGACTGGATTCTCCACACGTGTTCTGGGTAAGAACCTCCCTCACGAACATAAAGCAAGGCAAGGTGTGTGCGTGTGTGTGCGTCTGTGTGCGTGTGTGTGCGTGTGTGTGTTTATTGGTGTCCATGTATGGCAGACTCGACTTACTTCTGGATACTCTGATCAGCTCTGAAACACTGAACACTCCTGATTTGATGAAACTGTCTTCCAAGTAAACTGTGGGCAAAAGAACAAACACACTTTTTTCATGACCAAAGGAATGGTGATGAGACTCTTAGCTGCTGTCCAACATTTGAGTGATGCAAATGTCTTTAAAGAAGACCATACGTTCATACAGCTGAGGCGGCTCAGAGCCCATTGCGGTACAGTAAGTCTGTGAACATTTAGAGAGTGGAACGCCTGCTCCTTAAAAATCGACAGAGAACTTGTCACCAATTTGCGGAAGAGTCTGTGTGCGAATGACTGTACACACAATCATTCGCAAAAACCACTTTCATATTACGGGAACTCAGCTGGGAGTTATTGCCACATCACCAGTACAGCCCCATTTTTACGATCATAAATGTGTTTTGGTTTGATTGTACACATTTAAAATCCCAGTTTGCACCTGAGTGCCCCTTATATTTTAAGTAAATTTGCACTTCAAATCAATTAACTCTAAATAAGTCCAGTGAGTGTAGATCATGTCCAGAGCTCAGCACAAAGATGACGGCACACACAGGTGTGAACCTGCACCACCAGCCATAGTGGTAGCACTGGCAGGCATGAGTCATGACCATACTGCTATTTTCTATTAATCAAGGGAAGATGAAAAACCTGCTCTTGTGGTAAACAGCTAATTACGCATCACCGATCTCGTTCTTTGCACAATACATGGCAAACGTCAGTTAAGTCAAAATGAGAAAAATACTGAGAGGGAAAAAAAAAACAGAAATGTGTGAGGTGTGCTGGTGTGTGCCATGTTTCCTCTAAATGCATATACACCCTGATGACAGCATAGACCCAGCTACATAAACTGCAATCTGTCAGGCATTCTGTCATTAAAGAAGTGACATTTCTATTTTTCTTTTATAATTATACATGTAACATAGTTGGCTTTAAGGGTGACTTCAGTTTATTTAGAAGACTGGCTGCAGTTCCAAGCCAAATAAAAGTCTTGGAGCAATTTTCTGAGTGAAATGACACAGTGCAGATTCACATTTTTTTATTCTTGAAGGGTTTTCTAGGATCTTTCCTTTCAAAGTTGGAAAGTCAAGAGAAGAAAGACTGTTGCCAAAAACAGCTGCTTCAGTGTGAGACTTGCTAGTTCAGTAAAGAAGTAAGTCAGGGAGCCCAAAGATTCCCACACTGGATCATAAATTAAAAGTCAGCATGTACATTCGCTATTACACATTCTTGAATGGTACATGTAGGAAGTTACATTATGCAGTTTCAGCTCCATCAGCTGTCTCCTGGACCTAAAGTACTGTGCAAAATTCTTGGACCACCCCTCACTTCTTCATATTTTGCTTCCAAAGAGCCAAACTTTTTAAGTTTCCAGGCTTCTTTTGGCTCTCATATTCAGTCCAAATTCAAATTCAAATTTTATTTGTCACCTACACAGTCATACACAGTACGATATGCAGTCCCTGTACCTAAGCAATATCAGAGGAATGTTCGTGTTTGTTGCACCACATGGTGACCTATGAATCATTCAGGCATAAGAAAGCATCTAACATAAGGCATGAACCGGTGAGAAACAGGTGCAGATAATGACAGATGATCAGGCAGGTTATTAGTATAGTGGTGATGCTGAATGCTGAGTGGTTGGAACAGACGGGAGGGGAAATAAGGTTGCTGTTGAGGTCGTTACTGTACGTAAACCACCAATTTTTAAATTGCATCATTAGGCACTTTGCAGCCTGTGGCAGTAAAACATTATTTCCAGTTTCTTTAATTGAATCTGCATAATTTATATTTATTTAATATGAAGAATGATGGGTGGCTCAAGACATTTGCTCAGTACTGTATCTAAGCAACTCAATTAGAGCTTCTCACTCAAAATTCTGCAAATCTCGTTAATGGGTTCTTCCAACTGAGTCCGCAAAATCTCCTGTTCTCAGCAGCTGGCAGATCACATGGATTTGCTGCTGTTGTTGTTGTTGTTGTTGTTTAATGCAAGTAAATAGATTTATTAAAAAAACAACAATCAATTAATAAATCGTCATCATAATAATAATTGCTGCAATCAGCCTTAATCATAGTTAATTTATAAATAATAAATGTTTTATTCCTTTTTGGAATTGAATTTTTTTTCGAAATGTATATTAATGTACATGAGGGTTTGTCTAAAGAAATGTGCCTGAATTTGCCTACTTCATACATAAAACCAAAAATCTAGACTGTGGATGCTGTTAGACTTAAAATACCTATGTGACTGTAAAAACATTCTTAAAAAAAGTTTTCAGAAATTTTTTTATTAAAAAAACATCCTTATTGTTTATCGTCCTTTATTATTTGAGGACAGACGCTCACAAGAAAACAGATTCTCGAGTAAGCGTGATTTAGAAAAAAGAAACTGACACGTACAGTATATGAGAATCAGATATAAACTGATACATGCATCAGGAAACAAGAGATATGTTCAGGGATATGACATGATGAGATTGTGCCAAGTGGGTGGAGCTAAGTTTCAGATAATGAGGACGAAAACAGTGAAAAGATACACTTTGGATATTTCCTTTACTACGGCGTAGGAGGCGTGTAGATGAAAGTGACCCAAAAGTCTACACTGGAAAAAAAAATAAATAAATCTACACTGGATATGTATGTGTGTGTATTTGTAATATACCTGGAGGGTTCTTGCCAGGCTCATTGTTACTGGGACTTCCTGACTGCTGTGAGTCTGTAAACAAATATAAAGAACGTGGATTAGTACACAAAACGCAGACTCAGTGACTCAAACAGCAGTGGCAGCGCAGATTACATTACCCTCATTTATCATCCACTTCCATTCCCTTCAGCTTTATTTGTTAAGCTCTTACCGCTTTCTAGAGCTTTTTATTTGTTTCTCTGGCAAAGAGGAAATTAGTAAAATCCTTGATTATCATCAACCAAAGCTGACTCTCAGGATAGAGGCACTGACATTTGGTAATAAAAAGCTAATTTGTGTTCCCGGAAAACCAGTCAGCATAAAAAAAAAAGAAATTAAATTTAAAACAAGAATCTGCAAATGAATTTGTCAGGCAAAAACAAGCGACCGTTTTTAACAGTATACGTTTTAATTAAAAGTATTAAATTCACATGCAAATCCTAATCTATTTTGTGCATGATGGCAGTTATTGTATGGTTCCCACCCAACCCCCCACCTCATCCTTGCTGGGAAAGACTGCAGGAGCTCAGTCCTGACAGGCCAGGCCAGATGTGTGCAGAAACATGTTTTTTTTTTCTAGAACGGAGAAAGGAGAAAAAGTAAGAAAGAAGAGAGAGAGAGAGAGAGAGAGAGGAAATGCACAAAATGTGCTCTGTGCGAAACACATCAAAGGAGTGTCTTTCTTAAAACAGCCACACACGTGGAAAAATGCGCTTTTGGAGGTCGAGCGCTTGACCATACATCACATAGTGCAGACGCAGGACAGAGGGAGGTTTAGAGGAAGGAGTGCAAGGAGAGAGGGGGGGGGATGAAAAAAATGAGAAGAATCCAGCATGTCGTTAGGGTGTGCTTTCAATATACAGAATCCTGACTGATGATGTTACCTTACATGACCTTCAGGAAGCAGGTGCGCAAAATTCCTCTAACCATGTGCGTTTTTTTTTTTCCTGATCTGATCTGATCAAACGTTACAATTTCGACCAGTTAGACTTGGCATTAATAGCTAATTCGGTGAAACCGAAACGGCACGAAACAGAGCCGTGTGATCGCTACTGCATGAACTGAGCGTGTGTCGGCCGCCCTTGTGATTTACACACGCTCTTCAGACGTGCGCTCGCGCAACACAAAGAGCCACACATGTTCGAGGGGCCCTGAAAGAAAGACTTCGATGATATGATCTCTAACATGGAGAGTACGAATCAATGTTGAACTTGGATAGCTCTTGCTCAGAACAACACCATCTTCCATAGGTTTCGCCGCAGTCTGGAATAAGAAGAGAAGGAAAGCATGAAGATATACATGCATGCTCTCAGAAGCAATCACTATGCTTGCACAGCTGATGAACAGCTTTTCTTTGTGTACTAACTTTAAACTTTTATTACCCGCCCCCCAACCCCCAAAAGCAAAAATTGACCATTCAACAACGCTGCGCAAACGGAATGTTCTTGGCTTTGACTCAACAATGACAAGGAGGCAGCACTATAAGTTTGGAGGAATTAATTTTTTTTTTTCCTAAAAGGAAGAAGGGAGAGCAGTACAACATAATGCTTATAATAAATTTTGTGTAGCACCTTTCGTACACAAAATGAGGTTGCTCACGGTCCATACTTCCGCTCATTTCAAAGTTGTGTGAATATTCAATGTTGCATGTGTAGCATTTAATAGTTTAAAGCTTGACTGGAATATTAGGTCTTTGATCGGTGGGACTGGTGCAAGCTGGCAGGGTGACAGTGCCAGTTCCTATGCCAACTTCCCATCCCCCCCCTTCACTGCCGATCAGCCTTCACATATGCGCTATACGCCATCCATCAGTCTGGATAAAGACACCTCCTACTGCGTCCGAAAAAGAGAGAAAGAGGGGAAGGAAAATAAAGTGGCTCGAATCTATAGGTGCATTCTAGCATAACGTTGTTTACTGTGATTAAAAGTCGAAACAATAGAGCAGCTGGCTCTGGCATTTAGGCATCAAATGGTCCAGACTCATTTTTCATTACAGCCATAGACAGACGCACACCAATTCTTTCGAAACGCACCCAACAGCTGTCGTCACCCGCACACGTGAACTGTACGTGGGAATTAAACCTCAAATGTACGATATGCCTGTATTGTACAGTATTTCTAGCATGACATTTTAATGCATAATTTCACATAACTGGAATGTAATTATAAGGTCACGTCTGTGTGTCCAGATGTGTATGTGCGTATGTGTTTCTATGAGTTACATATGCCTTCGCAATGTAGTGTTTGAAATGGAGCAGACGTTTGGGACGCTTTAAAAATAAACGTCTGTAAAGCCGCACACATAAACAGTTTGGCCAGGGTGGTGCTTTGTGTGTGTGTGTGTGTGTGTGTGTGTGTGTGTGTGTGTGTATGTGTTGTGAGTGTATACTTGCGAGTCAGACACAGATACCTGAAGCACACGGAACCTCTCCGAGCACACTTCTTGGCACCCAACGACCATGTCAGTGTTTAAACAAACAAACTAGCAGAGAAGCGGAATGTTAGAGAAGACTGAAGAGGAAGCAAAAAATACACTTCGATCCTGTTCTTTATACAATAACGACTGTAGATAGATAGATAGATAGATAGATAGATAGATACTTTATTGATCCCGAAGGAAATTCCAGATATACAGCAGCAAGAGACAGTAACACAATTATTGTATTAATATGCATGAATTAACTGAGAATTTTTAAATGCACGTTATCATTTTACGTTATTTTGTCTATTGAAATAAATATATTTAACATTTACATTTCTAACATTACTGTTATTATCATATATTAAATTCATATATTAAGTTCTATTTAATTATTTAAATAATTATAATTATTTAATTATTGAAATTAATATTTAATTACATTTTAAACTCTCTTAATTAGTATCAAGTGGCACACCCTGCACACAAAATACTATTATATATCACTGGCAAGGATGGTTTCTGTTGTTTTTCATACATGTTACAGTGAGACAAAAATTTATTTCTTTTTTTTTTTTCTTTTTTTTTCATAGCGGATAATTTCCTTCTAATGCCTGAAGTTACCAGAAGTCAGAAAACCAGTAGCGGGACAACAAACAACAGAAAATCCTTGAAAGAAAGTGATTAGAAATCTTTAGAAATATTTCAAAATACTAATGTAAAACAATAAGTACTTTAACTAACACTAGAAAGAAGAAAAAGTAAAACCAGTTTAAGATGAAATCCTATTAGCTCTCTATCACTATAGGTTTAAGATTTAAAGCTTTAATCGACTTTGTCCATTTCGTCTCTTTCACATCTCTCTTAGACCAGTGTTTAGAATAACTACCCCCTCTGGCAAGTCCAAACTCACACTCTTCACTCTTGTAACTGTACTGCAGAAGGTGTTGAGTCACACACTCACTCAAACCTCTTTCCTCGTTCTTTCTGATCCCATCCATCAGTTTCAGTACAGCATTCTTTTCATACAAGTCATCTAATTATATAACGATCATTCCTTTCCAAAAAAAAAAAAGAAAAAAAAAAAAAAACTCCAGCAGTCTTCCTCTGGAAACACACCTCCCACTCTACCTCAACTAAACATAAACACACACTCACACTCCTATACTTGGCACGATCCCTGTGCAACCCATCCGGCCTCTCGTCTCTGCTTTGTGTTTTGTTTAGAGCCATCGCATACTTTAGCAACTTTTCTTTGCTGGCTGAAGACTGGATTGTATCTCGCGCACACACGCGTACACACATGCACGCTTACACACACGCATTGAACAACAAGGAACATGCATACCGTCGACATTTCAGGAGGAGGCGTCTGGCAGCCATTTTAGAAAGTGAGCAGGGCTGCACACGTACTGCTCTGCTTGCCAAGGAAACCAGGCTTTAGCCAAGAATTCTCTCTTTCCCTTCATACCGTCTACTTTCTCTCTCTCATACTCTCTCTCTCTCTCTTTTGCAGGCCAACCATGGAGGAATAGGCAGAGAGATTCAGAAATATCTCCCAATTGTGCACTGCACCTGGTTGACATGTTTCGAGCAATGCAGCTGCACTAGTGTAAATACTCTCTGTGGACGAATGCGTGTTTGTGGGTCTGGTTTGTTCTGCATTTTGGCGTGTATATACGTATTCAGTCATCAGTATTTTGCTGCTGGCCAGGCCGAGCGTTTATTACCTCACAGCGCACGGCCCTGACTTCTACGCACGCTCACAAATCAGCCGAGGCGGATCTTGGCGAACGTCTGTTTGACTTTCCTTTCCTCGCCATCTCTCTTTTGTTCTATCTCAATCAGCCTGTATTTACATTCCCATCAGTGTCTGCATAGTTCACAATCAGTCTTTCACTCCGCAATTGCGGCTCCATATCGGCTCTTCCGTAGATCTCTCACAACATCCTTATCGTTACGCTTTCTTCGCTCTCGCTTCCACACCGCCTCGGTCGGTTTCTTTTGTCTTAGACCCAGCTCTTGTTGATAAAACACCAGGCCCTTTATCAGGACGAGCCATAACCTAAACAGAGATAGACAGAGGAAAGCATCCTGGCACTCGTGGAGAGTGAGACAGAGTGAGAGAGGAAGCCTGCCGTGGCGTTTCGAGTGCCAAAGCCGCGTCGCCCGTGCGGGGTGTGAACAGTGGGCACGCCAAAGCCAATGGGCATCTGTTCTGAGAGCTGACACAAAGACGGGCTGGCGGCCATCTTGCGATGAAGTCGTGCTATCTAACATGGGCGGCTCAGAGAGATGAAAATGGAAGAGTCGTAAACGCTAATGGTTGAAATATTCTGAATTGAGGAATATACATTAACCTTATTTCTTTCCAGTTATATATATATTTTATTTATCTTTATCCCTGTAAAGTATCTACATTACATAGGTTTAAGCCAAAAAAAAGCGATAACTTTTTTTTTTTACGTTTGTTTTCCAGAAGCTTTTTCTTTTGACACACAGTGGTATACTGTGTATTCCTACTCGTATCAGGATGTTCACGAAAAGCTGTTCACATTGTGTGTTTTCAAGACATGTGGCCTTAGAATAAACATTATTAACTAGGCACACAACCTTTTTATTTATATTACAATTATGTGTAATGTCTTTTTGGACACAGTAATGTCTATATACAATGACACTTCTAGCAACAATAGAAGTGAATGAGATGCCTGCTTTCCAGGTGACATCATAGATGACAAAGCACATCATACCTGCCAAAGCATTACACCTGCGATGCATAACTTACATTGTTTACTTAGAGCGCAGACACATTCATCTCTATATTCAGTAAAAAGTTGTTATCATTATGTGTTTTCATGAAAAAAAACTTTTGATAAACTTAGGACCAAGTGGCTTATACAGTCACACACTTCTGACTCATTCAGCTTTAGGGCTTCATCCAAACAAAAGCCTAAACTAAGCCATAATGCAAACATGGGTAAGACTCTAGGACTCTAGAATATATATTTTTTTAAAACACTTTAAAAAAGGGACAGTGTTAACCAGAAAAATGACAACAAAGAAAACAAGTACGTGTTTGTCTGGACGCTAGTCCATGACGTCTCTTAGCAATGAAAGGAGAAGTGTCGGAGACAGCAAACTCTCTCACATGCAAGTTTAGGTGCACGCTCCAGCGGGGACAAAGTCGCATTATTGATCTGTCTGCATGTTAACAAAGGCCACCACGGTCTGACACACAGCGTCATGCGGTGATTGTTGCCTTACATATGTCTGCTCTGGCAGTCCAGCGCTGAGGCCGCAGAGACTCATCAGTCACATGTCAAACCGTGGTGTCACGGTGACACACACCGTGCGCCTTCACATCTCGGTGACAAAGGCAGAACAGAGCATGCACAGATCACCGCAGCCAAAGGTCACTTTATAAACAGATTATGGAAATGAGTATATGGGGGTTTTCAATCATGCTGGGCCGTTTGAAATGTCTGGTAGTGGTACGTCTAGTTGATGAGATTTCTAAACATACTTACTAGTAACACTAATGTTAATGTGTTAGACATGATCGCATGCCTAACCAGAGATGTGTTGAACTGATTAAAAAAATAAATAAAAAAGTAGTATGTCAGGTGGTTGAGAACAAAATGTCTGTACTTCATTACATTATGCAACCTGCATAAGCTCAGGGCTAAAGAGATGATTTTATGTCCAATTTGAAACTGAATTGCACAAAAGACCTCAAAATACATGTGATGCTGACTGACACGAATCAGAAAACTTTTCTTCAAGGCTTTTCTGCTATGATGTTTTGCATAACCAGGTAACAGCTCATTTTGTTATTACTGTTTACTGTCTGACACACCAAACCCGTATATTATTATTATTATTATTATTAATTTGTTGAAGGAATAAAAATGCTCCTGGGATCAGTGCACTCCAATACATAACTCCTGAACTTGCTTAATACTTTAAGGGGGGAAAAATGGATTATCAACAAACAATTCAATAATCCACTTTGTGCCACTTTGAATTTCAATTTCTTTTTAACACTGATATGCCTGCAACAGCATGGACATTATGTAGGGAGATTAGCACACAGCTCCTACCCTCTTGTGTTTGTCTGCAGGGTATTTATAGTGGTAGTAAAGACTGCATTGACTGAAATTGTATGACATCTCATCAGGGTATCTCCCCTTCCCAGTGACAGCATGCCACTTGGATGTGTATTGTTACTTGATTGGCTGAGTGAGCGGCCCATTTGCATGAGTGTGCGCGGTGTCGTGGGACAGTGGGGGGAGGTCCGAGCCGATCCGGCCTCGGTCGTGGCAACTGGCCAGCAGTCCTTTTGTAGCCGTCGCAAGCCGGGCAGGGAGGTGGGCACAGAAAGAGAGGGGAACAGTGCAGGGAGAGAGACTGAGACTATAGATTTAATTATGCATGCACATTTCCCCATTCATGGAGGTGAGTGCGAAAGAGGGCGAGGGGTTGGGTGGCAACCAATGACATTCCACCGTACAGAGCTCCTGTCTGGAAGAACACTAATGAGGTGACACTCAGCGGCTGGAGCCCAGCCAAAACAGTCCATTAACTCCACACAAGTAGTTAAGAGGAGGACTGGGAGGGGGCAGACGGGGAGACGAAGTAAAGGAAAAGTTCAAGAGAGAGGCAGAAAGACAGAGAGGGAGTGAGAGAGCAGAGTTGTGAATGACACAACAGGGGGCCCATGGTGAAGGGAGGGGGGGTTTGGGGGCTCTCTTGGCAGAGTGTGGGGGGGGGGGGGGGTGACGGCGAGCGTGTGTGTCTAGGGGGTATGGGCGGTCAGTAAGGCTACTCGAGTCTCATGCACTCGGCGACCCAGACTCAGACGGCCCTTTAACCGTCTGCCTCGTTTCTTTC
>JAQMYJ010000001.1:22109906-22174688 GCA_030014305.1 Clarias laeviceps
GGGGTGACGGCGAGCGTGTGTGTCTAGTGTGTATGGGAGGTCAGTAAGGCTACTAGAGTCTCATGCACTCGGAGACCCAGACTCAGACGGGCCTTTAACAGTCTGCCTCGTTTCTTTCATCTCTCACTTTCCAAGTCAGAGTAGCGCAGGATAATGGCAGCCGTTTCCTAATATCGTAATCGCAGTTCCGAGGCTTTCGCGTCATTTATGGCCGGCAGTCTGGGCTGTTAATCAGTCGGACGGAAAAGCAATGAGCACTTGTACAAATTATATTTGATTCTCTGACGTGCTTGAATTACACCTACCGAATGTGCTGTCACTTCTTTCTCACAAGCCCTATTTAACTTAACACGCAAACTATTTGAGGACAAACAATGACACAAATTATATTTGAACCCAAAGAACCTGTGGGTGGGGATATTTTAGGGTCATGAGCGCAGTCCTGGCACACACACATACACATACACACTCACATGCATGTGAGGCTCACTGTAAAATGCTGTCTCACCACATAGTTATGTTCGCTCTGTCAGAACATGTTGTGTGAACCATATCTCCAGCCAAAATCACGCAAAACTCTTCGTACTCAAAAACATCTGACCTATGTGCAGTGGCATCTACATCAATCATTTAAATGTAAACGATCATCTAAATGAAGGCAAGGTTTCTAAACAACGCAAGCCTGAATTGAGTGTTTGGCGTGCTGTATATTTAATAAGTGTCACACAGAATAAACCAGGGTGATATCTGTTCTTTCATAAATCTAAGACAAATGTTTGCTGTTACAGTCAGTTCCAAAAATACTGGCACCCTTTGTAAGACAGATTAAATAAAAACTAAATTTTTTATTGACAGAAATATAACTTTGAATTCAAGTGCAATTGGTTTTACCAAGGATGCCAATAGTTCTGAAACTGACAGTATATTACAATCATATTATTCACATGTGGAAAAATTAACAGTTTCCTTTTAATATGTTTCCTCCCAAAACCTATACTGTTTCACTTGTTATCATGCAGTTGTGTGTCGATTTTGATCCTGAAGCAGATCTCGGCTCCGAGAATCCAAAGTTTTTTTGTTTTTTTTTTGTTTTTTTTATCTGAATCCGTATTAGTCCGAAATTCTAAGGAAAAGCTCACTAAATGATCATAAGGTGACAAGGATTCCTTACGCTGCATGTTGCGACCATGCCAGGCGCAGCTGCTGACCGGGCTTGTGTGTGTGCCGAGAGGAAGATGGTCAGTATAGTGCCAACTCCTGCATGAAGAGGTGGGGCAAAGTGCCAAGGTGGCAGGAGCAGAGTATCCAAGTATGGCCCAAGTCCAGCTCAACCCAAGGGCAAAGCAAATGTTTACATATACACTACAACACCCACGCACACACACACTTTTACTTGTACCCAAATTAGGATGCTAAATGACTTATTGGACATTTAACACCACATCTAAGACAAGATCTTGGCACAAAACTAACCAAGAAACAAAGCTTTCACTCATTTAGGCTCCTCTGCCAAAAAAAAAAAAAAAAACACACTCAGAATAAGACATGGAAGGAAAGTACTTAATTTAATGTGTCATTGCAAACATAAAAAAAATGCTCTCAGCATAGCCAACAGATGTCTGAGCACTTTTATAGTGCTACAACCCTACTAATTTCAGACTGAAAAATGCTGAGGAAAAATAGATGCTGCACAAGTCCCTCGCGGTCTGTTTCTGCCACAACATTCAATTAGCAGAAAAGTTTTCCTGAAGTTGGGTCTGTCTCTTTCTCTCATTCAGATAAAGCTAAATTAGGTAGAGTAGGGGGGTATATTAGACTTTACACAGATCTGTTTTAGCAAATGGTCAACTTTCATACAAGTCTAAAATTTTTATACGGTCCTAAGAAAAATCTCCCTAGACTGAAAGGGTAGGGAGAGAGAGAGAGAGAGAGAGAGAGAGGTCCCCTGCAACTCTGTTAAAAAGCTTGATCTGGGTAATGAGCATGGCATACAGTGGACCATGTGAAACACATACCAGACGTAGGTCAAGGAAACAGCAGCCATGTGGAATACCGCGTAGTAAGATTAACATGCTGTTACTTTCTGACTTCACCAGATACCCGGTAGCTTTCTGTGGTTTATATTCCTGATCCTCAGGTAAAGACTTCAAAAATTCAAAGCTCAACATTTCCTGATATGAATCGATTATGCTTTATTGCCTTTAAAAGCTTTTAAACTCAATTTAAGGAACATCGGCTACAGCAGTGAAACAGACACCCTTGAAAGGGACACTGAAAGAGCATGAAGCAGCTTCTCCTGATAAAGCCTCTCAGGCGTAAAGTGTTGGCAGGCCAGAGGCTGATGATTAACACAAGCATAATGAAGGAAGCTCTCATTCAGCTCTGGAGAGCCCAGGATGCCCGCTGCAAGGTCAAAAGACAGGCAGCGGGCCAATCAGCTGCAGCGGTGGACTGGTGATCTCAGCACACGTTGGGTAGTGCTTTATAATAGGCAGATGCTATGCCATAATTCACGTATTTGTTAGTTGCAGGGTCCGTCCTTCCTGGCAGACACTCAGAAAGGAAAATCTGCCATGTGCTCTTGAGGCTTGCTAGTGCGGCCCGGGGTTGCAGCAGTAACAACATGTGGTTTGGCTCCAGTCTTCAGTTTATATGTGCGACAGTGAGAGGAGGAACCGCTAAATGAATTTCAGATTCTGTTGTTCCAACACCATAAACAATGTTACACAAAGTCTGGTATTAAGCAGATGTTGAGGAACACTGCTCTTAACAGAACCTCATACATTAGAAGCTGCATATCTTGCGCTCATTTGAAACTCTGCATTGTCTTTTCCAGTTATACAAGTGAAATATCTTAAAGCAAATTTATGAAAATGCTATTAATGGTTGTATACAAGACAATTTTAACTCTTCATTTAATAACTTGAACTTAAATATAGATACACATGTTTTGGAGAAAAAAAATATTACCCTAGACAGAATACAAGAGAATTTTAACTCTCCATTTGATAAACTTAAACTTAAATATAAATACACATGTTTTGGGGAAAACCACATCCTTTTATAGAGCAAAATACTTGGCAGTTCAAAATTTCAAGACTTTTTCCAAGACTTTTTTTTTTTTACTTTTGTGATTATAAGGTATATGTTAATCATGTCCACGTTATTATGTACAAAATCTTTCATCATTTCCAATCTTAAAAATTACTAAATAAATAACAATTGTCACAATTACTCTTTATTATTTTCATGAGCCTACATTGGTTTTGGAAAACTGGTCTATCATATAATATATTGCTTTCTTTAGGGGGATGAAAATATTCTTCTATAATGTTATTTAGTTATTTTTTAGAGACTTTTGGAAATAGTTTTTTTTTTATACTTCATAATGCAGACATGATAAACATAAACAATAAATTTGTACTATAGGTAATACAGTGGCTAAGACCTTTACACAGTATACTGTATAAAAAACAGAAAAAGTTAAACCCACATTTATCTCACTCACTCATCTTCTATACTTTTTTCTCCTGTATTCAGGGTTGCAGGGACCTGGAGCCTATCCCAGGAGGCTTAGGGCCTGAGGCGTGGTACACCCTGGACAGGGTGCCAATCAATCGCAGGGCACACACACATACACACACTCACACACCCATTCACACACTACAGGCAATTGGGAACGCCAATTAGCCTAACCTGCATATCTTTGGACTGTGGGAGGAAACCGGAGTACCCGGAGGAAACCCACCAATCACGGGCAGAACATGCAAACTCCATGCACACAGAGCCACTACACCACCGTGCCGCCTAGCCACATTTATTTAAACATAAATCTGCAAAAACATAAATGTACAAACATTTACAAACACAAAAATTATAAAAAATATATAAATGGCACAGAAGATACAAAATGTGGTTATTTGTCCAAATAAGGAATATATGGTAAGTTCACTGACCTTTGATTTGCAACATAAAAATAACAATTAAACATTTGAAAAAAATCACAAAAGTGAAAAGTGATTTTGATATTTTTCCGAATTTGATGGCCTTTTAAAGGGTTAAAAGTCTAACAGTTTAAAACAACCTAACTCATAATTTCTTTCCATAATGCGAGCCTGTTATTTGCATATTTTCAGTTGTTGTTTTTTTTAAGCTGTGTATGAAACAGCTTAGTTTATTCAGTCATTTACATAATACTTTTAAAAAGTTTGTAGCCACACATTAAATACAAGAATGGTTTTGAATATACTGTATAAATATTTCTTTTCCTGGCTGACTCAACAAATGCCGCATATCAACTAAGGACAAGAGAAAGCCTTGTGAAAGGGAGAAAAAGACTGCGAGTAAGAGTGCAAACAATGTTGCTCTTTTTGTAATCTCTGTTATGTAGCATGAGAATTATAGCAGGCTTCCCTGCACAGTGTGGCTACACTTGCCCTCCCATGCCGTAGGGGCTGGGAATGCAAAAGGCTTTTGTGTGCGCTGCAGTTTTCTGGCGGAGCATCTGCGCACTAAAATGATAAAAACAATTATCAGCTGTCATACAGAAGGATTCTGAGAAGATGTCTTAATGTTCCTCAAAAGGTGGCTTTTTAACCACCAGCCACCTTACAGATGCATTAAGAGAACAGGCATGGCACAAGTCTAACAAAACCTTTAAATAACAGAACACGTGACTATCTTTCGACTTTGGTCGAGGTTTGCTGCTCAATAAACTTTTCCATGAGCCAACTCAGAAATTCTCCGTCCACGGTCTTTTAATTCCGTTTTTTTCGTCTTCTTCTCCTTTCTGCCACGTCTTCAGTTCTATAAGATTGTCAGCTCTGCTTCTCAGCAGGGGGTCTTTCTCGTTCTCTTCACAATCTGACGCCTGGCTCTGCATTCATTCGAGCACGCTGTTTTTCAGTTTGTCAGAAAAGGTGAGTGGGAGGTTGAAGCCAGGTAGCAGATCGGACAGCTTTGGTCTGGAAAGTAAACAACGCTACGGCGAATTGGCCCTTCATGCTTATGTAGTATGGAAGATGTTTGTCAGTAAATCAGACGGGGCAAAGGAAGAAGGAAAGAGAGAGGAGGCGAATAGAAGGAAATCACAAGCCTCTTCTCAGTCATGCACACTGTGTGGATTTCATTTTTCATAACCCTGACACGTTCTGTGAGCTGAAGACCTGAACACTAGTGTCATTTTTACAGCTCAGGTATGCTACCGTGTTGTGCATTAATTATTATTGCCTGAAGCAATTTTCCATCATCTTAGGAAAAACCCTGTTAAACTTCATTGCTTGTTTTTTTTGTTGTTTTTTTTTAAACCTCTCAGCCCTGTGTGGTGTGGCTATAAATGTGTACACATCTGATAAATCCTTTGTTTCATGTTGTTTCCAGTGAAAATTACAGCGGTGTTTAAGTATTTCCTGGTACTTGTAAGGTTTTTTCTGGATTTGAACAGCCAGTAGGATGGCTATGTTCAACAAGCCAAACCCGTAGCTTTACATTAACAATGTACAACATCATACATCTATGATAAATATGTTCCCTAAACTCTAAAGAATTATAAATATTTCCCCTTTCTAGAATGGAATGTGAGGAAAGCCTATAGGAATGAGGATTCCAATAAAAACACGGTTTTGTCCAACTATGCTTCAACATCCCCACAAATGTTTTTTTTTTTTATTACTCTAACATATACTTTTGTAGATTTCTAATGTTAAATGTTGATGCAAAAATAACAGTTCCCTAGTGCTTGAAATGGCTCCGGTCCAAAGGCTATAAAATGTTATCTACATGCGTGTACTGTAGCTGGACATGCCATTGCATCATGGGAACTAGCGAAGATATCAAAGGGCCACAACTGGATCACACTCAATAATCTGCACTCTTGGCACGTGTTCACATAGACGTACTCCTCGAATCCTCACGCTCACCTTTTTTTTTTATTTTATATATAGACAGTCACTTCCCACTCCCTGATATGATCCCAGGTCCAGGTAGCGGGCACAAGGGTTTCGGCAGGAGTCCCAGGTGGTTGGCAGAGGTGTTGCAACACTTCCTTTTCACCCAGTCCAAGCCACTTGAGCTTGGCACACATTACCTGGAACAGCTCAGACCTCTGTCTGCAAACATTCGCCATGGCAAACGCTAGAGCCCACACACTTTAGCAGACACTGTGCAGTAATGCTTAGGACTGCAGGAAGAACAAGGGGGGAGAAAAAACATACACCAGGAGGAGGCTTCTTATAAGCTATTCATGCCAAGCAGACACAAAGGTAGGCCTTTTTTTATCAATTGAAGGAATTACACAGATCATATGTCACCATATGGAATTCCTTTTACACATAATGCATTTCCTTCATGGAGTCTGTGAGAAGCCATAGAGCATATCTACTGGGAGCACTCTTTGGGACAGGGGGAAAAACTTCAGTGTGTGTGTGTGTGTGTGTGTGTGCGCAAGCAGCCATGGGGTGGGGGGCCTCTGTCAGGGGCAGCCTCAGCACACTGAGCAGAAATATGCCATATGCATTCAGTGAACTGAAGCCTGCAGGGCTTCTCTCAAGGTTATTAGAAAACCCTGCACACCCTGTGCAGAGTCTTAAGAAAAAAAATAATAAATAAATACTCAAAAGTAGAACTAGATAAAGGCTCAAATTCTGCCACAACTCTCTCATGTGTGAGGCCCACTAGGACTTTTAAGGAGCTGCGAAAACACTTTTGTCTAATCAAGAAAACCTTCAGTTGCTCTGCTGTATCTGATCCCTCCTGTTGTGACAATGACTCGGCCGCTGAGGCAGCGCGCACGCCTTTGCCTCAGATAACAGGGCTGCCTTTGACACTGAGTTTCCTTCCCTCTGCCGGGGCCAGGAGCCAGGGCCATGCATCCGCTGCCCCACCCCCAGGTCCTCATCCACACAAAAGTAGGAAGCGGGAGCCGTGGCCACTCGCATTGTGACAGACCTCTCTAAATCACGTCTCATTTCATCCGCCGCTCTTCATAAGAGGTTTCGGCAGAGGAAACGATAAACACAACAACAGCACGTAAATACATCGGCCGCAGCTACCCGGGTACTTAGTGCGGCGATAGCTAATTGAGTAACACTGCTGCCTCAATGAACTCGCATTAGGTTACGGCGTAAACCAAACCTGTACGTCTGCAGACAAAAGTTCCCGAGGAAAGTAAACAGATACTATCAGATCAAGATACAGGGATACCGAGATACTATCAAAAGCTGCATGCAGGTAGTCCACAATGTTAAAACATCATAGGATTTAAACTGTCCTGCTCATTAATGAAATTAACTACATTCATATCATTTCTGTGGTTTACAAATCAAACAACTTTCCAAACCGTTATATCTGTTCCTACTATTGTATACTGGCATTTTAAGGCAAGATGTTGCTTGTGTGACTCTTTAGTCTGTTATACAGCTGAATAACTTGTGTTGTTCAAATGTTGAACAAATAACTTGTGTTGTTGAAATGTTGATCGAGCAAAGCAGCACATCTCCTGCAGATAGGTAGCGAAGTGAAGACTTCATAATAGGTATTAAGATCTGTACAACTGGCTTCAGGTCTCAGCAGCCTAGCAGACTGAGCAAGACTCCAGCAGACTGAGCAAGAACCATCCATCATTACTAAGCTGTGGTTCATGCATATTCTCCAGGCCATGGATTTTTGTGCTGTGTGAGCTGAAAGAGCAAAACTCCCGTGCTCATGGAAGACAAACCCAGATGAGCTCCAGGAAAGCCAGCGAGTCCGTGCAAACAGCCTGCAGAGGCTAAAATGAGAACCTTATCAGAAGCCATTTAAACGAAGACGAACTGGGTCACAAGCCATTCTGGTTAAAAGGCCCTTGGTGGGCAAGCAGAGACAGGGACAAGGTTGGGGGATTAGATGGGGCTGTTGACATAAATTGTTCAATGTCACTGTAGGTTCTCGATCCAAAGAAAACCAAGTGGCAAAAAATAAAAAATAAAATAAATCAAAAGCAAGGACTTCTAAGGGCAAAAGTTCGCCAAGCTTGACCTTTTATGCACCGTTCTTCAATTAAATGTCAATTATCTAACAATCCCACGCCTTCTAACCAAGAAAGGTGGTTAAGAAAATAAAAGGGGATCATTTTATCTTTACAAAGCAGACACTGTCACTGACAGCCATGTAGTGAGATAACAGGCCGCTAATACAACTTACACAACCGTTCCCAACAGCCCGAGAACGCCGGCTTAATGACAAACCAGCCAAACTTGATAGAACATTTCAGTAAGTAAACAATTTGCTATCACCTCATTTAACCTTGGCAGCTGCAGTTCTATGGAAGACGTTTCAGCTTTAACCCTTAGTGCTCATGAGACAAAGTTTGCAGAGCTGCTGTGTATTTTAACAAAACAATGGCTTATGGCATGTGCCGGTTCCTTTTGTTGATGACGTATGGAAAGGAATTGGAGTAAAAGTCTTTCTAATTATTTTTGCATGCTGTTTAACATACATTAAATAATTTAATTTTTTTTTAAAAAGCTAGTAGATCCAAATTAAGACACTATGCAAACACACAAACCTTTGTTTTAGCTGAATCACATTCTTCTAGAGAAGAGAGCGGCTCTGAAACAGACAGACTTGCTAAGTGACACACACACACACACACACACACACACACATATGTCAATGTGTATTTTTAGGCATGTGCTGTTGGATCTGAGAACATACTGACTGCTTTGTGCAGTGTTGAAAAGTGGAATGATTATCATACATACTGTATGAAGAGTTGTGAGTCCATGCACGTAGTGCACAGCGCCGGACACCAGGCTAAATTTAGCCTCTTTTCTACCCCTCTGCTTGGCCTCCAACAGTCCCTCTGTGTGCTATCCTTTTGTTCTCTTATTCCGCCTAGCTAACCTGAAACAAGCGAGCACTTTATACTGCGTTTTTCCTCGAAAAGCTCCGCATCATCAAACATTTATCGGGAACAAACGCCACACTTACAGCAGGACTCTGAATTAAAACCTGTGCCAATGATTAGGCCGAGGTATTGTGGCTTCCTGCCTTCACTTCATTGTGATGCTCATGACAGTTGGGTGTGGTTAGCAGGTTAGTTAACAATGGAAGCCCGATCTGGAGACTATCAATTAAGGTGTGAGCGGAGCAATCGCGTATGTAATGGAGAACATGAAAGTCTGCCTGTGACGCTTGGTTTACATTCCATCTCAGTGGTTTCTACTGTGTGGGAATGGGATAAGCATCAGCCGCCCTTTATCTCTCCCGCGGAGCTCTGTGGAAGACGTAAACGTTTGTGTAATCAGTTCTTAAAGGCCTAGGTTGGAGAGGGAGAGTACTGGAGATCTAACACTCCATTATACATCCATGGTCTGTAAAAACAAGAATGTCTTCCCATGCAGAGTGGAAAGTCACGCAGGACAATGGCAACTATTATTCGTTGCTGAATGCCGAAACGTATGACCAAGATCTTTTCGGTTTCCTCTTACTGCTGTAGTCCCAACCAAAAGAATACATTCACGACTACAGTCTCTTCCACAGACAAAGTCTTCGAAAACTGTAGCCAAAGTTTGAATATGTTGTCCAATGCTAACTGATTAAGCATCACAGAGATCAAACAATACTGGGACTTGAGGCATCTCCATGAGGCACTTTCATGGAAGTGTAAATGAATGAGTGCTCTGTTAGGCTGAACAAATGACAGGCGTCCAGTCGAGAGATAAGCCTTCAGCAGCCATCTCCTGCTCTGCTCATAGTGAATCTCATGCACTGGTTAGTTTAGTGAAAGTACTTCTTTTTTTGTATGTCAGTGCCTGTAAGTTTAACACCCTATCTAACTCAGAATCAATGCTGGAAACAGTTACAATTTGTGGAACACATCTTTCATTTACACACAATATAAACATCAGGATCCCCCAAAGAGGGTGTACATGACATCACTGCCTTACTAAATCCCCAGCACATCTCATTAATTCCAGAATAAACATGCCAACTCTCGACACGACACTTGCTCTTTCACGGTTAGCTGAACAATGTTGTGTATTTTTTTCTGCATGGGTTTTCAACCATTCTTATAAGCAACTGAATGGATACAGCCAGAAATCACAATTCTGCCTTCGGCCCTATGTAACACTATAAGCTGAACTAATGTGTTCAATACATGCTCTTCTGCGTGCCTAATCACTCTTACTGTACTGCACCAGAGATGACAGAAGGTTCGAGGAAAGGAGTGTTTCTATAGTCTAACATACACAGTCTGCATATTATTCTTCATTACCCTTCTCTAAATACTCAGTGATCTACTATATTCATTGGACAGGTCAGTGATTCAAACCAATTATTCACAGATATCAAAATTAATGACCATGATGGAAATGCGAGAAAAGAGGGAAGAACTGAAAAAAAAAAAAAATATATATTATATATATATATATATTTTTTTTTTTTTTATTATTCTTAAATGCACAGTCAGTGCTCCATTTCACACTTTAGTAGATGTACTGTATGCACCGGCCTAAAGAGATTATCTTATGAATACCCATGTAAGTAGTTCTCTTCTCTAGACGAGGTTTTTAATTCACTCTTGTTCTTGTATATCAGACTGATATTAGATTTTTAAGATACAGGTAGGCTAAAATAATACTGAAATGCTGAAATTATATTATAGACTCAAATAGCTTTTATAATAAGCCTTCATAACGGCTCTAATCTGAGGTGGTGTTAATTGGTGATTTTTGAGCCTGGTTACTCTAAATGGACTTTGGACTTGTTAGAGTACCAAAAGGAAGTTGTGATCTTGCTTTCCTGGGAAGATCCAGTTTCTTGATGGGTTTTGCAAATGCTCCTGCAAGAACTATTCCAGAACAACTGACTGCTGTTGTTGTTACATAATTACCTAATGATATATGTATTATTTCATAGTTTTGGAAAAAAAAAAAAAGAAGAAGAAGAAATTCAGTAATTCTAGAATGTAGAAAATTTATCCAAACTTAGAAAAATACTGTTACAGCAAAATGTCACCAAGTGTTAAAAGCGACAACCTACCACTCAACAGGGCAATTAAATGAAATATCAATTAAATAAAAATACACTTGAGCTGCATTTTGGTATTTATCATTGACAGACCATATGTTTTGCACTTTATACACCATATTATTTTGTTTTATAAAATCAAATTTACTAATAAAAAGTCCTGGTTTTCCTCACTTTGAACACACTGTATTATAAAGATATACTATTTTATACACAATATGAGTGATCTCCTGGAATAAAAAAAAGCTCTTTGGAGAGGTCAGGGAAAACACCATGAACTAAAGAATCTATAGGTCAACCTTCAATGCATTTGGGTGGCTCCAGTATAAAACCAACTTTCATACCGTTTTCCTACTTCGTCCATAACTAAAGAACATATTCCCTTTCTGCACACACCTATATCACCTACGACACTACACATCCTAATTGTGCTTGCCTTCTTGTACCATATTCAGGTTGCCTTTGTTTGGTGTATCCCTTATCAGGAGCTGCTAGGCTAATCTCCCCTCACAAAGTCCTCCATTTTGTGTTCCTTTCTACAGATAGTGTTACATGGAGAGAAGACAAAACTCGCAGGGCCAGAGGGCTGTCGAAAAAGCCGGTGATGATTAGCACGCTTCCTCTCTCTCTCTCCGCTACATACAGATCTAGTAACCGACAGTTACATGGTGAGGCCTGATGATGTAATACAATTTGTAAATTGGGCAATCTGATGATTTGGTGACTGCATAAGTGCTAGCATGTGGAATGGATTCCATATTTCTAAACTTTCAGACTGTTCAATGATCACGACAAAATACAAAGGTCTACTCACATTCAAAGCCACCGTTGCTGCTTTTGTATCTATACTTTTCTTCTTTTTTTTTTTTTTAAGACACTCATTTGGACAATTATGACTTTTGGCTGTTTATCAAAAAAGCTGCTCACTAATGCATACTATTGTTTTTGCCACTGAAGGCTTGTGGAACATTGTCAAGGAGTCCGGGAGGTATTTACGCTAAAGTGCTGTGGCTTTATGATATGATCCATGTTGTTTATCACTTTTGATAAGGAAGAGTGTGAGGGTTTGGAGTTCCCCTAAACAAAAAAAAAAGGTGGCGAGGCAGGACACTTGTTTGTGTGTGTGTGTGTGTGTGTGTGTGTGTGCTTGAGCGAGTGTGTGTGTGTGTGGGAATGGGTTCCGCTCTGGCAGGCCTCTTTACAGACAATATTTAGAGGTCCCCAGTGGCCTATGTGGATCTCACACACATATATACACAGATGCACACACTCTTCCTGGACAGAGAGATATAAGCACTGTAGGGGCCACACTGAGGGGGCCCTCCCCACCACGCGTGTCCTCATTGTTCTTCTCAGGAAAAAAAAGAGGGAAAAATGAGGGAGGGAGATTTTTTTTTTTGCACATTTTGCAGGAAAGGGAGGGGCAGAACAGAGAGCTCCTCGTGTTCTGTGCAAGGAGAGAGAGAGAGAGAGAGAGAGAGAGCTGACAGGATTCTTTCCTCCAACTCGAGCGATATACTCAATGTTTACACAGGTGTTTTACGAGCTTAGCCGATTGGGTCGCGTGTTCCGCAACATCGCACTATAAATACTCCATCACACAGACACGTACTGTACAGATGCAGCTGTAGAGCCGAACCGCACAAGGCACAAACCCCACAACTTAATGCCCACCATTATGTTGAAACACTAACCTTTGAAGAAGAAAGAAAAAAAAAAAAAAAAACACACACACATACACGCACACACAGAAATCACTGTTGCTTTCCAGGAAATAATTCTGTAGTTCCTGTGCAAAACTATGTGATAACTTAACAGCTTCTTATCTCTATTACTGGAGCAGTAAATGAAAATGTGCTAACAGGATGAAGGTAATAATGCATCGGGACAGTTGCATTGTTTATTAGCATATTTTTCTCTGTTGTCCAGCTTCAACATATTCTCAGTTTGACTTAGGATGTGTGTTTGATTTGTAACACAAACTATCCTAAAGCACTGCAATAAAAGAAAGAAGAAAGAAAGAAGAAAAAAAAAAGATCACCCATCGTTACCCACCTGGCCTCTGAACGCCTTCTTACCATCACGTCTTTGGCGAAGTTTTATCCCATGTTGAAGCGTCAGTTTGCAGGCTCACTATGAATGATTATCTTGTTGTAAATTTCTAACCAGATACATTATTGAGAATTGCTGAGGAAGAGATGTTCGACATTAAACTCTTGTGGTTAACTCTGACAAGCAGACCATCATGGTGGTCCCACTAAGCTCTGAATTCTGAACTCGCTGGACTCGAGGGGTTCGAGTGAAAAATTGCTCAATCATATGCCTCGACTGGTGGGCCCAACATGAGCTCCATGTTTTAACAACAAGCCTCTGGCCTGGGGAGAGTGTGCAGAGTGTGCTACTATTAGTATACCGCCATAAAAATGACACAGAAACTAAACACAGGTGCACAGACATTTCCCATCTTCTAAAGCATTTGCCTGGAAAACATTCAAATGAGGACGAGTGGCCAGTAAAATCTTCCACAGCTCACAAAGTGAAAGTGTTTAAAATGCCAAAGTTTCAGCAATTTAAAGGGAGTGGCAAGCCAGCGGCCGAGGCTGCGCGATTTGGAGACAGTGGGTTGGGGACAAGGTGAGGCGTTGGTCTGGCAGAGATCAACCACTAACGTTCTCGCCTCTCCTCCACCAAGCAGCCAAAACTACAGCTGTGAGACGAGTGTGCTGAGGTAATTGTTGTAAATGCTTCGCTCTGACACCGATTACAGGAAAAATACAGCCAGCATGCCAAGCACAACACATCATTTCGACGTCAGTTGGAGTTTGTGTGAACGAAAGTGCGTGCCTTTGTATACGAAAGAGAGAGAGAGAGAGAGACAGGCTGCCTGAAAAAGAGAGGGACTTCGAGCTTCGACAGAGTTTGTTCAACCACATTCTCTGGAAAGAATGTCAGGAGGAACAAACACTCCACTGTTCCCTCTATAGAAGGGAAACAGGATTTATACACAAACAAACCATACATTAGCTCCAACTCTGACTATCAAAGGGTACATATGTGTGTATGCTATATGTGTGATGGAAGTGGGCAGCCGCTTGCTAGCCGGCAGGGTCTTCTGAGGTGAATTAAAAGTATTTAGGTCATTAGAGCTGCGACGTTAGACCCGAGTGAGCTATAGCCGGAGGGAAACGGAGCAGGAGGCCCTGAGCAGGGGAGGCTACCATGTCCTGTATATATCCTGAACCAGGCTAAGAACACACTCACACACTCAAACAACTAACACCTCCATTGCTTCTCGATCACACACGCCATAAATATGACTGTTACGGCCCTAATGATCCACACTTAATGCGGCGGGCTTTAACACCTCAACACATGGTGAGAAATACAGGTAAAACACCTCCTCTGATCGCCATACACTCAAGCCCTGAAGGTATCATGAATAATATTTGACATCTGGAAGTAAGCCACTTATTACTGACTTAGTGTGCGCAAGTTCACTGATTGTCGTCTCGCAAAGTGGCCTAGCGTAATTCAACGAGAGCTGGAGAACAGCTTTGAGTAGAAATTCTGTTAAAACCCATCTCTACAAGCTGGATTAATGATTGATAGTTAGGTTAAGTTTTAACTGAAATGATTTTTGGTTAACAAGAAATTGATGCGTCTATACAGTACATCTGTCTCACCGTCTCGCCTGTCCTTTATCTTTCCCATCTTATTCCCCGGCTTCACAACCAGGTTTTCTGGCTTTACAGAGGTACCCATAACAACCACTAAAGAAACAAGTGTCTTGTTCTTCAGCTGTCTCACCTACACAAACACATATATATACACACACACACATTCACCCGCATGTACTATAAACACTCTTTATGAAGATGTACGACCTTATACAAACACAGCCAGGTTCTATTGAGGTCTTTGAGGCAGGCACCAAACAATAGCAAGCCTAAGTGTCCATCTGCAGATGTGTGTGTGAGTGTGCGAGTATGTGTTCCTCACAGGCGGTGTGTGTAAAATCCAATTATCAAAGCCATGGCATTAACATTCCTGCAGTCTGGCAGGTGACGGCGGAGTCCTTTCAGTGCATAGGAGTGCTGTGGTTTGACCAAGAGCAGCAATGAAGGCGCAGACACTGGGGGCAGGGGGTCCCTCAGGACTGTCTTCACAAACACTAGACCGTTCTTGAAGATTTTACAGCGGAGGTATAAGAGACCGAACATTCCTGATTCTTGGAGGAAGTAAGATGTGACGTGAACTTGATACAGGGAAATTCCCACAGTTACGTAGAAGAGATTATGTTACAAAATTATTGATTACTTCTTGGCAAACCAGTTGAATGAGTTAACAAGTGAAATCATGAGTCATCAGAGAGCACTAGCTTTGCCAACAGTTTGCTAGAATTGATATAATATAACTGGGTGGCACAGTGGCTTAGTGGTTAGCACAGTGTGTCCTTGCACCTACAGGGTCCATGTACCATTACCACCTCTGGTCTCTGTGCATGGACTTTGCCTGTTCTCCCCACAGGCTTGATGGGTTTCCTCCGGGTACTTCGGGTTTCCTCCCACAGTCCAAAAACATGCAGATTAGGCTAACTGCCATTCCCAAATTGCCCATAGTGTGTGTGGATATGTGTACCCTGGCACCCAGTTTAGGGTGTACCCCAGCTCATATCCTAAGTCTCCTGGGATAGGATCCAGGCCCCTCACAACCCCGTACAGAATAAAGCGGTATAGATATTGAGTGAGTGATATAATAAAACTGACAGATGTGTAATGTATAGATACATGTATAACATCATTCTTAATATAAGAAATAAAAAATCTTTCAAATCTTTTTTTAAAGCATAATTTTATTTAATTCATTTTTAATCAAATATTATTGGTATTTTGTAATGATTGGGTTTATAGTTTACATTGCTACATTTGTGTAGAATTGTAACAAAATTGTGAATTTTTTTTATATCCAATCAGGACATTTATAAAATCAAATTGGTACCTACAGTAGGTATCGCGATACTGGAAGATCTGGCATATTGAAGGATCCCCTGTTGATTCCCGTCCCTATTATTTTGACATTTTGAAGTGTGAATATTTTAATAACAGTCAAGAAACAATATATTGTGCGTTTCTAGCATGCAGCTCTAAAGGTCAATAATTTCACTCATTTGACTTCATTTCAGCTGGTACATGACTAGTTTGAGTGTTTCATGTGTTGATACAACCCCTTCGTTTACTAAACACACACTCATCTACCATCATCGTCCATCCAAGTGGGTACACTCACAGTGATCTGATCTCCTTAGGAGATGCCAGACGAGCAAAGTTGCAGCATGATTGCCACTGGCCTGTGTGATTATGCAGGTGAAGAGGATCTGTGTGTGTGTGTGTGTGTGTGTGTGTGTGTGTGTGTCGGTCTGTCTCTCTGTCTGTGAGAGAGAAACACTGAACAAATGATTGAGCTATTCCAGTAGCTGATCTAGGATGGGTGAATTTCTTTAAGCACCAGATTTAGCCACTAACAGCCAAACCACACAACTAGCTCCCTACCTGAAACCCCACAAACTTCAGCACAAAAAAAAAATACAAAAAAAAATAAAATTCCTTATCTGGTAAACTTGAAACCTACACAAAGAAAATAGATGTGCATTGAAAAGAGTGTCTTTTTTAGTATACCAAAAGAATGGACATGAAATAATAAGAGAAAAAAGAGGGTGAGAGGCATGCCAAGTGGTCCTCACGTTACCTAAACTTTCTTAAGGGCACGGCAGATCCTCTTACCCCTACTTCCCTCCTTCTAGCCGGATTTTATTTCATCATTTGATTAATCCTTATTAAAAGGGGAAAAAATACAGTGGTTATAATACAGGTCCTTTATTCTCTTCATGTCACGGTATCTCACTGATAGCGTATCACCTGATCCTGAGTGGGGGTTTCTTGAAAAATGAACATTCTTGAGTAAGACCAGTACAAACCCAAATATAGCATGAAAGTAGCATGAAATAATGTATTACATTTTCTGTTGCTTCTGATATGTATAAATGTTCATATTTATTTAATGAGAAAATGTTTCTAGGCTTTAATAAACACTCATCTGGACTAAACTGGCCTGGTGTGTCTGTGTGCATGAGACTGTGTTGTAAATTGACTGCTTAATCATTACTCTTGCCAGTGTTGGTTAGGACTACTCTAAACTCTTTCCAAGTCTTGTGCTGTTCTCTCTGTCTTTCTCTCTCACGGGCGCTGACGTTCTGGGCAGGAACTCTGTGGCTTTGTCCACGAGCTGAGATTCACAGCCAGAGGGGCTAAGCTTAATCATTCTTGGATGCAATGGAAACAAATCCTAGCGTTTTCCCCCTCCCCATTCAGAAGCTTCCATTCATTCATGCTCGCTGGCACTCCTCTGCCACCTCATGCTTGGCACATAACACCACTTTTCTTTACCACTTTCACTTTATTATATCTTCTCTCTCTCTCTCATATGCACTAGTGATTGTACTAGACTTAAGTAGACTTGTCTAAATTGCGGGCAATATCCTTAACCATACCTTTTTCGTTCAATGGACTACTTCAAATGCTATTCTTTGTTCTGGTTGCACTTCACCTCAACATTTTCTCTCTGGTTTTTATGGAAAATTGAAGCCGTCGATTTACATGTGTTTTTTTTTTTTTTTTCTTTCAAAGTCACGGTATGCAAATCTGCAGTACTAATGGAGTTGAGGCATAGATAAGTGAAGCATACGGTCCAAGAAATTGGAGGCCATTAGTCTCATGAAGAGTGTGTATTCATTTGAGTGGAGTCCAGCTGACAATGACCACTGCAACATGCACTTCATCATTACAAACCCAGTGGGAATGTAGCCTCTGACAGGCCACTTCCCTCTACACATACATCCCAGCCAGGCACTGCAATGTGTTTGTGTGTGCGTGTGTGCGCGCACACACACATGAACATATTTATACTGTATTTGCTGTAAAGCACTGCCTCTCTCTTCCTCAGCCAGCCGGAACAGGAGCAGGTTGGCTGGTTGTGGATTACAGTCCGACAGTGGCCCATTGTTAATTGGGCGCCATGTGTGAAAGAACAGAGAGATTAGTTTGTACAGCTGCTGCCATTTGTCATAACTGCCTTTAACAAGACACACATGGTGAGCCTGGTTTGAGCCTCTCCAGCGTCAGGCTCCTGCTTTTCACACTGCCAGATACTTTAGCATAAGCAGACGAAGATGTTTTAATAAAAACAAACTGCGCCGATCCCTCTTACTAGCCTCGATCCCTACATCCCAAAACAGCAAGCGTTCCCTGGGTTTCATTTCGTCACTGTTTTAAGACTGTAAGGCTAAAAGCCATTGCGCACATGCTGTGTAATCAAGGGCAGACAAGTCCACAAACAAACATGTGCTACTCTGTGGTTACTTGTACACGGAGACGGAAAATAGTTTTCTGTAACAAGACTTTTTTTTTTTTTTTTTTATGATTATAGTTTTATAATGCTATAAGTTTGACATTTTTTATAATGAATTCATAAGGATCTTTATAACATATAGCATCAAAACTACTAAACCCACAAATAACTTCTAGGAATTTCTTTATATTTTTCAAAAACCTGTCTGTCAGTATCTTGTGTTTTTTTTTTTTCGTCTGCACTTTTTTCGTCTTTAAACTTCCACTCACCAGTTTCATGAATCTGTAACATACAGTCCTATGCTCTTTTACTGTGAAAACAAGTGTGTTACAGTTCCACTTTAACCACATGGCTTAAAATTTTTAAATGTGTGATTTTTGTTTGTGTGTGTAGATGAAAGGACAACCCTGTAAACCAGATTGCATGCATTTTTCACCCTCCATTAAACAAATAGAAGTCATCCATTTGAGTCTGAATAGTCAGGCTTTTGATCCTGCTTAGCCTCTAGCTTGCTAAAAAGAAAATAATAATATCCTGCTTTAAAAAAAAAAATGTGAACAAACATTTACAACAGTTAAGAAAATATATCTTTTTAAACTGTGATAATAAAACTTATCTTAAAAAAAAAAATAATAATACACTGGAACAAACTAAGTCGGGGCTCTATGCTAGCACAGCCTAGCCAGTAATCTGCAGTGAATTTCCCTCCCTGTCTAAGTGAATATCTGAGTCTAGCCAGACAGATAACGCTGCCTTGACCTTAACTTGAGCCACAATCAGCATTTTCAGGCCACATCTCTTCCAATTAGGCCTAAGTGCATTAAAATGTGACAGCACTCTAGGGTTAGTGATAAAGGCTAATCTGCCAGGCAGCTTTTAGTAAAGGGGCCTGATCCCAATCTACTGCTTCTCAGCTATCTGCTATACAGGAAGAACACAGGACGACTCCCTCTAGACTAGTCTAGACTTCTATTTTTCTCAGTTTTCTTTCGATAAAGCTATCTATGAACGTCTCCTTTCTCACCAACTACAATAGTAGTGTGTTTCCAGATTTCACACCTCTATTCTGAAGAAGGCAATTTTGCACGCAGCAGCTACCCTTCCTCCAGCTCTCCCAAGAGCACACACACACACACACACACACACAGGTTTTGGGTTTTAAGGTTTAGCAAGAGTGTCCATGATATGTGAATATAAGGGAAAGGGTAACGCTACACAATCTCTGTTTGGTAAAACAATGGTGAACTTTCCTCTAATCCCTGTTCACCCAGGATCAAAGGTTCACCGTGCGTTTCGACATTAAGGTGGCATTGTTCTTGAGCACTGCGCTGACACTACATATACAATATACACAATGATGCAGACTATTTATGATATATTGATAAATTCCAGGAAGTTACATGTTGCATGTCTAGTTTAGTGTGGGTGTGAATGGGGTTAAACGGTATACAGGTGCTGTGAGAGAAAGTGGACATCTACAGGTCAGCATGGATTTTTCCAATCGCCTTTAAAGCTCAATTCATCCTATTTCGATCCACCTTTCTTTGCAGATGATTCCGACACCCGGAGCTAACCAACCCTGCTAATCAGGGTTTACGCTGCCTTGACAATATAGACATAAAGAAGGACAGGCTTTAATCACTTGACCAGCATTCGCATAGCAGCAACACCACTTTCCCTAGAAATGCTGCTTTAATTATTCCATGTTGTTAGGTTATTATTTTGGGAGAGACGCATAATGTAATTGCAGGTTTAGGGTCTGCGCACATGTAACCAACCTAATTACAATCTAGCATGGATTAAGGGACCTGAATTTAAATGTGTACACTCAAAAATACCCTCACACTACAGACAGATGCTGCGGTTACCCAGACTGCATGCATGATTTTGTCTAAATGCAGGCTTCGAGAGGCTGAGTGCAAGGCAAGTAAGTGTGTACTTGTGTGGGTGTGGCTGTGCATATAGACAGGTTTATGCTCTGTAAAAAAAATAATAATAATAAAAAAAAACACACACACACAGAGGATCATGGAAAGGGGGCAGGAGGGAGAAATCGAAGTTTGATTCCTGTGCCAAGCAGAAAGGGAGGCCAATTTCAGAAGAATTCCAGTAATCTGGAAACAGCATGTATATCCTTTCAGCATGGGCACTCGTATGAAGGGCCCTGCACGGACGCCAAGGCCAGCTTTCATTAGCAGCTCCGTTACAGAGCAGTGTTACCAGAGAGCTGGCTTTAATCACAGCCAATCGAGCGCTCATTCTTCACCACTCTGTGTTTAACACACCAACTGCTCGGAAGCTTCACTATCACCGGAATTATACGGATAGACTTCTTAAGAAACGTGAAACATTGTGTGTTAAGTTCAGGAGCACCACTACTGTTTTGTTTTGTTCTAGTCGTCAGCCTACAATGACTATCCAATTACACACAAGGACTAAACTCAAAAGAGATGCTCAAATAAACACTGACTCCAAGTTACCACAAAGATAAAATGATTAAAGTGAACATGGGATACTCTGGAGACAAAGAAGCAGAAGAAAGCTGTATATGTTGTTCTATCTCACTAGACAAGCAACAAGAGACACAAACTGAGGAACCACTTTTAAAGATCTAAAACATTTTCATTATGACTGATAGTTCTTGAGTAAACTATGATCATCTCCTATTTCCTCTTGGAAGCTCTGGAAGAGAATCTATTTGATTTTACTTTCATTACCAAGTTCGATTTTTACTGTACATGGTGATACTTTCATATCTATGTGGTAACACCACAATTCTCCTGCCCTGAGCAACCCTGGCCATTTTCTAAACAAATGCTCGCTGCATAAAATGCACATCTCTTAGTCAACTATAACTCTGCATTTTATAGTTTTGCATTACTCGCCACCTTTCAGACAGGCTTCGGGCCATCCCAGTCGCGGCTGCCCTCCCTCATCTGTGCGTTTAACTCTGAGCCGTCTGTCTCAGCAATGGGAGGTACTGTACCAGACCAGACAAAAGAGGAGGCGGCCATCACTCTGAGGCCTGTCTGCCATGAAAAGACTTTTGCTGTGGGCGGAGGGGGGAGAAGTCACTGTCTCCCTTAGCAACCTCCTCGATTGTCTCTGGCCCTCGCTGGCAGCCATTCATTCGCTGTCCCCCTCGTGAAGAATGTCTGTTGGCGTGGAGACGTGCAAGACACCAGTCATCCCACAATGGAGGAATTCAGACCTTTTCTCTCTGTCGCTCTGTCTGAGTCTACCTGCATTCGATATATCTCTTTCACTCGCTGTCAGCTTTTTGCTTTCTCAAACTCTGAAGTCTTTACAGTCTCTGAGAACCCCCACCCCAGTAGGTCATCTCCTCTCACTCCCTCCACTGTTTCATCTCTGTTGCAACGATCATAACTGCATGATAAGGATGTCTGGTTGATGGAGGATAGAAAGGAAAGCCATGTCGAGGCAGCTGGAGGCAGTAAATGTGGCAGTGGTGCTGGTGGGACAAGACACAGACACCCTGTACAGTGAGCCATAGAAAAGGACGATGAACCCATCAGTCTTCCTCGGAGGGAGGCGTGGGAGGCAAGGGAAGCGGAGAGGGGCTCTGGTGATGCTCTTTGCTCAACAGGGCCCTGGAGAGCAGCGGAGCGTTACGGGTTCTGCACTGATGACGTGGGACTTTAGGAAAGAGATTGCTGAAAATACAAGATAAGCTCTCGGGGGAAAAAAGGAGAGGCAAATTGGAGATGCTTCTACGTGACCCCTGAAATGCAAGTACATTTTCAGACATATTTTCCCATTTGTGCTAATTCTGGCACAGACGAGGGTCAATGGTGATTAAGAGCTTGAAGCTGCTTTGATGCATCATTCCAAAATAAATCTCTGTCTCTCAACAGCACTCGTACATACACCCAAGTATTAAAATGACATGTATAAGTTAATGGTGGTGTTGCCATGGAGAGTGCTTGAGTGAAAACGTACTGGGGGTTATAAAGTGTATACAGTTAGAGTACAAACCAGAGATCTGCAAAATGAAACAACACACACACACACACACACACACATACAAACCATCATGAAACTTGCTTACAACATCCAGCTCTGTCTACTGACCATGGGGAGGGGTGCTGAGTGAAAACAGAGACAAAGAACAGAAAGGGAAAGAGCAATACCAAGAACTAGAGTTAAGGTTAAAGTGTAGGTAGAAGGCATGCAGAAAAGTCATACAGTACATACATTGCAAGCAGACAACTTCAGAAATGGCTACAGTAAGTGAGGAAGGATCTAAACTAACAAGAAAAGCGGGGGAACTAACGGCATTATGTGGAGTAAGAGTACACCACCGAACTGAAGCCGCAGCGGAGCAGAGAGACAGCGAGCGGGTAAGAGGAAAAAGAGAAAAAGGAGGACTTACATGGAGGGGAGGGAAATCAATAAAGAAGGCCAGAGAGCTGGAGGGAGCTCTAAATGGATTAGACTAAGGGAATGTGTTCGATAGGTTATGGCTTTACGTGAGGTAGTCACCGCAGGCCGTGCAGAATACTAATCAGCTCTCCAGCCCCTGTTTGAGGCAAAGGCCTTCCTGCCTGCTCAGCACAAACACAAATCTTCCCCAAATGACCTTCAGCTTCTCAACGGCACTTGTTCCAGACTGGGATGGTGCAAGATCAGAAGCAGGATCAGGAGATCGATCGAACCGAAATTTTGTATGCAACAGATATTCACACTGCAAACTGAACCCTACAAAAAAAACTGCATGGCAAGTTCTCAAAACTGAGCTTGCTGTACTAACATCTCCTAACTTGTTTGTGCCTAGATATTCTGATCTCGTTTCAATTTACCTCTAAAATAAAAAGAAAAAAAAAATTATGTTGCAATGTTGCAAACCTAAATGAATGAACTGTCAATACACTCAGGCGATGGCTCATTTTCTTTTTTGCCCTTGAGATAAAGTCAAGGCTTATTGTGTTGCTATAGCATATTTTCTCTCATGCTCAGACAAGCAGTAGCAAAAAAAAAAAAAAAAAGCAAACAAAACTCAGGACTATAGTAAAGCCCTCTTTCGATAGCAATCACTTTCGGCGAGTGAGACTTGGATGAATTTGGAGCAAAGCAAGAGATGTATGTTTCTGCTGAAACAAGTTCTTATTAAATCGACGGGAGGAAAAGAAAAAAAGAAAAACACACCAACACAAAACCTATGGGGTGCTGAGATTAACATTTGGACTGAAGTTGTAGCAGCGAATCACCCCTCCCTCCCTTTTCCCCTTTATGTTTAATGTGGCGGTACACCAGTGTACTAAAACATCAAACAGAAGCTACTGCCTTTCATTTGCACAACTGAAACCATGTCATGCATTGTTGCTCCAAACTCGGTGGTGGGATACACGGAGTGGGAGACAAGCAGGGAACCATCTGTATTGGTATTAGGATCAAGTCAGTAGCTGCAGGCCTACAAACGGAACGGCCAAACACTTTCTCTCCTTGTCTCTGCAAAGCGGATAGCCTTACAATCACCGCATCCACAACGGCTCACTGGAAACAATTAGCTAACAAACAAATAAATAGCTAAACCAAAACAAATGCCGCTGAGCGAAGGTGTCCCTCATGTTTGTGCGCTCGTAGCGGTTTTCGAAACAAGCTGCTGTCAGTGCTCCAAAGTCCAAACTGTTTCTGCCTCTGTGGCTTGTAGTGTGTGTGTGTGTGTGTGTGTGTGTGTGTATGTGTGTGAGAGAGAGAGAGAGAGAGTACAATGTGCATGGATCTAGGCAGACATCCCTTTGGACAAGATTCTGAGTGTGGTGTACAATTGGCGTTATACGTCTGGAACAGCCCCAGGTAACCTACTGCTACAAGTGGAAATAAGAGAGAGAGAGAGAGAGAGAGAGAGAGAGAGTTGTAGGGAGTGGTGACCTGGAGGTCAATGTGGCTAGACCTCACTCCAGCACAGACTCAGCCAACTGGAAAACTAGGCCAGCTGTAACACTTCCCTCAAAGAGCTAACTACATGCTCAACACCACCAGCATCACACAAGCAAGGTGTACGGAGGGAGGGTTACAAACGACCGGCTCTAAGCAAGGGGGGCGGCCTCAGCTCTGCTGACCCTCACATTTATAGGTCACGGGAGGCATGGGGGTGCTCTGGGTGCATCCTCAATCCCACCGCACAATCGTCTTCCAAACCCCCGGTGTGCCCCCGCGTGCCTCGGCCACCTCTGTGTTTTCACAAATCCGTTGTGCTCAATTTAACTTCACAGGACACCCGCTGCATCTTTTAACCGAGGTCCTGACACAGAGGTCAAAGGCCAAGTTGCACGCTCGTAAAACAGGCATCTACAACATGGTCAAACAAATAACACATAATCTGCCACAGGGAGAGGCTTGCATCTTTACACGAAAAAAAAAAAAAGAACGATATGAATATTGAATCTGAATATGGAGTATGTTGATTATTAAACAATTCTACAAAAATCTGTCTGAAAAACACAGTCAGTAGAATTTATATGGCCTTAACAGAACATAACACAAAACTACTAGCCTTAAAATAAAAACTTATTCCAAATGACTGTGTGTAAAAAAAACGAAGGCCATCTAAATCTAAATGCACTCCCAGGTTGTGATCTCATTTTATGATTTTTTTTTTTTTACCATCATGCGTTCAAGCTACAAACCAAACTCGCCAGAAATCTGTAATGCGCACAGTGCTTGGAAATTGATAATATTTATAACAAGTTGTTTAACAAAAACAGCAATTAATTCATATAAAGTAAATGCAATTTTTGGAATTCAACTTTTAACTGATTGTTTAAAAAAAAGTATATAAATACTTTTATAGTTTATTAGATATAAACTGCTGGAGACACAAAATAAACAACTTAAGTAAGACAAAACTCTTTATTTCGTAAAACTGCCTGAATGTTTGTTTCGATATAAACACCCTGATCCTATTGTGTATTTTTGTGCATTTTAATTTTCTGGCCATTTTTCTATTTCTTTTTTTTTTCTATTTTGTCTTAACATATCACACCTTCAAATATGGAGAATACAATCGAAAAAAAGTATTTTAGCGTATTTCTTGTAATGTGATCAGTAACTGAAAGCTTAATATTAGTGCACTTCCCTTGTACTTGCAGCGTTGTTATGAGTGTGAAATGATCCTCACTTCACACGTCCTGACTTGACTTGTAGGACAAGTAATGGAACAGCTCGTCGAAAATTTTTTCGAAAGATGATCACGTTCTTAAACAGAAATACGCAGCTCTTCAGGAGTTGAAAAAAAACATTTCTTGAAGGAGCAACTGTACGTCTGTAAGGCTGGACCTGAGCCAAAACCATGAAACAAGTAGACTCCAATTCAAATTCTTTATAACTTTTTTTTTTTTTTTTAGATCCAGAAGTGACGCATTTTTAATGATACATGGCAGATGAGGCTGTGATAAAGAGTAGTTTTCTGAAGGAAGGGGCCTGAACAGAACACATGCTGGGTACTGAGACTGCCATAATGGCTACACTGGGCTCAGTGAGGCACAGAGGCTGGACATGGCACGATGCCTGACGCCTAGTGTACCAGTCCTTCCTGCTATTCTTTCCACCCCTACACTGAACTGCCCATTCACCATGGTACTGCAACACAGTCCAGCTAGCTTAGTGTGATTCACAAAAACCGAGGGCAGAGTGCCCGGAGTTTCCTCCTGTGCCATGTGGCTCGGGCTAATGTTAAAACTACCGCTGTGCACTGACTAGCAACAGCACCGGGAATAATAGTGGCAGAAAATGCCAGGCGAAACTAGTTGTGGTAACAAGTTTGTGTTACGTGGTAGGCCGCTTGCCATTTGGTGATTCAGTTTGGTTTCACACATTATGGCAGCTGTTACACTAAAAAAAGTGACATTATCTTAAGCAATTTTTTTTACAAATACAAACTTCAAATTCTGTTAGAATTTTTTTTGTCAAGTTTTTCATGAATTGAAAATGTGTCGTGTGGATTCTACAAAAGAACTCACGCCGGTTGCCATTCTGCCGGTGTCAATGCCCACTGCATTGCAGATGCCAGCTAACGAATCAAAGGCACGCAAGCAGACAAAGAGGATTTGATGCCAACCGCCATTCCTCCATCACTGGCACTCTCCATGCCACTCTTCTAGCACAACACAAACAAAATGGCTGCCCTGGATATGCTGCGACAATATGGTGGCATTATTTGGAAATGGGCACGGGGTCCGGCGGCAAAACGTGCTACTGTAATGTATTAAACCACTAGATATTCTATTACCCTCATATTTAAAATAATGATAATAATTTTAACAAAATATTTATTTAAAGGGTTTTTCTTTTTCTAAATAAAGGATGAATTTCGGCCAATGTCAAAATCAGAAAACTTCAAGATTTACCAATAAATTAAAACCACACTTTCTATTGATTTTAAATACCACATATCGTGCTGCCTCCTGTTAAACTATGTAGTAAAAACACTAAAATTAACACAACATTGTTAAACAAATTTTTCCCTTAATGGCACAAAAGGTGCTAGTTTGTGTCTCTCGGTTCAAACCAATATAAGAGATTTAGGCCGGGGTTGAGGTTCAACGGTCGAATGCACGTCGTCCTACAAAGACACAAAAGAGAGGGTGATGCCAACCCTGGTGCCAGTGGCAACCATTATTGTCCCTCCGCTATGCCTTCTGCTTAGCCTGGCACTTCACTCGTACAAAATGGAGGCGCTAAGCCTGGCGATAGCCCACCTCCTCCTCGCACAACCATGCAAACACATGCAGGCTCGCATGTATTCTACAAAAAAACACAAACACTAGTTTGGCATCTGATGTAATAAGAAAAGACTTGTTTAAATGATTTAATTTTGTTATAAAGAGAGGTGAAGACTTTTCCAGGCGAGTTAAATAAGGTTAATAGATCTAGAGTGGGAATAGGGCATTTGTATTTAAAAAATTATTTGTATTTATAAAATTGTATTTAAAAATGAAAAAAAATATATTTTTTTAAGTACACTTACAAAAAATATATATATATATATTTTCCTTAGCAGCTAGGTTGTATTTTAATTTTTTATTTAGACAAACCCTTTTAAGCTACTATTTTATATTATAATTTGTGTGCATTATTATTATTATTATTATTATATATTAATTATGTATTATGTATGTATTCTATTATTAAGTAACTAGGTCTAATTCTAATCCCCAAAATGAATCAGATAATGAAAATTAAATATTTTTAAAAATAAACTGGGAAAATAATTTTTAAAAATTGCAATGTCTGACATTAAATTTCATTTATAAATTAACTGCTTATTCACGGGTCTTCCCTTTACACTGGATATATATTATACAATATATAATTGATCTAAATTTGACACAAAGATATTTGGTGTTTTTCATTAGGTGTTTTAGGATGAAATTATAAATCAGGAAAGGAACTGGCAGATTTAGTGGCTAGAATACTGCAACATTTAACAGAATATTGTCTAAATATTACAGAGCTTTTGGGAATATTTCATGCTCAATAGAATGACAATAAATTGTTAATAAAGTTAAGCTTAACTGCACAAATAATTATGTAACTCAGAGACAAAGCCTGAAACATTCAAAGGAACACCTCGCTCCTATCAGTACATTTTCCCATCTTTCAGTACACTTACCTTGATCCTGGACGTAGTAGGCCAGGAAGAGGTCAAGCTCCTTCACTGACACGGTGATGTGGTGCGGCTGGACACACAGCGCCTGATTGGTGCAGTGAGGCGATTTGACTAAGCGCTCTCCGTCCGTGCTCTCCAGCGGGATGCCTTTGAACAGGATCACCATCACCAGGTCCAGGCGCCAAACTTTATCCGCCTGGCGGAGACAGTCGATGCGTCGGATTTTGCCCTTCTGGTCGGGGTTGGAAAGCACGCAGCACGGGTGCTTCTTGCCTGTCACACTTAGCACAAAGTCCTCACGGTACTCCTGCCGGATGTCCTTGCGCAGCTTGGCCAGCAGGCGTGATGCCCACTTCTGCTTGATCTCAGGTTTCTCGCTCAGCAGCTCGTCCTTTACGGCGCGCTCTTCGTCCTTGGACATGCGCTTCTCGTGCTTCTTGAAGTACTTGCGCTTGCGGGCCTGCAGGTTGAACCAAGTGTAGGCGATGGAGCGCACATGAGGAAGGAGTGCCTCGATAAACGGATGGAACTCATCCTGGGAGAAGACCGAAAGAGAGGAGAAAAAAAAGAGAAAGACAGAAAAAGACAGGGAAGTCAGTGAGCAGGAGTAGACATGACCTTTTTGGCATAGGACTCCTGATCAAGCAGCCAAGTGTGTATTTTGGCCAAAGACAAAAAAAAACTGCCTTCTCAGAAAACAAACAAAACTGACTATTTACAATGCACACAAAAACTATGTGAAATTACTCACTTGACAGCAATTAAACAATCAAAACCACAAAAGCCCTTAAAACAATTGCACACACTGAGTGACCACAAATACAAAGCCATTCTTTTTTACTGGAGCATTTTTTGAAAATTAAATATTAAAAAAAAAAAAAAAATGACACTGCAATGAAAGAAAGGTTCATCTACCATTTTACAGCGTTGCTGGCCTATACGGGGCTGCAGGTGTAGCAGGCACACAGGACGAGGATACCACTGTTTACCACGGTGGCTCACGCCGTGCCAACATACAGCAGACAGTTAGATGAGCAGCACTTGCTCTCCCCTGCCTCTCTCTCTCTCTCTCTCTCTCTACCCACTATCAGAGGTTTATGTGCTAGCACACCCGGGCATGTGTCCCTCACACGTACAGCTCTCTTATCAAACAGTCCTGCATTCCTGCATCAGTACTGCCTTGTCACCCTGCAGCAGCATGAAGGAATAAATTAAAAAATAATAATAATTAGTATGCTAAACACAAAAAGACATATATGCAGTAAGACAGTAAGAGTCTGAAAAGGATCTTTTTTTAAACGACAGGAGTAAGTTTTACATTTCCAGCAATAGGGTTTGCCGATGGGATGTTTTGTGGTCCAGGGGGGTCACTTAAGTTGTTAGCCGAAAATGAGCAGCAATTATTCCCAGCCCTTCTCAAAATCAAACCAAGATGGACAATGAAAATGGCATCTTGGCTCAATCCTGACATTCCTTCTGCTCCAAAGCTCTGTAAGAGTGCCATTAAAAAAAAAAAAAAGTCTGCTGCCAAGTAAGCAGTAACACCTACAGACTCAATTCACAAGCGTCGTGTACACTACAGGCCTATTCGGCTTTCTACACCAAATTATGTTAGTTGTGCTGTTTGATGGGCTATGCTGGATCAGCTGCTAATTAAGTAACGTATTAAAAATGAGTCACATTTTTACCAAAATCAATGAAAGCACTGATGTATATAACATACAGTAAATGATTATCTTATCTATCTTACCACTAAAACATTTTCACATAACATTTTCAAAACTTAATAATTTTATACTGTTACTAGGCTTTATGCATGTTGAATGAAATAATATTAGTTGTTAGAGAGATGTTCAAGTGTTTCGTTAAGAAGTGAATTGGGTTGAAATACTAAGTGTGAAAATTTTAACAATCGCAGCAAAGCAGACTTTTTTCTGGAAAAATGTGAATGTTTCCTTTTGTTTCCTAAACTCCTCTAAAAGCTGAACGGCTACTGGAAGAGTTAACCCACAGATTATTCTTTATTTATGCAGGGAGCTTACTGCTGTATGGGAAACCGCAAGCAGCGCTGCTCTCCCCTATCTCTACCCCTTTGCAATGTATCCCTCACACACTCACACCACACTAACATTTAACCACTACTCTGAAACTACACAACTCGGCAACAAAACTGCACAACTAGGGATTATAAACATTGTATTCGCATGTAGTCTACTACTGTTAACCATTCGGTGTAGTTAATCATGCATAGTAATTTCAGCATAGTTAATCATGCGGAAGTAGTGTGTTAATTTACCTCAATTAAAAATAAAAAAAAAAGCTACGAGACCACAGTAAAAAAGTTTATCACTTTGTAGACATTTTGCACTGCAAATAATTTTAGTATACGCATATTAACATTGATTATAATCTGTTTACAATTTTATAATTTATATCAAACCTTAAACTAGGTGAAGTCTATTGAAGTACACAAATTATTTTGTGCCTAAAATTCCCACATCCCTAAATTATATATCTGCATATTAAATGCTTTTAATTTATAAAAAAAAATGCTTTTTATGGGGTGCGAAGTCATTAAGAAAAATATTTGTTTTATGGACGTTAAAACAGTTTAACACCAAAGAAAAATAGTTGTACGGATTATAAATGTAATGACAAATTATAATTTAGAATATATATTTGAATACACATTTATGCAAATAATATGTACAAAGCATAAAAGTCATGCAAAGAAATTTTACTAGGAACTCAAATCTAGAGCGTGAAACATTTTTTTCACTTGAACACACTTTAACACTAGAAATGATATCATTCTAGATATAATTATATGATAAGATATAAAGATCCACTTTATCATATCATTATATCATTATTATAAGGATAATGACTTTAATTGGCTTATGGTTATAGGACTTTCTTTCTTCTTGTAGGAATAAGAGCTAGTTACATAATTAAGCATGCATGAAAAAAATTTTTACAGCTGGTTATAGATTACTTTTTTGGTGCCATGATATTATGTAATGTCCGCGCTAATGTAAAGTCCAAGTCCTGTAGACTACATTAGACTAATCCATGTGTCGGCTGCGTGTGAAGTGAAGTTGGTCTTTGCGCCAGGTTCAGCCCTCCTTTTGTACTAAACCATATCTCAGTCAATCACTCGGTGGTGCCAAGCAAAATATAAACAGTAAAATTGTGTCAGCCAAAGCTGGAGGACTCGGTCCAACCGCTCAGTCGGCCTTATCGCTGTTTTCATCTTAATTCACTCGGCTAGTGGCTCTGCGCTTAAACTCCGCGCGCTTGTAGCCAAGTACAGTCCGAGGAAGAGAAAACACAGGACAGGCGTCAATAAAACAAAACCACCGAGTCAAAGCTAAATGATCGCTTTAAGCTCGGTTTCTGACTGTTCGCCTGCTTTGCACCACAAATCTTTTGCAAACGTGTAGCCTATATATATATGTGTGTGTGTGTGTGTGTGTGTGTGTGTGTGATTTATGGCTAAAGTAAACTAAGTGCTTTACGCACGATGTAAATGTCCAATGTTAATGCGCTCTTTTTAAATAACGTAACGCAACCTGACATCTAAAAGTTCGCTACCCTCTTACCCTGCACACACCAGTAACTTTTTATGTGTAATGTAAACCGATGTCCTGTTTCAAAGTAAAGCCCACAGTTTTCAACCTACGCGCGTACAAGAAAATGAATTGAAACCGATACTTTAATTAAAGCGCATTATAGGCTGTTACATCTTGACGCTTTATCTCGCACATTTGATAAAAAAAAATTATGTAGAAAAAAAACAAAAAAAAAAAAACAGTTCAAACGTACTAAAACAGGATTTAACATTTCACCGAATAAAACTCAGCTTGGCTGCACACTCAGCAATATTCCCGCGCGCGATCAATAAGCCATGCGTAAAGCTCTACCTGCGTCAGACAAATCGGCGAATACATCATGACCTGGGCCGCCGTTGCAGATAAAATCGATCGGTCACCAAAAGTCCGGTTCTTAGCCTATCGGTTCATTCTCCCGAGCCCGTGCTGCACCGTGCACGGCCGACTGGAACTTGTCCTCATTCAAAAGCGAGAGAAGAGCTTCATCAGAGAGCAGCGACGAACTTCGCAGATCCCAGCTCGAGCATTGAAAGATTCCCCCGAGAGCTCAGAAGCACAAAAGACTAAAGCAGAGAGCCTTGAGGAACACCGCACGCATCCGCAGAGACCGAGCTCCAACCGGAGTGAAGTGGAGAGAAAAAAACCCACTGTGTGTGCGTGCGTGCGTGTGTGTGTCAGCGAGTGAGTGTGTGTGTGTGCGCGCGCGTGTCTCTCTCTCCCTCTCTCTCTCTCTCTCTATCTATCTCTTTCACTGATGCTGGTTTAAAGGGGAAATCTTAAAGAAAGAATGTCACAAGTGCAGGTCGAAAACTAGAAGGCGCCAAATTTCTGATCCCCGTTTCCAAACTTGATATTCATATCCAACGGTAACACCCTCTAGTCTCATGGATCCTAACAAATCAGTCACACTACTTTTTTTTTTTTTTTCATTTCATTACAAAGTCAATACTCCTCCTCTTCCAGCAAACGCGATCCATACCACACAGCCCACCTCAGGTCTCCCTCTCAGACCACAGCATTCACACATGATCACAAGCATTTTCCCACTTTATGGCACAAATTTATTATATAATATTTATTCACAAAAAAATTGTGCATGCAATTCAAGACTATAAACGTAATGCAATGTGTTAAAAAGTGATTTTTACATTTTTAGCACTGCATAAGTAGATGAGTGTGCAGAATCTATATGTGCAGACCAGTTAAGCAGGCAGGTAAGTAAAAATCTATCTAATACGCCCAAGAATGGAGAGTGATGACAAGAGGAATGGTCATTATACAACCTCACAGTGCAACTTTTTTATTATTACTAACCTTTTTCAATGTTATAAGAACACCCAGACATATAAGCATGTGTTTTCCATGCAGCGTTTAAATGCGCACCCCTGCAGTACTGGCTCGAGGCACTGAGGCCTGTGTGTAATTCCTACAGAACCGGTTATTTGTGTGGTTACTTGTATATGAGTGTTTTTTTTTCCTCCCATAGCTTTTTAGGATGGGTGGTGCTATAGATCATAATGTGTTTGGCTTATAGGACTTTAATCCATAATAAGACAACATATTTTCTGAGAATGAGGCCAGAGCACAAAACAAAGTGAAGGCATCCCAGCACGGATTGCAGATCACATGGTAAGTGAGTTACTGTACTTTAGACCGTTTGTCAGTAAAGCCTTCGGTGCGTTTAGTTAACAAGAGGGAAATAAAAGGCTTAATAGATGCGCGCATGTGCGTGCGTGTGCGCTCCCGATCACAGGAGCTCTCGGTTTGATCTTTATTCACTACACGTCACGTCGTAATCTCGTGTCAAAGTCTACAAAGCCGTCCGCACTCCACCCCACAACCCCCCTCTGTCCGGCCACTAACACACAGCGTCCGCGCGCTCGCACCGCAAAACCGCAAACGGGACCGCGACTCCTAAACGGGCTCGCGCTTTTCGTCCCGGCGCAACGCTTCACTCAAGGTCACACAGCCGACAGACTTCATGCATGCACGGGAGAAAATTTCAAGTGTTACACAATGAGAGCTTTTATTCACATCATCATTATTATTATTAGTTTAATAAAGCATCTACAAGTTCAAAAACAAGTTTGCCACAAAGCAACAAAGTGCAGAACGCAGCAATGCAAATAAATGGACTTAATAAAAGCACGCGAGCCAAATGTGAACTTGGCGAGAGCGGTGTGTTTGTAAAATTCAGCCACTTGGCTAAAACACAACTTGCCCGAATGCGTATTCATTCTGTGGCTGTGCAACGTGCCAAAAGTGCACTGCTATACAAGGGGGCGAGTTAGCTAAAAGCAGGAGACATGCCAAGAGTTGACTGATCTCTTTAGGCGCAAACCCTGCCACCGACTTCTGACACACGACGATATGACCCACACAGGAAGGCTGCCAAAGCACAACATAAACAATCCAACATACACCGCCATTCTCCAGCAGGTTTCACATCCAAACACGGGACTACATTAGGCTACGGACTACCGTCTCCGGAAAAGGCAGAGGATTAGAGGATTACATTTGTACATGAACTTCAAAAGTATTCACAAAATGATTGCAAGATATTATATTCCATGGTCACGTACCATTGCACTGTATTGCATGGATTTAAACGGGTGTCCAGGAGGCGGTGTGAAACTCAAGCCGGTACCTTCACATGTCTCAGACTCAAAAGAAAAAAAAACGTAGTCTACTTTTTAGAATTTTTTTTCACGCTGCAGCGCTCTCAAAAAATGCGCACCGGAAGAGAATTCTTGGCAGACAGGCGGCAAAATCAAGTCAGCGAACACCTCGGATTTTTTTTCCTAATCTTCCTTCCTCTGCGAGTCAGACTTTTGGATAGGTTTTTTAGTGGTTTAGTTGAACGCGGTCCAGAAGAGGCAGAGTTTTTGGAACTGGGCACGTCTGCGCCTTTACTTTCTCTGTCTGCCTGTCGTCGCTGCTGCTCGCGAGCTCTTGGAATCGGCGTTCTCGTCTCTGATTGGCTGAGGCGCTGCTGGCCCACCGCGCGCGCCGCTCTGCGCCCCGCGCCGCTCACTTCACTTCCGTCTCGTCGCCGCCGTGCTTGCGCGCGGCTTGCGTCTGAACGCGCAGCGAGTCAATGAACCGAAATTTCTACACCATAAATCCCTTTTATTTTTTTATGACATAAGAAAATATCGAAAGACTAGTTGGCTTTAGGGAGCTGCTGATTTTTTTTTTATTATTGTAACATACACATAAAGCCTACCTGAAAAATTAACCATGAAAACGAACAAAAAAAAACAGCAGCAGCAGTAATAATAATAATAATAATAATAATTATTATTATTATTAATGATGTTTTAAAAATCCCTCTATTACTATTTCCGTCGAATTCTCTTACTGACATTTTTCACGCTCAGGTTTAATGCCAGTGTGAAAATGCCATGTTATATGGGCTATTGTAATAATCCAGAATAAGTGCTATGTACACACTGTTGGCAGAAAGATTGCATGAGCACAATGATGGCATTGATCCAGACCTCAGCAACCACCATTCCACAGCCACACTTTCTGTTCCGCCTGAGGAAGCAAGCTCTCCTCTCCATGCTCAACAACAGTATATAAAATATTAAATATAGATAGATAGATAGATAGATAGATAGATAGATAGATAGATAGATAGAAGCTATGTTAGTTCAAACTGCTTATCTTGACAGTCGAGCATATTTTGCTCATGAAATTCTAGCTCATATTAAATGACTATGTATTAAATAATTATTCATAGGAAAACCATCCACAGCTGGGATGCAGATGAACGTATATACGAAGGTTGTTGTAAATGTAAATATAGAATATAGTTATCGATGATAATCATAATAATAATAAGCCACATTTGAAAATGTTTTATAGATTTTCTATCGATATATATATATATTTGCATTGTCATTTTACTTCAGAATCACACCCAAGGTGTGCTGTGTATGTGGAAAAATCCTTGTGAGTCTGTGAGAATCAAAATGAGAAATATATTTAGATTTTAAAAATTGCTTAATTGTATCGTTCATAATTGCTATTTATGCCAGTTATGTAAGCTGACCTGAGAATCAGTCATGAGAGCAAACCGCACAGTGTGTAATATCAGGGCGAGAAATCTCTTCCTTTCTCCCACACATACACACACAAGTAAAATCGACTTTAAAAAATAATAATAATTAAATTGGATTGCGCAATACTTCTCAGAGTCCGTGCAAATAATCGCACTTGTCAAAGCAAACAAGGAAGGAGAGAGAGTTCGAGAGGGTGAATGAGAGAGAGATTGTGAGAGAATGAATGAGAGAGAGAGCGTGACGGAGGGAATGAGAGAGAGAGAAAGTGAGAGAGAGAGATGGTAGAAGGAGGAGGAATAGTGAACAGCCCCCAACTTCCCAACTTTCCCTACACTCATCTGCAACCTGAGGAAATAAGCGAAGCAGTTGTTTAGTTTTTTCCTCGTTTAATAGAAACCCAGACAATCTATTTGCTCCACGTTTATTTTGCACACGTAACTGATGATACTTTTTCAAGAAAGAGGGAAAGAGACAGAGAGGGAGAGTCCTGTTTTTTCATACTGTGTCAGACTGAAGATTTCCAATCCTGAGAGCTGTCTTATCCAGAGAACTGTGAGATCAGACTGTAGGGTTAGACGAGTGTGAGTATGGAGCCCTGGTGCACACGCTCACACTGACAATGATTAATGCACTCGGAAACCACAAGTGAGTGTTTCATGAAGATTTTGTCCCAAACTCGGGGGAAATCCTCCAGACGTGGCAGCACAGGAACCCCTCAGCTCGGTTATGTAAGAGAAATGAATTACTGAATTGGCTTTTCTTTTTTTTCTCTAATAGAATCTGTGCTGTTTGCTCTATTAAAATTCTTTGTTGCTTGTGTTTCTTTTTGTGTTTCTTTGTTGCTTATTGCATTTCATGCTCCAACCGCCCTGCACTTATTTTTAATGTCTTGGTAATGCATTATTATTATTATTATTATTATTATTATTATTATAAGTACATTATGTGTGTGAAATCATTTCAAAGTGAGTTATAGCCTACAAAAACCTATTTTAAGCCTTTTTTGTTTTAAAAAAAATAGTGATTTATAACAGCAAGTAGTCTTTATGTCTTTATTTAAGCAAAATTTACTGCAAATGAAAATGCTATGCTTTAGGATATATACTGTAAATGCATGTCAAAATAAGTCAGACTTTAGTTTGATTAAATATATTTGTAATGATATTGTGTATCATGATTACAACCTAATCAACAAATCAGCATTTCACCTGTCTACCACTTAGGCATTTTGACAAGTTCAGTTTAATATTTTATTACATTTTTTTTATTATATGTAAATTATTTGAATTCCATATTGAGCTAAAAGCAAATAGGTCATTTCTGCATTTATTGCATACTGTCTTGATTTCAATAATTTTTTTGCCATTTTCCTGACTTCAATATAATCACTGTACTTTACTAAAACATGCATTTATGTAACCCTATAACTGTACTCGTTTAAAATTTAACAGGCTAAATTATGTTTTATATTTCTTAGGTTTTTATTACTGAATTTTTGTCATCCTTGTGTAAATATTAAAATCAGACCAATTAGTTTGGATGGTTTACAAGTAGACCTGTCACAAGATGTTAAATGTTTTAAAGTTTTTTGTTTATTCTTTATTTTAAAATAAAGATTTAAAATAAATGACATGCTTTATATTGCTCGAAGTAATGTCTGACATAGATACATGTCTATAATTTATAATTTGTCTAAATATAGCTATTTTAAAAGAAAATAGGTAGGTGGGTGAAGTTGGGCTTAATATTATGCAATATGTTTTAAAGTCTAATGTGAGTAGGGATCAGTGTGTGTGTGGTATGGGTCTGAGTGTGAGGGTGGATGTGGGTGTTGTTGTGTTGCCAATTTTGAATATTATTTATATTATTTGAATATAAAAAAATTAAAATAGCTATAAGAAATTATGAATATTATAAATAAGAAAAAAAAATTACATGCATTTACAGTGCAGATTCCTTTTTTGTATACTTTGTTTTAAGTATACACTCTTTCTGAAAATTTTGTTCCTGCCCAAAACTTCTTTTGGTCGGTTGAATGTTTTAGGATGTTAGACATCAGATCAGCAGTTGCTTTCATGGCTTATACTTGACACATTAATGCAGGACATTCAGGAACAGGATGCACAATGCATGGATTTTACACAACGTTATGTGCTGACTGGAGATGGGATACAGGATCATTTTGCATTCAAGTAGATCACAGCTTACCATATAAGAAGGTACAATTCAGTACAGCAGTAGTCATGTGCTATTTTGAATGTAGGCTTTGTGGCATATTCATTTTCCTGTTTCAGCCATGTACTGAGTCTATTTGACACTACAGAAGTTAGTCATTAGAGGTCATGTCCTAAACAGTTCCTAAAAATAGATGTTAGTGCTATCAAAGTTCAAGTTCAAAATGTGCCACAAATATATTACAGCTTTATTTAATGTTGTATGGTTTTTTTGTTTGTAGGTCTTTAAATGCTGGCCTAATTGTTTAAAAATAACAATAAATAGTCTTTAAGGGCTCAGAATTGGCTGTCCAGTGAAATAAGCACTCTTTAAGACACTCTTAAAGGAATGGTATTTTCCAAATAAATTTTATACATGTCGGCCCAGAACCTTACACTTTCTAAGCTAAAACATACAATCAAGCTAAAAAGCTATCAAGTATAAGGCTTACTCCTAGCTAAACCAACCAATAATACTATAAGAACTTGCTAAAACAGTAGCATGAGTTAGTATCTATACTGCACTTACCTACTGACTGACACTATCCCATATGCTTGCCTAATTTTCAGGAAAGCTTTAACCTTAAGTCTTGAGAAATGTTATAGTGACACCTAACACTTCTGCAGTGTGATGCACAACTATGTGTTGCCTTAAATGGGATTTTTATGTTATTTTTATCAATTTGTACGAATAATTATCTGCATCAAACCAACAGAGAAATTGTGTTTAAGATGACTGAATAACTAGACCTTGTGTTGAGCAAGTAATTTGCTGCTACTTGTTTCCCTATATTTGTCAGCGGAAAGCTAAAAAAAAAAAAAAAAAAGCAAACGACACGTCCTGTCTGTAACATTGCATTTGAGGTAAGAGAGAACTAAACACATTATAAATGTAGCAAGAAATTATGGTTTAATCAAACCAATTAGACATCGTTTGGGAAATAGATAGTCAAGATGCCTGTGTGCATATAAAAAACGAAAACGAGGCGTGTGCTAAGCGGCCCGTTAGCTCGCCGTGATCGTATAGTGGTTAGTACTCTGCGTTGTGGCCGCAGCAACCCCGGTTCGAATCCGGGTCACGGCAAGACAATGGCCAGCATCTTCTTTTTTTTATAGTATTCTTTGTTAGCAAACAAGACATTAATGTTAAAATAAATCTAAGTACATCAGTATTCTGTTACACAAGAGTATACTGTACATATAAACACACAACGAGTTAGTCGAAAGTCTCAGTTAAAAGGGGCATGAACATATATTTTTGCTCCATATCTTCTATAATATGTTATTCGTTGTTTTGTATTATATCCTTTTAGATAGAATTAGATTTTTTTACACCAGGTGTATGAAGACCATAGTGTACCAGGAAAAAAAAAAACAGCACAAAGATCATATATATGAACACAGCATGTAAAGGATGTTTTGTAAATAAAGTAACAGCTAGCTTCTCCAGTTATTATAATTCTGGGCTAAAGTGTTTTGCTCTCAATCATGAACTTCTGGTTATTGATTGTTTGTTGATTTCTGCTAATAATATTTTTCAACTTTATACATGTATAAAACCCTAAAAATAAACATGTTGAATGGATGGACATGGCCTATAGAAGCCAAATGCTCATCTCTGAGTAGCTCGCCGTGATCGTATAGTGGTTAGTACTCTGCGTTGTGGCCGCAGCAACCCCGGTTCGAATCCGGGTCACGGCAAACACTAACTGAGTAACGTGTGGTTTTTGTGCTACTGAAATTAAACGTACCTAAACTGAAAACAACCCTCTAAATAAGCTGCAACATTCGGAATAGAACACAGGGTTGCACAATACTCTATATTGCTTGTTAACTGATACCAGTCAAGGTAAAAATGTCCCTGATGTAAATTTCCCTAAAAATGGCTATAAATGTATGATTTTAATGATTTTCTTAGTATATAACACAACAAAACCTCTCCAGAGTAGATCCTTAAAAATGTACTCCTTTTAGTCAAAGTACAGAAATAGTACAGAAATAGGAAAGCAGTTTGAAAGCTGCATGATTTTTATGCTCTGTGCACAAATGTGCATGAATGTATCTTAGGCAATACGTCGCTAATGCCAAGTCAGAGTCTGGGTTTAAATGTCGCCTCTGTGTTCATGGAACTTGCATGTTCTCCTCATGGTTCGTGGATTTCCTTCGGGTACTCCAGTTTCCTCCCACAGTCCAAAGATATGCAGATTAGACTAATTGGCATTCCCAAATTGCCCAAAGTGTTTGAATGTTGACAGGAGGTCCTACCAGAGTTATAAAATGGGAATAAATACATTGGTCACCATTGGCCTTTACGGTCCCTAATTGGACTATAGAGGTTCCTAGCTGGCAGGATGATGCATAAATGTGCACAACTATTCAGCAATACTTCCAGTTGCCACTAATGTTCATGTACATTTAGAAGCAAAAATGTAACTTTTAAATGTCTGTATTGTATTCATTTCACACCTTTACAGTCCAAAAAAGCATGATGTGTCTTATATCATGTATATGCTTTTCAATCACATTAAAAAATATTCTTGTTGTTTTGATGAATCTCATCATTTACACCAAACTTCAAACATAAACACAATTAATGTTTGTCAAAATAATGCATGGCACATTAAAGGTTGGCCAATGTGTTTTTAATAGGCTGGCATAAAAGGCTGGCAAGGCATATACTCAATGTGTTGCAATGAAATCCCAGTGCAATAACCTATTCTGTTGCAGCGCCAGTCTCACATTTTCCAAGATTTTGATGATTAGTTATTTGGATCTTATATATAGGGCTAGTTAAATAATAAAAAATATATACTACTGATAGATACAGATGGCTTTTCCAGAAACACATGACGTAAGGGTTCATAATTAGTATCTGTAGAGTGAAGAATCATGATGACTAAACTAGCACTAGAGGGCGTCAGAACACCTTACAGGCAAGACCAAGGGAGAGAGAGAGAGAGAGAGAGAGAGAGAGAGAGCTGCTCAGTGATTAATACTTAAACATGTTGTGAAGTTTGCATGAGTTTAATAAGCCCTGTTCACCTCGTCCTAACAATTTTTGATTGTAACTGTTTAACAATTTCTATTTTAGAAAACTAAGAAAAATATTCTTATAACCATTCACACTTCAAAGTGTTACCAATCAAAGACAACAATTAAATTAAAAATTAAATGAATGTAATGAAAAATTAGATTTTCATTAACAATGGCTGCATTTTGTCTTAACCTAATAACATGGATTTTTCTTTTGTACAGAGTTAACAAATATAAATAATGTAGTTAACTACTAAACATAAAAAAATACACTAAAAATTAGAAACCATGTAATGATTTGCTATTTTTCAAATTGTAGAATTTGAGTAACAGGGTTGTACATTTAAAAGAAGCCCCACCAGATAATACTGTATCAAAATATCGAAGAACATTTTAATACCAAATGAGTTAAATTACTCCTTTTTTGTTTACTCCTGTTTTGATTTTTGAGATATTCAGGTGATGCAATTTCCCGTTCAATATGTAATGTGTGGAATATTTAAATATGTCTAAGGGTGAATGTGTTCAGGTAACAGAGGTGAATTAGTGCAGGGTACATTTGGGTGATTCATGGAAATCAAGTTTCAAGCATGGCATGTTAAACGGATTCAGAATTTATTTAATAAAAAAGTTATAAGATAGGATACTTGAAGATTTGAAAGTGCCACAGAATGTTTTTTATTAATGTTTTGTCATTGATAATTAATGGTTTATTACATAAAATGTTATAAATGACATTAAACCCAAGTTGAAATAGTTTGTTACTTTAATTTTAAATATAATTGCAAATGTATTTTTCAACAAGAAACAAATCCTGCATATCTGTAAAAACAACAAAGAAAAATAAATGAAATCGCATTATTTAAAATTCAAATGAAATAAATACAATACAAACATATAAAAGTCTGAAAGTTACATTTTTGCTTTAAAATGTTTTTAAAATGTGCATAACTTCTGGCATATACATTTACATAAATGTGTTAATGTAATATCAGTGGGAAACAAATTGCACCCAACTATGAAATCATTTTAATCACAGCTCCTGATTCAGCCTGAAAACCTCAGTATCTGCTCGGCATGAGGGAAGTCGAGCAAAGAAATATTGTGTGTATTTGTAACATGCTTTAAAATCGATATGTAGGCAGTTGAGAGGAATACCAACAATGACAAAAATGACAGCTGTATATACATATATATATAGAGAGAAGGCCTAAACAAGGAATTCTGCTAGAACTTCACTTAATTTATACATGCAGCCACCCAGACACACACACGCAGAGCAGAAAGAAAAGAGCAGCAGGCCTCCAGAGTGTCGCAAAACAAACTATGTACTTGCTTTCTTTTTCTGTGTGTGCCTGTCGTCTTCCCTACTTCAATAGGTCTTGATTGACATGACAAGCGTGCACCTCTGTGAGTTTCTGCTGGCCTCTCGTATTATGTCTTCATTATACACATCACTTCCCAAACTTCCTAAACTCCTGTTGGGATATATATACACCAATGCAGACAGAACAGTTGTTATGGCATTTTAGTTTTATTGTAATTTTAGCCCCTACTAGGAAAAAAAAAATGTGGCCTTCAGTGAAGCAAGACTGGATAATAATTTTACACTACACTGGCACTGTGTTTAACATTTTTTGCACCTACGTATATGAGACTCAACTTAGAATAATAATAAGGAGAAAACCCTTTCCAGTACTCATCTGGATGAACTATATGTCTGGTTTGCAAGTGTCCAGGTACTGCCGGCATTTCAAATGTGCCGTTCCATCCTTATATAAACCGCATGCAGTGTTCCAGGGCCTCTTTTCTCCTTTCTCTTCCCTGTGTACGTGTCCCCATCTTGCATCTCCTTCCCTCTCCCACCGGCCCTTCTGGCAACAAAGAGACCCATTTTTCTGTAATTACACAGGGCAGATCCTCGTCAGGCGCCACTGCACAGGGCTATAACATTGAGGGGACGTGGACCTAACATGCTACTTAAAAGGTCCTCATTTTATCGCTAATTACACAAATAGGCTTCAGCTTTAAATATAACACGTGGCACCTTCAAGATCTGCACCAAAAATTTGCAATTTTGTAGAAAAGGAAAAAAAAAGAGAGTTGGTCACAAAATATTTATTACTCTTCTTTTTGCCATCAGTTTACCTTTCAGTCCCTATTAATTAGATATGATGCCTGTTACACTGATTAAAAATAGAAAGTGTGAATAAATGTCTGTGTAAAATTAATGTGCTATAAAAAAAACTATAGTAATAATAAATACAACATCTTTAATATTACTGTAACTAGTATTTAACCTTTTTAAACACTTGTCCACCGCGACCCTGAATACAGGATAAAGCGATATAGAAGATGAGTGAGTGAGTGAGAGAAACACTTGTCCAGTTTGGAAATTGTACAGCCTATTAAATTTTCCTGCAGACAACCTTATCCAAAGCGACCTTTTATCTCATTATACATCTGAGCAGTTAAGGGTAAGGGCCTCGCTCAAGGGCCCAACAGTCACAACTTGGTGGGGCTGGGGTTTGACTTTGGGACCTTTTGATCAGTAGTCCAATGCCATTGAGCTACTTCAGTCCTGATTATTATTATTATTATTATTATTATTATTATACAGTAACTGCTATTTTTTACTTATTTGTTTGATAATTTGTTAAACACATTAATCATCATTAGAATTTATGTATGATGAATGTTTCAGATTTAACAAAATGGGTAATTTTCTTCTGCTGTCCCTGGGTCTAACAAAAACTTGAAATGAACTCACATTACTAACAACCCAAACATCGTATAACAGGGTACATTGTTTCAGGAAATATTCAATAAATTTGAAAATCACCTCTGAATAGTGACTTCCTCAAACTATTCAGTTAACAAGTTTGAACAGGAAATCACCTGGCATGCCTCCCCAAATTTAATTTGACTCAGAGTTCAGACTAAAATCCCCCTTTGGCTCAGCATTTCATTCAAATGTGCCAGGTTTTCATATCACATTTTATATCCTACACCATCTTACATGTGGTCATTTGCTAAATCATAACAAAAGAAATGGTAAAAAAAAAAAAAATAGATAAAGGCACTTATGAGACACCATGTTCCTTAGCATTATAGTCCAGTAGCCTACAGAGCATATCATAAACACAGCCACTGGAGGGATTCCTCATTTATTTCTACCCTTCTACTAATCCTTTTAATTACTGCCTTAGTAAATGCTAATGTTATTCATGATTAGTTGGTATTATGCTAATCTCTGACCCACATTCGGCCGAGAAAGCAAGAGCATCGTCTGAAGGCCAGATTGCTCGGAGGCTGTACACAAACTGACATCAGTCTCCCAGCTGTATAGAGCGAGCCAGCCAGGAGCTTCCTGAGAAATAACGGTGAGAAAACAGCAAAGAAAATGGGAAGGGGGGTGATAATCATGTACCTTAATGAACGACTGTTGGCAACAAGGATTAGTGATAAATGTAGGGTTCCACACAGTACAGGCCAGCCCGGCATCTGCTCAATTCAGCCTCCTCTATGTTTAAGTTACTCTTTCTATCCCTTAAGTCATGACGCAAACTTTTTATGCACATGGACTTTTACCTTTAAAATAAGTGACACACACCCCATCAGTGCAGATTTGTTTCATGAACAAAATTTAAATGTGCACAATAATATTTTGTCCAAAGTTCTAGAGCTTTCTGTTCCTGAACGTTCCTCCCACATAACACATTTAGTTGACATTATTTATTATAGGATACATTATATATTATATTATTTATATCCTTGCTTTTTTGCACTACTAAGAGTTGAAGGAAACCCACTCACTTTAAGAGACGAGGTGAAACCCCGCCCCCAGCTTTGCTTATAGACCCCTTTAGCATTTAGCAGGTGAGTCCTCATGTGGCCTGCATGTGACCTTTTTCTTACCCCTTCAGTGGGCATGCAAACTACGACCCCAGAGTTTCACCAGGTTTTATACAAAACATTAAGCAGAAATTACATCTCCATATTTTGTTTGAATACTTGAGATACAGTAAACCTATATAATGAAGTAATATGGACGTCCAAAATAAAGCAAATAACAATAAAGCCTTATTTAAAACAATTTCCATTAAATAAAAGTACCTACTACCTTTATATAAATACAAAGATTTCGTTTCTTATGTCCACTTTGTTAGACTTAATATTTGTTTAAGGTTTGATCATTATTCTGACTCGAATTTTTTTTTCTCAAAAATATTATTGCAAAAACCTCATATTTAAAAAATATCAAAGTAAATCTCCAGTTTCACACTAAACAGCTAAATCATTTGTAAAGGAAATGCTAACAAATAAAAATGAACACAACGTTTATAATTTATTTTGCACAATATCTAAAATATTGCCTATAAATAAAATGTAAATTTTACAATTTAATACATACAGATAGAATTATATGATAATAATGAATTAAATAAAGCCATTTTGTGAATTTTTTAAATAGAAAATACCCTCTCTAGGAAGTCTCGAAAAGTTTTCAACTCATATCCTGCACATTGCAACCAATGATGTTAACGTAATAGACATTTCTTACAACATAGTAGTTCCAAAAAAAACTTCCCAAAAGCTGCTAAAAAAGGATAACATTAAAGAGAACTTGTCAATTTGCTGCAAAAAAAATCCAGATTTGGAAGAATCATGGCAATATTTTTTTAAATCAATTAAAGTTACCTGGGCATAATTGTCAGATGTAGTCAGAGATAAAAAAAAAGGAATTAAAATAAAGTTACAGTTACAGCTCAGTGCGTGCACTCATGTAACAACACACAGATGCAAATATTAAAGATTTCAGTTGACTGATAGTGGAAAAGTTAACCTTGAACATTGAGAAGGAATTAATATTCCTAGTAGACTAAGTTCCAGCAGTAGTTTCATTTAGTGCAGAGGCCAGACAAAAGCCCATTGTTCAGCAGCAGCGCAAAATGGACAAACAGAGAGAAAAATGTCAGCAAGTGTAGGGCACGACCATATCTTAAATACCGTCATATTTATAAAAAGCTGAAACAAGACACAACTCAGCGGCAACAGTTGGAAAAAAATTAAAATAAATCCAGCGAAATAATTTCTGCAGCAAATCGGTGTTGGATGAAGGCTTGACACAGAAATAAGGTGAAGACTTGGATTTCACTTCTTTTCCAATTCCTAAATGGAGAGCTCATGAGTCAACGGCTAGTACTCAGAATTACCTCTTGCTGCTTTCGCCACATCACAAAACCGGATCCAACATGGACTACAATAACACACGGCTGATTACGATATGATCTGTAACCTATCACAGCGTGACAGACTGCTTTTCCCCCTCACGAGGATAGAGTGGACTCCCCAACACAGCCTTAACCCTCTGACATCAAGCCAAGCGCAGGGTTACGCAACCCACTCAACCTGCTTGACCCTGACGACACGCGTGGCTCCTGCACACACATCACTGAACAACAACACACACGCCAACATCTGAAAAGGGGTCGCAATGTGAGGGGAGAGTAAATTCATGTCAAGTTCAAGTTCTGCCAATTATTCACAAATGGTTTAAATCGAGGATGACATGTATAACATTGCTGCTGCTCGTGGGACAGTATGGCTTTTGACTTTTGACTTAGAAACACAACGCTTCTGGAAAATATGCTATACTAACCTCACCAACAATGATGAGCTCTGAAGGAGGAGTTACCTGGTCATACGGCTTAGTCAGTAGGTATGGAACAAAAAATATGTAGATGAAAAAAAAAAGCCAAACTTACCATCCACCAGGTCCTGGCTGTCATGTCATAGCATAACTGCCATTTGATGGAGCCGTCTGCTGCTTTCCCAGCCATCGCCCTTTCAGGAGCTTTCATCAGGAGCAGCTCAGCAGTAGATAACACACCTAATCAAGCCTTCATCAGATGCCACACACTCAGGCCAATCCTTATCACACTGCATTATGGGAAAACGCGCACACACACACGCACACACACACACATACACGGCCCTGTGCATAAGCAATGACTCCAGCCTCCGCAGCTGCCTATAATGACAGGATCAGGATCTGGAATCCTCTCTCTCTCTCTCTCTCTCACACACACACACACACACACGCGCGCTCTTCAGACAGGACTTTAATTTTTTAAGCAGTGTACATTAGGAGCACGACTCTTTTGTGGCATCCTGAGGAGTGCAGCAAGTGGGACTTCACTGAGGGGCTCTTGTGAGAAAAAGCAGTATAAACTTTATTTGCATTCTTGTCTATTGTATATTGTTTGACTTGTAGTTTAGCCCTCCCCATATCTTCTCCACACACACACATATACACACACTCTTACTTCAGCCCCCTTCCCCTGACACCCCTCTAGTCAATGAGGGGAGGCCCAAATAGGAATTAATTTCCGCATACAAAAGCGGCGAGTTTCGTAGACATGAGAGCGAGGCACGGTTCAGATATCACACACCGCTTACATGGGGCACAAGCGAGACACTGAGAAGACCGATCCAGACTGCGATGCAGCATTCACTGCGTATTGTTTTTTTTTTTTTTAATCTATTTAAAGTCACAAGGAACATTTCACAATTTAAATGCTAGAATGCTTAATATAAAGCCACAAACATGCATCAGTATTTCACATGGAGAAAAGGTGTATTATGCATGTAGAAAAATTTTAAAGTTATTGTACGTAGTAACATCTTATTTGATTTTTTTATTTTTATTTTCCTGACAACATTTTTATTAACAGGAGTTCAGTTCTGTTACAAAATGTTGGCTAAAAATGAGAAGGATAAAGACAGATAATGTGTTAATACCCATAAAGTCGTAAAAAATCTCACGTAATTGCATCAGTATTAAATAGTTTTTTTTTTTACTTTACAAAAAAAAAACAATGCTTATACACATTACATTAATGGACATAACACTCATGCATTCAGGTGTGTTAAAATATACTGTATATTTGAATTAAATTACGGCTGGATGTTACACATTCCTCAAATATGAGGAGATATTAACATTACCACAGAAACATCAACCTTTTTTTTTTTTTTTACTTTTTTTTGCATTGTTTATGTGCAAATTTACAACAAACAAGTAAATTTTGTAAGCGTTAGTACACAGTAAAACCAAAATCACAATATGGACCTGTACAATTCTTTAATTGCAAAAGGCTGCATTTTGTTACATGTGATATATTCATGTTGGGATTGTCAATAATTTAAGCACTTGTTTATTTTGAGGAGATTTTGAATGACATAATTTGTCCAATTATTTGGTGGTATCCGAGATGAATATGTTCAAATACTAAATAGTAGCCTACATACAATAGATAAATATCACAGTTTAAGTCACAATCGCAACATGCATCAAATTAATCGCAATGTGATTTTTTAAAAATCAAATCGTGCAGTAATCATTTAGCTTTAATGTCAATATTAAATTATTTTTTTAATAGCAACTGGACACAAATATTCACAAGACAAATAGTCTCTAAATATTTTTTTTTTTACAAAAGAAAAATGTGTATATAGATGATATGGTAAAGATATCTGAGTAGATGTATGGAAGGAGCCTCCAGTGTCACAAAGCCTTTGCACTTTCTGCTTTAGCTAGATGTTTTGAACAAGGCTGGTAAGGGAATTTGAGTTTTTATCAGCAATAAGATAAATGAAATGACTCTTAAACCATGATGTGTTGTTTCTTTGTTAATTCAACTTTATAATCATTTCCTATTTGTTATGGTACATGGGGAAGCAATGAGATGTAAAATGGGGGAAAAACAGCTTTTGGTTGGTAAAAGCATCATGGTAAAAGTATTGATTATTTTCCTATAACGGCCAGCCGGTTGTGTTTTATTCCTGACTGTAACCTTCTGTTTGTTAATCTTTCACTGACAAGTGTTAACACAACATTCTGTGACAAGCTCAGAAGAAAAACACACAAGCACCCACCAACTAACCACTTCAGGACACATCTAATAACATCATCTTATACACGTCATGTCACTCTTTCTCATGAGCGTCCAGACTTTCAGACTCCAACAGGTGGCTTTTGTTAATAACAGCCTTCATGCAATTGCATGCAGTAATTCAAAGTAGCATTTTTCCTACTTTTTCCTATATTTATTTAACCGCTGGTTTTTCCCTCAAATGGCAGCAGTCAGGTTACACCAACATGCAAAAACTAAAAGTCTTCTGAGAGCTGCTCTCATGACATGTAGATCTGAATGCGAACATGTGCTTTTCATCCCACACTAAGTACATTGCATTTGATTCTCAGACATGCTAGCAAAATGAACAACGTTCTCACTTTTGACATTTAGAGTTGAACGTCAACCTGCCTCCCAAGCATGCGTGGTGAGCTCTGAGGAGTGAATGCCAGCTTTGTGCCATGTTTGGGTCTCTCTTTGTAACCTATCCAGACCTTTTTCCCTCAGCTGCGAATTCCCAACCTCCGCCTCCTCGCAGAATGTTCCCGCCAGTGGCTGCTTCTCTCGGAGTGAATTGTTGGTTTGTGTGAGACCGTGCCTTTAAGTCAGGGCCGCAGTGCGACTGGCATCTGAGGGTCGAGCAGGCATTTCACAAAGCACCATGGCCTTGAAGAATACCCACTCACTACACCCTCGGTTCTTAAGATTTCCCTAACCTTTCCCACATTTGTATAGATGTCCAAATCATCGAAGCTTACGTTACAACATGTGTTACATCAACAGCATTCCTTTGCCACTGAAGTGATGCTGGATCATGCTGAATTAGTAATGTATTGAAATTGGGTTTAATATAATAATATATTATTCTGCGAATGGACACTAAATAACATTTTTGAGATTAATAAGAAAGTGTTGAGGTTAATCTATAGATAGCAAGTACTATAATCATATAACTGCTAGGTATGGAAGCAAATGTTTTGGATAGACCATAGCACAACACAAGCTCACTGATTTCTTGGTGAATTTTGGGCAGAAGGCAATGTTTAAAGATTTTAAAGAATAACCGGAATACATTTCGAAGGATTTTTGATAGACATCTGGATTTGCAATCTGCCCTTAATTCTTGAAACCAAATTTAGGCCCACATGGGACAGACTGTCTGACAATTACTAGAAAAGAGAGTGCTGGTTTGTGTTTTATTCCTATAATTCTACTAGCAGATGTCAACAACAGGTGGTAAATTGATCATTATGCCAGCGTCAGTCAGATTTAATGCGGGTAAATAAATTCGGACAGAATGTTTGCATACTCTATTCACATTACTAAATGGTTCAACTTTAGTTAGTTGGCTCAGATTTTGTGAAGTATAACCAGGTAGTCAGTAATTTATTATAATTATTATTTAAAAACATGTTTATTAAAACATTTATATTCAATTCCCGCCTCGAGTTTGTGTGCATGGAGTTTGCATGTTCTCCTTGTGCTTGATGGGTTTCCTCTGAGTGCTCCGGTTTCCTCCCAAAGACATGCAGATTAGGCTAATTGGCGTTCCTAAATTGCCCCAAGTGCCCTGCAATGGATTGGCAGCCTGTCCAGGGTGTACGCCACTCTAGGCGCCCCCGTGACCTTGTACACAGGATAAGTGGCTTAGAAGATGAATAAATTAATTAACTTATTTTAATGACACAATGGTGGAAATTACTATGATCTACTGTTATAGTTATTGGTGTTACAGTAATTGTGGTTCTTAGTCACTTTATTTTATTGGCTTTAAAATTGACTGGTTTCTTATAAGAGGTTGTTCATTTTCTTTTTTTTTCATAAATAAACATTTACATAAATTCATATTTAATAAAACCTTTAAAAATCTTTTTCACTTTACATTTTATTACACTGCTTTAGGTTATGTTTAGGATCAGAAATCATAAGCTTTTGTTTGTAATACATTTCTGAATTTGATCCCAATTTGACCTTCAGTACAAGTAAAATTTATAAAACTGTTATATCATTATATCAAATATCATTTATATTGGGTCATAACAGGCTTTTACAAACTGATGAGGAAAATGTGATTCTGATACGTTAATTACAAACAGTTCATTCTATATATTCATTCATTTATTCATCTTCAATAACAGCACTGTCCTGTACAGGTTGTTGGTGGATCCAGACCCTATCCCAGGAGCACTGGGTGCGAGGTCGGAATACAGCCTGAATGGGATGCCAGTCCATGGCAGAGCATCATGTACACCTACACTCACATTAAGCATAGCATACCAGCATGTGGTTCCAAGTCTCTAAACACGTCGAAACTCTTTCTAGGAACGTGTTTCAAAGATAAAGGTGAGATCATTTATTCAATAATTTATTCATGTTCAATACTGCTTATTCTCTACAGGGTCACAGGAATTCTGGAGCCTATCCCAGGAAACTTCAGGCACAAGGGAGGATATACCCTGAAAAAGGTGCCAATCCATCACAGGACACACACCACGCACTACTGGGAATTTGGGAACACAAATTAGCCTAATCTGCATGTCTTTGGACTGTGGGAGGAAACCCACCAAGCACGGGGAGAACATGCAAACTCCACATACCCAGACCCAAGATGGGTATGTAGTGATTTAACCACCAAATATTAATCACGAATCGTTTATCTAAACAGATAATGTTTAATCTGCTATATTATATATGAAGGGGAACAATATAGTGCAAAATGTATCATTGTACCCAGTAAAGAGACTGATGACTTAAAACTGTGTGCTGGGACATCAAGGCCTCTATATGACTCTACAGAGCAGATGCATCCCGCTGTGGGATGAGAGTGCATGGACAAGCTGTCCAATTAAGTGAGTGTTGTTTCCCTTAGCCATAGGATGAACATGTATAAGAGCATTGTGTCTTGTGGGAATGAGTAAACCCATGTATTGAAGTATTGTATCTTGTTAGAAACAAAACACATGTATGGGAGTGTGTTGGTGGGAACAGGATGTTGAAGAAGTGTCATGTAAATGTATATTCTAAAAAGAATAAAGTCTATTGGCCTTAACACCCCTGGTCTCCGGAGTGATCTTTGGTTATTCGTCCCTGAACTAGCCACAACAGGTATCAAACCCTCAACGCGGCCACAGTGCTAACCACTACACCAATCAATGTAATAATATTACACTGAATTGTACGAAATCTTCCTTTTTGAGTGGACAGGTGGACCCAACTATTTCTCGCATAACAAACAAATCATTTAATTAGTTAGTTAGTTAGTTAGTTTATTGATCACTCACATATAAATGACTGATTCACGAAATCATGATATGTGTTAATTGTATTTGGGGGCAGAGAGTGCATAAGTGCATTAGTTTTTGTGCTAGTGACAGGAAATTTAAATTCCATAGTAGTCCGATATATAATGCTGTCCCTTGAGCAAAGCAATTAACCATAACTTGTATCCTCTTTTGATTATAGTTCACTATACATATTGGCCAAAACACAGTTCTTATGCTGGTTTATTATTATTTTTGTTATAAATATAATACATAAAATGTGTGTGCCAAAAAAAAGCTATAAGTTTATGCAACAAGGGAGTGACCAATCTTGGTTCCCTAAAGTTTCGAGTTGCTAACTTCAGCCGTTTTGGAGAGGTGATTTTATATGTGCCTCAAAAATGGCAATTTTTAAGTGTTATAATGTCTAGCTTCAAAGAATAATAATTAAAATGCAAATTGTTCATATTCCTTTATGAATATTGATACTAAAATTGGTGCAAAATGCTTCTAGAAGCATATGACCTGTAACAAATGTTGATTAAATTAAAGCATTTTGTGCACATTTAAGGATTTCTTTTCCCAATTTATGTAGTGTCCGTAACCATGTCAAATTCATGTTGCAAAACCTTAACAATTTTGCTTTTTAGAAGAATAAACTTTTTCAGGTTTATGTTTTTTAATGTGAAATCTAAATTGGCCAAATTTCATTTAAATGATAGTGAAGATCATTGAAAGATTTGAATTCGAAAAAGTTACAGACACTACATACAAGGGCATGAAACTGTTTAGCAAAAGTTTCTTTTTATCTGATAAAAATATAAATAAATGCATATTTGCATAATAAATGCATATTTACAAAAAAAAATGAAGCATAAGAACATTAAGTATTGAAAAATGGCATTCTATGATCGTGTCAAAAAATTTACTTCTTCTCCTAGGTGAGAGACTTTTTAGCACCAATACTAATGTTTTGGCCAGTATGAAAATGCATAAATGGACTTAACGATTCCTGCTAATTTTATGAAGTGTATCGGGAAAAGTTGATATCAGTTTTTAAACTTTGCTTTTAAAATTAATAGTTGTGAAGTAGACATTTCAAATTTGCACCAACTTTTACAACAGAGTAAAATTTTAAAATATTCCAGAAATTCCATAATTGCAATGAAGTATTTCTACTATACACACAGTACCGTTCCTATAGGCCAATGCAAATGACCACCTGTCACTCGGCAGAAAAAGAAGACATCTGCTTTAGGACAATAAGAGGGGGACAATAGGAGTTAATTGACGCTAGTCACAACATACGTGTTTGTATGTCCCAGGAACACAGGGAAGTCAATCAGAAAACCACAATCAGAGACCACACAAATCAGACTTGATTCTCCACAAACTAAATTACACACAAGATCTAATAAACCACCAAATGATGAAGCTAACTTTATATTAACAGATTGTCTCTGTGTCAGGTAAGTGACAGTGAATGGCTGAACTGTTCAATGGCCAGACGATGCCCACTGCTCATTGTTTAGTGTTAAGCTTGATAATGAATTCTAATTATTCCTAAAAGTTTCATTAGTGTCAGCATTGTTTCTAGTGGTAATTATGCATATAATAAGAACAAGGTCCTTTGGGTCATGATACAGTCAAATTATTTTTTTCTAATTTGATTATTGCCTGATGAAGACAATGTACTGGGAAAAAGTAATTAAAAGAAACCAACTCTGTTCACTTGCACTGGTGTAACCCATGGAGATCGAACCTCTTCAAAAAAGTCTGTCTGAGACGAGCGAGAGAGAGAGAGAGAGCCTTGTGTTTGTTTCGAGGTCAGCACTCACACTCGCAGTGTCCTGGGAGCAACATTAAAGACTTTCTGCCAAGAGTCTTTTTTTCTCCTTTAGAGGGCGAGGTGGCCCTGCCATGACACAGGCAGTCCTTTGGGGTGGCTCAGAGGAGGTACGAGCAACTGTCAGTCAGAAGAAGAATATGGACCAGCGGGGAAGCCCGTCAGCGCTGACAGGGGCCGTCATTCACACCACGGCACTGAGGAGGACACACACCGAGCCAATCAACTGAGACCCTGCTGAGGACAGACAGCATCAGGACGGGAGGCATCCAACCATGACGATGGAGGGCGGGTGGCTTTTGGGGCTTTTTGAGCATTCAGCAAGAGTTAATGACATGGGAGATTTTTCCAAGGTGGAGATTTAGATTTTGATGAATTAGGGTTTGTCACAGTGTATGCTATGTAGCGTGAAGCCTAATTCCACACTATACTTTAAGGACAACTGGAAAGGTGTGCATTAGTTACAATTTATCTATCACATTACCAAAATGGGCAGCAAGATAGCTGCTCGCATTCAATACGAAGCTACATTACATTCGAAATGACCCTTTTTAGGATAAAGGATGTGAAGAGTGAGCAAGTCTAGCAAGGAAGTTCAAATAAGGTAGACGTGGGGCAGAGATACGTTTCACCGTAGAACTAGCTCTTTTTGGGTTTAGCCACCACCTTTCAGCAGGGCACAACGAACATACACCAGCACACACACTTTACCGAACCAATGAATTGTTCTTTATCCACCACACCATCCAAAGCTCAGTATCTAAAAGACGTCTCCTCGCAACCGTCCCCGGCACTGCGGTATTAGGCCTGCCAGCCGAGAGGAAGTACATAAGGAGCTCTTTGTTAGGCTGTACTGGAGAGACATTGTGTAGAATACAGTGCCTGCCCAAGATAAAAGGCTTGCCTTTCCTCTCATCTAAGCAAAGTTTATCCTCCCCGAAGTCTCCCCTTTCTGCTCGGCCGACAAAGGGATGGCTTCAGTCGTAGAGCACTTTCACTTATCAAAATGTCCATCACTCGAAGCCATTTAGATCCGGTGATGTGAAAACGTGTCATACTTCACCGCTCTTAAGTAAAACTTAGAGGATTAATAAAGACACTAGCACACCTTTACATCAAAACCCTAAAAAGTGTTTTCAATTATGCACAAGACTGAGAAGATTCTTTTAGTCTGTTCAAGAACTATAAAAATCTGTTCAAGGGTTGATTTTTATATTTTCTTTTAGTTTCATTCAGCACCACTACTGAGGGAATCACAGGCACATTCTTTGCCGGATTAAAGCCAGGCAACTTGATTCTGAGTACCTGGCTCTCAGGTGGTCCTCAGAGAACAGTGTAGACCAGGAGTCACCCAGTTCAGGACTCAGGTAGCAGAACTTCCTGTATAACAATGAGCGAGGTAAGGAAAGCCACGCAGTATATGGCTCCAGTTTGAACCACCTTCACTAGAAACTGGCAAAAATTTTGGAAAAGAGCTCACACATTGTATTGGGTCATTTGAAGTATGTTAGTTTATTCAGGATATAAAAACGGGAATAGCAACCATTCAACTGGAGGAAGAAACATTCCTATTCACCTCACAGACATTGTCCACAGCTGTTCTACGTTCCTAGCTTCAGAAACTCAAGGCAAGATGAAAGGTGCTCATAGAGGACTCTAATCCTAATAGACACAGGATAATTCCAGTTCATGAAGAGACTTATGTTATGTATGTACGTCATGTGTATTATTCTATATACTTAAAAAATACAAGTAAAATTTTTTTTTTCTAATATTAAAGTCCTTTCATGATGCCATAGCAAGACCATAATATAAATTATTGACATCCTGACTACATTGTTAGCAAAATTTGGTTTCCCTGAGACTTCAAGAGAGATATGCATCTACCAAAGCTTTAAACAAGTTCACAAGTACAAATGCCAAAAGCCAAAGCCATGGTCATGGCCTACATGGTTGCGGTCCTGGGGACATACCAACAGGCCTCGTGTGCTTTCTGAGCACTGATTAAACAGATATAAGGCATCAGGGCATTGGAGATGCCAGGGACTCCAACTGGCAACTCAAAGCAGCACTTAACTGTCACGTCAGCCATGTGTGGCACGGTGCCCATCACCAGAGCGACGGTGGCAAACAGCAGGGCATGAGTCTGAGAGAGCCAGACAGAGCAGGCGTGGGGCATGGGGCCAGAGTCACCGAGAGACACAACACTCCCCAAAGCCACGCCACACCAAATCCTCACACTCCAAATAAAAGGTTACATCTGGCATAAATTACCAAAATCAAACAATTTGAAATGCAATTGGGAGTGCTTTAATATTTTTGGAGTGCAGGAAACAATACATGGCTGTGCATATTGAGTTCATGTAAACACTGGAAAATCGCAGATGTGTGACTTATGCTTAGGTTGGAATCAAGCCAGACAGAAACAGAAAACGTGTATTACCTTCATGGTACAGTAAAACACTTATTGCAATACTTTGTCAATTGTCAAATAGCAATGTGATCGATAGGACAGTGTTTTATTTGTATCAGTGTGTTAAAGGAAGAAATATAAAATTGGTTAGTTTCATCGAACAGGGAGCATAAAAAGAAAGAATGACACCAAATACATTTAGAATGAATAACTTTCACTGTGTAAAGTAAAACTACGGAGTTTTATTAAAGACTTCTGTTTTACAAACTATTGCGTTCTATAAAAGGTTTGAGTTGAAGGTTATTAAGTGTGTCTATCTAGCAGGGTGCTTGAAACACCATCAAAAGTGTAAAATAAACCATGCAAAACTTAATCCTGGTCAGGATGTCAGTGAATCTGAGGCCTATCCCAAGAAGAGTGGGCACTAGGCAGAATTACGCCCAGGACCGGATGCAGGACATAATGTTGCATGCATGCTGCATTACTGCTTTGCCAAGTTGTTGAAAATTCCATTTAGTCTACCTGAAAGCAAGACTGATCAATGGAATATATAGAACCGAGGCATTTAAAACCATTATGATAATTTGTTTTGATAATACAAGACTCAACTGAAGAATAAGCCATGTGACATAAGGTGGACAATGTAGACACACCACAGTTTACTTATTGACAGAACTTTGTCATCTTATTTCTTATATATACATATACATGTATATTTTTGGAAAAAACAATGATTAAAACTGTAATTAATTGACAGCTGATAGTGAATAAGCTGCGGGTGCACGGGGAAAAACCCAACAGAGCAGGACATGCTTTATGACCAGATAGCCGATGGGATAAGTGAATGACTGCAAGAGAGAACAGAGGGATGGAAAGCAAGCTGAGAGGATCACATCGGTTCTCAAGAGCAACACAGATGGGAATGTAGGGAACCTCGGCCTAGAGCAAAGAGCCAAGCTTTATTTGTGTAAGATTAGAAAAATAACCTGTATGCATTGATTGATGGCTGAGATTCCCTCACAGATGGTCTGCTTTGAGGTCATGGGGAAACTCTATTAAAGAGAAACAAATGGAGGGAGGACCTTTGCACCTCTATTCTGGGATGACTAAAAGATTCATGAGGACAACGCAAGGCAGATGACGGCACTTAAGAACATTGTGAACGCTTAGAACCTGTTTACAACCAACAAGCAAGCTGTGCACATACAGTAGACACAACAAAGAAAAAGAGTCGATGTTGCAGATTTCAAAACACTATTTATTAAAAAAAAATAGAAAAAAAAAAGAAAACACCCTTATTAATAAATAATTTACATATTATATGCGAATTACTCTTAACCACAAAATAAAGGTAAATAGAATATTTGATTGATACCACATGAAAAAAAAATTAAAAAGGATCCAGGAGAGTCAACTAAACAGCCCAAGTATGATTATAGTCTTAGACCTGAATTAGGAGCTCCTGATAGTGCAGACAAAAGTGTACACTTCCAGTACGCACTTTCCACTGATAGAAACAGTAGACGTAAACCAACGAGCACGAGAACTCTCTTGAGAATATCAGCACGTGTAGTAGTATGCAGTATGTATAAGGTATATAGGTGTATATTTTTTTAATATATATGCTATAACACAGTGAAGATTTGAGCAGGTCTTATTGCTTTCTAAAGGATGGGTACACACCTAAAAGTTTATATGAGCACTTCTGAGTTTAACTGTTTGCCATCGATTAAATACTTCTTCACTTGTTTCACACAATATAATGAGAATATGAATAAAAATGTACAAACATCATAGACATGCCATAATGATGTTAAACAGTGCCTTATACAGTAAGCAAACAGCTCTGACTAAACTGCATCCAGGAGGTGAGCATGGTACCGTTTTTGTTTATTCCCACTCGTAATAATTTCTCATAAACCTGGTTCTGTTTTACAAAATGTTGTTTAATCCAGAGCAATGCTGACCAGCATACCGCACTTAGAGATGAAACGGGAAATGCACCTGTTCGTTCGTTTGTCCATCATTACTATGTTAATAAACGTGGCCATATTTTTTTTTACCCATATCTGATCTCTCACTCCTGGGAATTTTTGCATCACATTCTTGATGCACAGTTCTGATTAACTCCATCATATACCGTATGCCTAATGTTATCATGACACTAAAAAAAATGCACAACTACTACCATAAGCTGTGCCTTTGAACGTAGTCTTGAGAGGTAAAGAAGTTTCGAGCAATTCAGGCAGCATCAAACTCACCCGATTACCCGAATGAAGGGTTCACAAGACATAAACTCACTACATCCAATTATATTGAGATCTCAGTACAGGGGGGAAAAAAACCTCAAGATCATGTTATATTGTTAAGAAATGTTATTGTAAACACAACATAAAATGTCTGATAAATAGTGAATCAGTGCAGGAGATTAGAGCAAAAAACAATCAGTGCTCAGTCAGCACATTTCAGGGAGCTGACTTTTTGATCTGGTTTGTTCGAGAATCCAAATTGCATCTTTCAGCATACTAGATGCATGAAGGAGACAAATTTTTCAATAAAAAAAAAAAGAAAAAAAAAAGAAATCATATGAGGTAAACAATCAATACTCAAATCTTACACACACATTTAAACAAACCCATAAGATCCTTTCTTGTGTCCATATACATGGGAAGAAAAGTGTTCGGTTGCAGTGGGTAACAAAGAGATGTTCAATAAACAGAGGACAATAACAATTCTCAATCTTACCCGTGCAATCTGTAGTACAAGACCTTACTTTCTTAAATCCATTTTAGAATTGCATTAAGCATATTTGTGACAGGATTCACCATTCTGACTCGATCTAAGCGAGTTAAAAAAAGGTTTATACTTTTCTTTAAAGCTTTGTGAAGATACCCATGTTCTAGATCTATTGCAAAAATAAGGACAGACAGACGTATGCTTATTTCAGTGCTGCCCCCATCAAAGACCGTGTTACATATTTTTAGACAAAATATGAAATGATAAAATTCAGACATAAGGCAATAGTACCATCCAAAGTGAGAACTTTATCCTATGATTGAGAGCTTCCAAAACATTATAATTCTGAGACACTTTTATATCTGAGAATTTGATCAGAAGCCACAAAACCCCTAAAACCCAGAATTTAATTTTACACCGAAAATGTTCTACCCTACTGGAGCAATTCGACTCACAAGTCAAGGCATTAGCAACTAGCATTAAAACAATTAAAACATAAACTAAACGATTACTATAAAACAAACACACATTAAAATTAAAACAAAAGATAATGCTACCGTCAACTCCATAATTATTGGCACCCCTCTTGAATATCTAACCAGGAGAACTCTCCCCTGTGAAAACTATTTTAATGTCTGACGAGGTTTGAGACACATCTAGAGACATGAAGGACATTTCTATGTAGGTGCCCTATTTAGTTCTATTCACACACGGTTTCTTTCGTTGATACAGATGTACAGTACTGTGTAAAAGTATTGAGCCAGCCCTCATTTATTCATAAATAAAGTAATTATGCAACGTAAATTAAAGAAATGGGAACAAATGTTTTACTAATGTTTTCACAGGCTGTAAAGTGGCAAAAGATAAAATAAAAAATTGGTTGTTTATGCAACAACCTCATTTCCCCTCTTGTCTGTTCCATCCACTCAGCATCAGCAGCATACTAATGGCCCAAAACTTTTGCACAGTACTCCTTATTTGTTATGATATATTTGATGTCCAACTCTGAACCGTCTGCTATTCATCAGTTCTTCAGCACAACTATCAGCACATGGCCATATTTTCAGTTGGCATGTGTGTCCAATTTTCATTAAGCTTAACTGTTAAATGCCAAATAAAATAACTGACAGGTCAAGGTCAGAAAAAAGCTCTCTCGTGTTAAAAGTTCCTTCATGTCCCCAAATATATTTGAATATGTACGTGACAAATACAATCTAATCCTTAAGTAACACAACCTGATTGAATTAATTTTGAATATTCTTTGCATGCATCATTAATTTTAATCATTTTTCTTTCTAAAAAAAAGGTAAGCTGTTTCTTCAGCACCTTACATGGATTTTCTTGATCAATCTTTGTGGATAATGTTATTACCTACACTATCGTTTGCTCAATATCTTGAAGGATGCCAATAAATTTGGAGGTGATTGTATCGGGTTTCCCAAACTATCAAATAGAAGTGTTTTTTTTTTTTTTTTTCCCCATACCGATGTTCATCAAAGGATCCATTTACAAAAAAATATAATTGGAGGATTTTGGTAGAATACAATAAAGCATTTAGGTAGAGTTAAAGAGGCACTTCACATACAACAACTACAAAAAATAAAAATTAATAAATAAAAAATTATAGGACAAACATTTTCAAAACCTTAGGTGTAGTGAGCGTAGAAAGCTATAGTAATGTTTATTAGTTTTAGAACATTATTAATAAAGACCATCTGTGAATTTGGTCTATTTTGGTCAATTTGAATCACAGGTTTAATATGGGAAAAATAAATAAAAGCTTAATGATCTTTAAAAATAATTAAAATAACAGACCATCAACACACAATTTTAAATAATTTGGCAAAATATATATATATATAAAATTACCTAAATTCTCTGACATTCAAAAAGGCACAAATCATGTGATTAAAAAAAGGAAGAGGCAAAATTGTGACTGAATGGAATGCATCTTTGTGCTGCCACCTGATCAGTATTCAAGTTGAGGATTCAGTGTTGCAGTACATGATGCTTGGCTAAGCGTTTGTGAGCAGAGTTAGTGTTGAGGTTGTCTTCAGCTCTTGCCAGAGGTCATGGCTCACCTCGAGAGCCATCAGCCACCCACCCTAATAATTCAGAGATAAAACCTCTCAGACTAAGCTGCACCCTGCCAATCACAGAGTCATGGAGTGTTGCCCTGGAAACAAGAAACCCTTTAATTCAGTCGTACCCTGATGTTCCCTAACATCGTAAACACACACATTCACGCATCCCGTTTACAAAGCTTTCAGTAGAAGGAAAAAAAACAAAAACAAACACACAGTACCAAAATCAGAAGTCGACTGTAATAACACCATGAGACAAGAGCTTGGCTGTGGAATAAGAGGAATGGTATTCATTGTGGTCAAGTTCATTAACCGAGCACAACTTGAAGAAAACTGCAGTTTTTGGTACCTTGGAAGTGTTAGGCCACAGTCAAGTGACATAGTGGAGAAATGGAGAAGAGAAAGGAGTGTAAAGTAGCAGGTTGACGTCGTCAGCACCAGCCTCTGCTTTGCTACACGTGCGAGTGGGAGGAGGAACTCGGGTACAGTGGCCGTCTGCTTCGGAACGGCAGGAACCACAGGAGCTTCCAGCGCGTGCCAAACACCTCGGCCAACGACTGCTGCCACGACCGATGAGCGCTGCTGCGAGCCAGGCATAAATGCACTTCATTACAGAGAAATATCTTTAACATCTTCCAAGACATCATCATCTAGTATTTCAACAAGAACTGATTCTTTTTTATTACTTTTTCTGTCAAAAAAATTGGCCTGAGATGATTTTTTAATTTATCATTACTGTATAATTTAGCGAAATTAAAATAAAAACACTTACACTCCTTCTGAGAGGTGAGACATTTTCTCTATAGTGGTTGTGTCCTAAAAACAAAAATGGATCATTTTATATCTATGACACACATACAATACACAATATATTAAACCCTCAAACATATCACAGAAGGCAGATATTGCAAATCATCAAATTTTTTATGACTAGATGCAAGTTAATGTCGCAGACCTCGTACTCATCGTTCCCACGCTACTAATGAAAGACTCTACAGCATGCACAAAGACAAAAGAGAGACAGTGAAGCTGTCAGCAGTGAGAAGCCCCTGGTGCCCTCTTCACCTTGCCAAGTTGGCAGGGCCAAGAGGGGCATCTGCATGTGGACAATACGCCGCATGCGTCAGCCTGCTAAACTCACCCCCTGCACACCAGGTGAGGGGGCGAGACGACCCGAATAAGGGACAAAAAGCGACACTGCAGCCGATTATGTAAATGAGGTGAGCCTAGCTCTACCACTGAGGGACCTATTTATGGAGGACTGAAGTGTGACTGATGGCTAATCCAGAAAAAGAAAAAAAAAGAAAAAATATATCACACTGATCCATGTGTATAAATTACCAAAAATTGTTAAGGGAGCCACAAACATCAATGAAAATAAAAATTCATCCAACCTTACAACATGATGCATACAGGCCTGGGTTATGTCCAGAGTCAAGGCCTAACAAGCGCTAACAAATATTAACCAGTGCTGACCTCTGCATGGGCCTGTGAGAAAATCTTATTAGGGATCAGTGGTCAAAAGTGTAATCACTGACACAAGCAACTGGCATATCATCTGCCCAGCCAAGTCTAATAATACCCCTTATTAGACTATGTTAGGGTCAGGGGGTGGAACATATTTGCGGTTGGCATGTAATGAGGAGTTCTATGTTATAGTGTGCCTCAGTAGAAAAACACTGACTATATTAGAAAATCCAAGTCCTAAGCCATCTGCTGCCAAGAAGTGTACTCAAGGATATCCAGGGATGTAGGAAACTATTTGACGTGTTAATGTGATAATAAGGGTGTTAAACAGCTACTTGTCCTGGAGGCCCTGCTTGTATCTCATCAGGTTTCTTTCTCAAGCCATCTTGGCCACAGATATGTAGTGCTCTGTGAGGCATGTAATATGGAAGGTTAGAGGTGTGGCATTAGGAAAGCAAAACCTGTGCTGTTCCTGGGGGAGAAGTGACGACATACCAGTAATAAAAATAAAAAAAAAACGCTCCATATTAAGGTCTTTTGGGAGTTCTGCTCCATGAAGCAAGCAGAGCTTTAGGCACAGCCTCTTCACTGCCTAATCGACCGGATCCCTTTTAATTGTAAAGCTATGATAAGGACAAACAGGAGCAAAAGCCCATTTTGAAAAGGATGCATGGCATCACTCAGGCCACTTAAAACATACCACTTACATAAAGCAAGAAGATTTTTTTTTATTTCTTAAAAAAAATGGACAATTAGGAACTGTTAACTTAAGTACAATTTAATTATCTTTTACTTTCTTAAACATTATATTTATACAATAAATCCATGCTAAAACACATGTATTTTGGGGTACTGATATACAGTACTGTGCAAGTAACAAGTCGCCTTTAATTTGTTCATATTTTGCTTCTGAAGAGCTTGATGCTCTTGTATTTTTAATGTAGTCTTTAGGAATCAGGCTCTGATTTTCAGTCCAATCCAGTCCATGTACCAGAGGAATGTTTTTTTTGTTTTTTAAGCCACACAATGACCTATGAATAATTTAAGCATTTTAAAAATAAATATATATATATATATATATATATATATATATAAATAAAAACCATAAACAGGCCGGTGATTAGAATACTGAGCGATTGGAACTGAAGAGAAGGGAAATGAGGTTGCTGCTGAGGTTGTTAAATAATCAATTTTTAAATAAAAAATTGGCACTTTCGGGCTTTGCAGGCTGTCACAGTGAAACATGTGTTTCCATTTCTTCAAAATCACTGGTACCAAAACATTCTTTTCCATTTGTAACTGTCGCATATAAAGAAACTGGCAAATTAAAAATGCTAGAATGACAGTGTACAATGGTTCAAGTGTTCTTCAAGGACCACAATAAACTAAGAAAAGAGAAACATTTCCCCAATAACTAAAGGCGCGCCAGATTGAATTGGACATGAATAGGCAATGCAAAGGTAGATAAGGCTAGATAAAGAGTGTTCTTTGTCCAAGAACATGGTCTTTTTTTCTGAATTTAGCCAGGTCACACCCTAATCCTCTTTTCTCACATGAAGTTGTCAATCAAAGGATCAGAGTCCAATGTGATTAGCATACTGAGTGCTGAATGCATGTTCAGTCAACTGAGAAAGCTTAGATCTTTTTATGCATGTTCTCCAAAGTTCTGTCAAAGCCAACTTCTAGTAATGCTGTGGGCAAGAATCTGCACACTGACAGCCAGAGTCATTAGGATGTGTACAAGTCTGGCAACTACTGCCAGTGTAGCTGTGTGAGTATGTGTGTGAGTGAGTGAGTGAGTGTGTGTGAGTGAGAGAGAGAGTGTGTGAGTGAGAGAGAGTGAGAGAGAGAGTGTGTGAGTGAGAGTGAGAGTGAGAGAGAGAGAGGGTGTGTGAGTGAGAGAGGGAGAGAGAGAGAGAGAGAGAGAGAGTGAGAGAATATGAGAGAGAGAGAGTGAGTGTGTGAGTGAGAGAGAGAGAGAGAGAGTGTGAGTGAGTGTGAGAGAGAGAGAGTGTGAGTGAGAGAGAGAGTGTGAGTGTGTGAGTGAGAGAGAGAGTGTGAGTGTGTGAGTGAGAGAGAGAGTGTGAG
>JAQMYJ010000001.1:22181282-22195498 GCA_030014305.1 Clarias laeviceps
GAAACACGGGATAGTCTTCGCCCTCCCGACTGAGTGGTAGTGGTAGCCTTAATGTGGGAGCCCCTCTAGCGACGGGGGGGAATTGGACACCACTAATATTGGGGAGAAAAATTGGAAACCCCCCCCCCAAAAAAACCCCTCATGTTTCTAACTGACAGCATAGAAGGAGTAACTTGTTTGTTCAGTAAAACACACATATCTAGCCAGATTCTTTTGCTTGTGACAACACTCATTTAAGAGACCTTGTCAGCTACTGTAAACGACTTCCGCTTGCTGCCTTTTTAAACAAAAATTCCATCTAATTCCAATGCAGTGTCACACTTTTGTTACCTCAAATTGTAACTTTTACAGGGATACACATCTGCTATAGTGATTTTTAACTTATAGCTAATACAATAAAGCTGCCAAATTCTGAAATCTGATTTATCACAAGGCATTAAGTTACTTTAACAGCATGGCCCTAACAACAGTGCACTAATGCACACATTATAAGATGTCATTATTTCTATAGTAACAACTTGTCTAAAGGAACTTGTACTGTGTAAATTCTCCAAAAATCTAAGGCAAATTAATTAATTAATATTGACTGATTTAGTGTAGGGCTTAAATTTGCAAATTTTATTGCCAATATTTATTTCTCATCTCAAAAATTTTTTAAATAAAATTACATATATAATTTAAATGATTAAAAAACCTGTAATAAATCTCAGCGTTTTGCCATTAAATAATTGCACAGGTCCATATTGCAATTTTGATTTTTGATTAACTGTGCATCAGGACAAAGAAAAAAAAAAAAAAAAAAGCAGTGGTGAAAAGTAATGAAGTACATTTTCTTTCTTAGTGTGCTTAAATCTGTACATTACTTAAATTGCTTTATCTGTGTATACTCCAAGAGAGAGAGTGTGTGTAAAAGAGAGATTTACATACTTTTATTATCATGACTTTAAGGCTACAGTGAGCTAATGCAAGCCACTAATATAGATCCTCAAGTACAATTGAGGTACTTTTGTACTTTTACTCAAGTGGAAATTCAAATGGAGGACTTCTACTTTTACTTGAGTACTATTATATGTAGTGTATTCCATCCTTTAATCAAATACAGGATTAGTCTAGTTCATCTACAACTCAATGTAGGTAATACAGAAATACCAGAAACTTTTCATGTAGACATCCTCAACTTTAAAATGTAGCGATAAATGTCTAAAAAGTGGGACAAATCACTCATTCATCTTTTTTTTCATTCTATAATTTAATTGTATGGTATATAATAGTATCATGGCCTATCATGTTTACATCCTTAATTATTCTAATACAGAAATCCATTTTGCAGACCACCGTGGGTGTACACACCTACGCAAGCAAAAACGCAGGCCAACTTCCCTTTCTCGAAGTCATTGCTGAAGAAGCTCTTTTTTGAAAGTCTTTACAAAACAGAGAACTTAAATGGACACAAAGTAATCGCATGTATGTAGAGAATAATTTTTATTAATTTAATTAGGATATCCAAACTGGGTTTTACAAACTTAGTTAAAAATATAGGGAAAAAAATGCAGCAGCACAACAACAAGTTGTTTTTGTGTTTTAGCTAACTAAGAACAAATTTAAATTACCTGCTAAGGGGATTTTGGGGTCTTGAGCGAGTCGTCCTGGGTCTGCAGTGGAAGCCCTTAACAATGCAGACACACATAAGAGTGACGCTAGGTAGTAACCTTGGAATAAACAGACAGAGTGAAAAATTACTTTTGACAGTTAAGTAGCTTGTGACAATAAAAGCAAATGCACCAACCTGTGGTGTGCTCAAAAATAATATTTAAGAAGTCCCTTTCATGCACAGGGTATTGTTTCTTTAAACACCCCTGTTTGAACTCATCAGCTAATTACCAAGCCTTTGACAGGGTATACTGATGTGGAGAAGATCAGGATAAACATCTATGCGGTTGTGACACCCTGCAGGAAAATCACACGTGTGCTTCAAGACCGTGTAGGGTGCAGGCTTTGCAAAGTGTTTATAAAAAAAAAATTTTTTTAAATAAAAAACAGCCGGAAAAACCAGTCTGAAAACATCTACTATATTTCTCAATCTGTGGTGTGACTGGACAAACCGCTTTACAAAGTGTGTGAGCCCTGACATGCTGAAACGTACCTCATTGTGCCAGTTTGGAAGTGTTTTTAAACAGTTCTGCAGCTGAGACCTTTAAATACTGAACAGAAAAATGTGTGTAGAAAGTACTCCTGCATAATTAACTGAATAAAAAAAATAAATAATCTAAATCGCGAATCTGGACCTGGAGCCTTTAATCGCAAAAGGCTGCAATTTATTACATGTAATACACACAGTAAGGAATTTATGTTTATATTAATGTTTATCAACATTATTATTATTATATCAATCATTATATCAAAAGTATTTTTTGAGGCAATAAATACATGTTGGCAAACATCCTCTTAACGAGAGATTTTGTGCCATTACTCTGACTCATCGTCGTCTATACCGCTTTATTCTGTATTCAGGGTCGCGGGGACCTGGAGCCCATCCCAGGAGGCATGAGGCAGGGTACACACTGGACAGGGTGCCAATCCATCTCAGGGCACACACACTCATTCACACACTACGGGCAATTTTGGGAACACCAATTAGCCTAACCTGCATATCTTTGGTAGGAAACCGGAGTACCTGAAGGAAACCAAGCACGGGGAGAACATGCAAACTCCATGCACACAGAGACGGGAACCGAGCCTGGCCGGGAATCGAAATCGAACCCGGACCCTGGAGGTGCAAGGCGACAGTGCTAACCACTACACCACCGTGCCGCCTACTTGCTGTTAGTCTCAATAAATACGTTTGAATACTAAATGGTACATTTAATAGTAAAATATTGCAGTTTAAATAATGTGTGTAAATAATCATGGCATGTTTTTTGTATCATTAAATTCGTGCAGCACTAGTAGAAAGAAAAACAGAAAAAAAAACACTTCTCACTAAGCAAAGAGAGGTGGGGAGAAATGTTGTAATGTCTCAGAGCCCTTACACTGAATACAGATCAGCTGACATATTGACAGCAATCTGGATTTGAGTGACAGTGACTCAGGTTTAAAGGTCTCCTGATGGATATTAGTGGAAGTTAGCTTTATCTAGCAGTTTTTAAATTACAAAATGTAAATAGACCGCCTTTAAGCTTTAATTAACAGCGCACAGTCGCGCCCAATTCAATGATTTCTTATGCTGCCAGAACCACACATTTGCATCCTGGAATATTCCCAAGCCATTTAAAAGAGAATTAAAGAAAATTATTAATGAGATAACTTTGCTACACTCCTTACTTATCTTTGCTTGATGCAGAGCTATAATTTGACTCTTCTGTTTTTGCCTAACCAAATGACAGTTTTTGAGCTGTTTTAGTGCAAATAAGCTAACGAAAGCTGTAGAATGGATTCCAGAGTCAATGTGTTATCTTTCAACATGATGAACAAAAGAAGAGTTAATTCCAGTAAAGCCGTACAATGCTTAGCAACAAAACAACAGGATTAGCCGTAAAGAAAATAAAGTAAAGACTGTTAAAGACCGCATGATGGCAAAGTTGAAGTAAAGTCCTTATGCAGAAGAATACATCAGCATGAGCTCATAGATGTCTGATAGAGGACAAGAGAAAGGGCCATACAGACATCAAACCAGTCGACTATTTGAAGGCAATTTAAACAGTGATAAATGATGATGCACCAATATGATGAGGAAATATAGGAACTGCTTAGCATAACACCATTTTCAAGAAACATGGCAACAAGAGGAAGCAAGGCAGCCAGCGCCACTGAATCACTTCTCTTTATTGATGACATAACTGCAGTGGATGGATGGAGAAGTGAACTAAAACATCATGGCAACTAAAAAGAAATTAAATGGTAAGGCTAAATTAACTAGACAACTATTTTAACCTCAGTGACCACTAAGCTCAATTAGTGGTGGCAAAAAGGCCTTAAAACTAATAGTAATTAAAAATAAGTGATACAGCAGACCATAGCACAGCAGGTATGCACGTACAGTCCCATTAGAAAGTATTGGAACACCAAGGCCAATTTTTTTTCTTGTTTTTGCTCTACGTCAGACATTCAGGTTTGAGTTCAAAGACGAATGAGATAATATAATCGTAACGTCAGCTTTAATTTTCTGATTTCTGATAAATGTGTCAAACAGCTTGGCATAAAAAAAAACATGGCAACATTTGTTTGCCCTCAACCATTTTTAAGTCATCAAAAGTATTGGAACACATGGCAGATCAGTCTTTCTTGTTCGACAGGTAATCCCTAATCCGAGGTACAGCAATTGTTTAAATACATACGCTGAATGTATCCTCTTGGTATAAACCGTTGATTTTACTTGTGAAGACTGCATTTGTTGTTAAAAGGTCAAAGCAAAATAAAGAAGAGAGAGCTGTCTAAAAAGAGAAAATCAATCAGAGACTTGATATAGAAGCACAGACATAAACATCGCCAAGAAAGAAAGTTAAAATTCTGATCCATCAACATGTGTTTTAGCTCAAACCCAAATGTCTTTAGTGGATGTTTCTGCAATTGTCCAGTATCTTCCAGACAACAATATTGGATTATATAACATCATGTTGCAGGTTGTTTTTTTGTAATTTTAAGGCACATTTATCATTGCAACTCACAGATAACTAATGCTCCAGGTATGTGTCCTTCAGCATAGTGTGGCAGCAGCACGAGCTTGGGAATGAGGATGGTGTTGTAGATCCAGATGAACAGCACTGCGCTGAGGCAGAACCAGCCCATGGGGTCCACCACGAAGTGCAACCGCAGCTTCATCCTTCTTCATAACACAACAGGCACAAGGATGTGATGAGGGACTCCTGCTCCCTGAAAGGGGCTTGACTTCAGCTCAATGGTGCATACACTATGGTACAATATGAAAGCAACGTTAATATTGATTTACTGAACAGCAGAAATGAAGAGGTTGTTTGCAGCTCCCAAATAGTAAAAAAGAAAGAGCTGTTCACTGCAAAGAAACAGAACCTGAACGTCATTTCAAGTCTATTTGCTTTTGCTGAAATGAACTTTAAAATTTCTGTTCTCTAAATTACATGTAATACATGTTTTATCTTTACGCATTAAGGACAAGAACCAACGAAGAATTCAAGATGCAAACTAGTTGAGCTGATTAAACACATGTTGCAACATATGGATATACAGTAAGGCTTGTACTGTTAAGCTATGTAGACTCTCCGTCTATCCCATCATATACAAGAAAGATTAGGCAAGTGTGTGTCAACATCGGCAGCAACAGGACCGGGGTAATAAACTGTAGGTTTATGTAAATTATTAGCCTCTAAAGTACCTCTTCCTTTGTGTTAATGTGAAGACAGAAGCATCAGATCAACTGTTCCAGCCATAGGGAACTAAATGGGAGGAAAGCATATTAAACATGTCAAATTAATCATTTGTTTCCTTTTTTTTTTCTGAACCTAAAAGACCTCCTTGTCCAACATGCAAGCTTAAACCTTATGAGCCTTACCCTGAAGAATGATAGAATGATCTTTCCCACATACTCATAAGCAGGATAATACACATTATTATTATTATTATTATTATTATTATTAATAATAATAATAATAATAATAATAATACGTGAGCACAATTACATATTAAAATCTGTGCTACATAGAAACATGAGTGTTGTATTACACAGACCAGTTAACACTATGATTTTTATACGCATAATTTTAAGTAAACAATACGTTTGTACCTAGCATAGGTCTGTGTAATATAATGTTTGAAATAACAGAAAGCCTTAATGCTCACGCTGAGGTTTTTCCTGTTTGGAAGAAGAGCGCGCGCGCGTCACGTCCTAAATAGCTCGTGCGTGATAAATATCACTTTTTCAACCACACATGTTTTTTGCCACGCCTAACAAGAGGTAACATGTCACACCAAATATTCCTCCAGTGAAAGACTGTTCTCTCCCACGCGCGCTCGCCCTTTCTCTCTACTCCTTAACAACACTTCCGGTAGCAGGTTTAGCTAGCTCGCGTGCGGCTTTGATAACCTAATACAGTATCTAGGATTGTGAATTAAATACAATATTAAACATCTACATAAAGCAAGGTGGGGGGAAAAAACTCTACAAATAAGATACAGATTTAGCAGAGAAATGCAGTATAAAATGCGTTTAAAGCTTATCCGTGTATAACATGGAAACAATACTCACCGGTTGACAGGTTCACTCTCAATTACACAGTAAAAAAGCCAAGGCAGTGTTCTCTGTATTTTTTTTTTTTAGACTGTGATTCTACGGTGGCCGCGAAGTCCCCGGAAAGTCATGTTAAAGATGCGTTTCGCACATTTTTCACTTCAAAGTCACAATACTTGTATAACCATTTTAATTTCTCAATTTATAAATCCGTGGATTAAATATTAATATAACTGGAATGTTTATATATATATATATATATATATATATATATATATGTGTGTATTTTTATGAACATTTCCAAATGCTTTCGAAAGGTGTACTTAGTTACGTGGTCTAGACATCAGTATAATATTTGAGGAGGAACCAGGGGTGTGAAGAAACAGGAACAGGGTTTTTTGTTGTTGTTTTTTTGTACAAAACAGCAACATGGAATCTAAAACAACATAGCCAGGGAGGATAAAAAGAACAGTAAACAAATATCAAAATATATAATTTTTATTAATTAATTAATTAATTAATTAATTAATAACACACCAGGATATCTGTTATTTGCTGCTCCTTGGCTATGCTATTTTAGCCTGCAAAAAAAAAAAAAAAAAATGGTTCCTGTTTCTCTTTCTTTTGGCCCTCAAAAAATTTATGCTGACATCTTTAGAGGAAAGATAATATACTGTTTAAGAGAACCATGTAAAAGAGCGCCAGAAATAGAAACTAAAAATCTATCCAATAAATGTAAAACTCTAACAGCTTTGGAGCTTTTTTGTTTTTGTTTTCAAAGAATTTTCAAAGAATCTTAAATGTGTCATTTTTGAATACAAGACAGAGGGATATACTATTATAAAATTTACATTCATGAATACAAAAAACTGTTTAGTTAATTATAAATATTACAGTTACTATTTATACACAGTTACAGTTAATATTTATCATCTTCCTTCTTGTGGTCAAAGAACTCAAAAATAATGGCTTTGAAAGAAAAAAAAACACAGTAAACAAATTTTGAATAAAAACAAAAATATCTGATTTTTCTGTACACTGACAGGTCCAAAACAATGGTTTTAGGAAAAGAGCTACAAAAGACCAGCTACACCGGAGCAGCTGGTGGTAATGTCCTTTTTAAATCTCAAAGAAGTACAAGATTTGACTGGATAACATTTATACAATAATTTAAATTATATTTCCTGCATCTTGTTAGTTAGAATATATTTATTAGGTGAAGTCCAAATTTTGTTCCAAGAAATATTGTTGACAAAACCATCCCAGTATGACATCACATGAGGTACAGGCACAAAGAGTTGTTGAAAAAGTGCTCTGATTGTTTTTCTGATAACAGATTCTGTAGCGAAGAGACTTAAATAAACAAAGTAGAGTCCACACAGGACAACATTGTTGTGATTGTGCCATTTTTATGCACTTTGAATAAATTTGCAAATATTAAACTTAAGCAGTATGTCAGATTTCATGCAGTGCCACAAGCCATTCATGTTTTGAAACAAAAATGTTAATAGCATATGTTTGCATCATTTTTATTTCATAGCTTAACAATCCCAAAAAAGTATCCTATATGTGTTATTTCATGCATATGAACACGTGAGTGTGTGTGTGTCCTGTGATGTACTGGGACTCTGTTCTGGATGTACCCCAACTCATGCCCTAAGTCTCCTGAGATAGGATCCAGGCCCCCGCAAATGTGTATACAGGATAAAGCAGTATAGACAATAAGTGAGTGAGTGAGTACTTTATGCATACATCAGAAAAAGTTCGGTAAATAAAGCTAAATACTGAATGAGCATCTACTGTATATGCAGCTAATTATAAGTGATTTCTTTTGTCCTGTACTATCAAAAGAAAGGGATTTTTTTTAATAAGTGATTTCTATTTCCCTGTACGATCAATAGAAAATAAAAACTGTAAAAAAAAAGTAAGTGTTGGGGGATTTGATATTATAAGAATGAATGTTTCTCCTACTCATTTCCCTGTGCGCAAACCATTTCCTCTGGTGGTTATGAATTTTCATTATGGCTTAATGAATTTGCCTTTTCCACTGCAGCATTCATTCATTAAGCAGTTATGAATGTTACTATATACAAAACGCCTGGCCACCTCCCACTATGTGAGAGTACCAGGCCATGGTCAGGGAAATGCCAGTTATTTGCATTTATGGCATTATCCAGAAGAACTTCTATTTATCTCATTACAAACATAAGCAGTTGAGGGTTAAAAGCCATGTTCATGGGCCCAACAGTGTCAGCTTAGTGGCAGTTTGAACTTGGGACCTTCTGATGAGTAGTCCAACACCGTAACCACTGAGATCCTCCAGCCCCTATTAAGAGAGCATTCCCATAAGAAAGAACACAGCTTTGCTCTGGCAGCCTCTGGTGTCATTGTAAGAACACAGGTTTTGACACAGTGCCGGCGCATTCAACAATCCTGCAACAAAAGGAAATTAAAAGTTTGTTTTCTTTTTCTGCCCTGTAGCCTATACAAATGAACAGATCACACAATGAGCAGTAATGTCTTAGACCAAGTGATTAAATGAAGACCATGAGTTTAGATCTCACCATCACTAAACCTCAAGCGTTACACCTTATTCTATCAACTGCAGTTGCTGAGTTTTCTCTCATCACAGTTGAAAATAGCTTTGGATAAAAGTGAAAACTAAGTAGTAATGTGTATAATATATAATCATACACAATATGGCAATTTCACAGCTCAGCTCAGTGTTCTATTGCAAAAGTTATAGTGTTAGTCAAAAATTATCCACACACTGGCTGTAGAATTTATTTAAATTAACAGACCATAAGACGAAAACTTCTTTTTTTTTTTACATAATCTCCTTGCTTTTCAATAGACTTGTCTTTGTATTACCTCATTAAAAACTGCTTTTAATGAGCTGATGTCTTCAGTTCCTCATACGACTGCTTTCAGGGGACCAAACAGGTGAAAGATCAGGACTATGGGGAACAAAGTTCATGCAGAATGTTGAAAGTATGGGCAGAAGTGTGCGGATGTGCAGTGTCATGCAATATCACAATGCCTGTTGGATAGCAGTCCTCTGTGGTTAATCTGAAGTTCAGGCTTCAGCTTTTCAAAAAGAATCTCACTGTAATGAGCAGTTTTGATTGTTGAAACTTTTACCTGATAATGTTCCCTTGAGAATCCCAGAAAAGTGATGGCTGACTTTTGAATCAATGCTTCAGTACCAGTAATGATTCTCTTTAAGAAACTTTTACCTTCCTTAGAGAATTGGTCCAAATTGCAGATATTCAAGCACTTTCTCCATACTGCGCACAAAGTCTTTAATAAATAACGGTAACAGGTACACACTCAGACCACAAAACACTGCACTGCAAGTACAAATTAACTAATGTAACACATTTACAACTGCACTGGGGGGACAGTAGCTTTAAATGGAAAGCGCTGATAAGACAGTGTGGCCAAGAGATGTTTTAATATACAGTAACAGGATTTCAGGTAATTTTTGACCCCCCCGTAAAAATTGACTAATCATTATGACCTTGAATGACTAATTATCTCTTCTCTAGACTAAATGCTGACTGTGTTCCAAATATAGAGCAAACTGCAGAGTATACTACGTTTCTGTGTGTCAACATATTCATATATGTTTTATTCAATAAATATTTATGGTTTAATAGTCAGAATGTAATTTGTAAAGTGTGAAAGAGTTGAGGCTGTGTGGTGACGCAGCAGATATTGTTGCCCTCAAAGCTCCTGCTTCAAATCCCAAGTCCTGGTTACTGGAGTTTCTATGCACATTCTCCTCATAGCTGCGTCTGTTTCCTCCAGATTATCTGGTTTCCTTCTACCTACCAAAACCAAAAATTGCCTCTAGATGTAAAAGATTATGAATGTGCCTGTGTACACATTGGACGCAAAAAAAAAAATTAGTGAAAACAGATTTCTTAAAAAGAGTCTATAGCAGGGCTGTTTAAATATTTCCAGCACAGTTTGGGAACTTATTTTCTGCTCAACCTCACCTGATTCAACTAAAGAGGCTAATTTCCTGTGTTTAAGTGTTTGTTAAATTAAAAACTGTGCCAGTGTTCTGCCAAATTATGCTGCCTTGTCAAAAAATGCTACTGTGGCATGGGAGTCTATCGATTCACGCTACCCTGTTGAAAAATGCTAAATCCTATAGGGGTAAAAGTAATATACCAGTAAGTGGAGCATGTTTGATAGATTATTGGAACATATACACTACATGGACAAAAGTACAGTATTTATCCAAATCTGTTCATTATTGAATTCAGGTGTTTCAATCAGGTCCTTTATCCCCAGTAAAGGGCAATCTTAATGTTTCAACATACCAAGACTTATTGGACAATGCTATGCTTCCAACTGTTGTAGCAACAGTCTGGGGAAGGCCCTTTTCTATTCCAACATGTGGACTTGTGCACAAAGCAAGGACTAAAAGGACATGATTTGATGAGTTTGATGTGGAAGAACTTGACTGGCCCGCACAGAGCCCTGATCTCAACCCAACTGAGAACCTTTGGAATGAAATGGAACTGGAGATTGCGAGCCAGGCCTTCTTGTCCAACATCAGTGCCTGACCTCACAAATGTTCTACAGCTCCTGAGAGCAAAATATTGTGATATTGAAGTATATGTATTTGGATACAATGTCATTGCCGGTTTAGCCCAATACTTTTGTTCTTATAGTGTACATATTGTAAGATTTAGGGTAGCATATTCTGATGGACAAATATGCCTATCAAATAATGCTTCCAGGACGTAATCAACAAAAATGAATGAAACCGTTCCCAAGCTTGTCGGTAAAAAAAAAAAAAAAAAAAGATAGATAGATAGATAGGTAACATAGATTAATAGAACACCCCTCAGTGGATTTAAACAGTCCTGGGTACCTTTTATTACTTTAACGCGTGGTGGACTTTTATTTTGAAACGCACCTCCGCTCTCGGCCAGTGTGTGACTGGCTTCACACTGTGTACACTGATGGGACGAGCGGTGTCTAGCTGTTCATGACTTTTCATCCCGGAACGAGGCGTCAGTGGCGGAGCTGTGATCGAGGCATCAGTGTGTCGGACGCGCTCGTGTGTGTTGCTCGAGCTGAAGATGCAGACGCGTCGCTCCTCGTCGGCGCTGGCCGTGAGCGGCGAGGTGTCGCTTTCTTTCCAGGACGAGCTCGCTGCGACTATCCACCGAGCCTTCGAGGTGGCGGTGGAGATCGCGGTGGTGGAGGTCAGTAAGTTGGTGAGCCAGGCGCTGGGTGATGTGCGCGATCAGATGCAGGAGACGCTGAGGGAGAACACTTTCCTCAAGACGCGGCTGCAGTCCGCCGAGCGCGAGCTGGACACCGTGCGGAAAGCCAGGAATGATCACGAGGAAAAGAATGAGGAGGAGGAGGATGATGATGATGACGACGACGATGATGATAATAATGAGTTCTCTCAGCGACACGAAAGCCAGACCAAGTGTGAGAACCGGACCGCGGTGAGAGCAGACACGCCGACGGCTCAGGAGAGCGAGAAGATGTGCCGGTATGACGGCGGCTCCGAGAGAGAGGACGAGTCCTTCTGTGAGATCCGCGAGGATGGAAGCGTTCGGTCACGTGACTTGGGCTCAGCATCCTTATCAGTGCAGTGCTGTGATCAGAAGCCAGGTAATTAATCAATCAATCAACCAATCAGTCAGCCCGCAGGCATCACGGTATGACCACGTGGATGTTAGTGTTAGTTTCAACCCTTGTACAAGGCCTTCATTTATTCATTGATTTTTCCACATGCTTATTCCTGTATTCCAGGGGTCCTGAATTAAAATGTAATAAGTTCTGTTTAACACATTTTTCTTCGAGCTGAGGTCCGAATTATAGATGTAATCATTGTGAATCTATAAAAAACAAGCAATTTAAAATTTCTGTAGCATTTCCAGATAATACTGTATTTGTCATTTTCAGTAACTACGTTAAACATGTGGACAGTTTGAACTTTAATGGCCTTGTATATTTCCTCCACTCTTTAATCAATCTTCATTTGCATCCTGCTGGACTGTAAATTAATGTGAAAAGACTCTTATTGCTCTGTCACATCGGGCTCTCAAGTTTGGGTTTCTTTACCCGCCTTCACCTCAGACTGCTGCGGATATGTGTGCTCAAATGAGCAGTGTGTCTCATATAGTGGCTCTTCATGTTGCTGCTTTTTGTTAGCGCTTCGGTTTCAGAACATATGAGACAAACTGAATTTAAACTTCCCACAGGAAGAATAAACATATCAATATATGTTTATTCTTCCTGTGGGAAGTTTAAATTGATCCATCCATCCATCTTTGAAGGTTCAGTTTTCATAGTCTACTTTCCTTTCCTTGGAGTAAGCCATGCTGGGTCGCGGTTTTGTTTCTGTTTCTTCCTCACACTCTTGCGTTGATCGGCTCTGTTGAGTGACGCTCATAGCGGTGTTTACCTCAAGGGAAAAGCACTAGATTAGTGGTATATTAATTAGTCCAGATAGAACTGTCACTCGGTACGGATTCGGACCGCAGTCTACCGTTTAGTGATGCCTGCTGTAGAGGGTCTATTCTCAAGAATACCCTGGACAAGTTGCAATTTAAAAATGCCAGTCAGCCTAAAACACACATCTTTGAACTGTGGGAGAAAACCAGCAAACCCAGAGCAGGGATGTCTAATCTTATCTGGAAAGGGCCCATGTGGGTGCAGGCCTTCATTCCAACAAGCCACGCCTGATTCCACCTGTTTAATTTAGTCGTTCTTGGCTTTCAGTGTACCTCAACAGAGGTGTGGCATCTACTTGACTGGAATGAAAGCCTGCACCCACACTGGCCTTTTCTGGATAAGATTAGACACCGCTGACCCAGAGGAAACCCAAGAAAGCACAGAGAAAACACGCACACAGACTAGAGGTGAGAATGGAGGAGAATCGACCTCCCCAACCCTGGATATCCAAAGCAACCATGGGACCTGCTGATCCACCAATTAGTCCAAATCACCCCCCCCCTCCTTCTACCCAGGAAAGACCTTGTAGGTGTAGATTCAATTTGTTAATATGTAGGCATTTATTTTACAGCAATAAAGATGTGACAATGCGCCCTAGCATGCCCTTCCCATTCCTTACCTTTCACTAATAGTTATATGACTAGAAACCTGATGGACATGTAGAAATACTAGCAAATACATGTTTTGTCTTCAGTTTTCAGTCTTCTGTGAGAAACCATGTTTGCTGTTTTAACATTTAAGGATATGCATATGTTAACATTTAAGGTCTGACCTTGTGAACAGTGTATAGTACCAGTCCAAAGTTTGACTTGACTTGAAAGACCATGGTAGGTCCTAACATTTGACTGATACTATATGTTTGTCATGTTATAATGTACAGTATATGCACTGTTTGTTTTGCTGTAATGGGTTCAATAATCGAGCCCACCTTTGTTTTGCCTTTACAGTCCCATCACATGAATCTCTTATTCCAGAGAATCAACAGATGGCACAGCACGGCCACGATATACACGGTGACCACAATCCACAATCTGCTGAGCAGCCAGTCTGCAAGAAAGAGGAGAACCTCGACCCAGAGCTGGGTCATGCTTCAGGAGAAGATGACGGGGAGGATGAGAATAATCTGGACGAAGACGATGACATTAGGCCAAGCTGCAGCTTCAGCTCAGAGCATGATGAAGAGTTTGCGTCAGACAGACTTTCTCTGGTTCAGTCTAAACTGTTGGCGGACTGGAGGCCTGATCCAGAGGCACCAGAGAGTGACCAAAATGAGGATGCCGGACCCAGCCGTAGTCTTGGTAAGTGCTTGTTGTCTGGATTTGGTCTTCTTGAATCATTTAGGGAATCGTTTCAGTTCAGTTTTTATATGTATAGGGTTTTTAGGAATGAAAATTCTTTCAGCTTAACAGAAATGTATATGTGAGGTTTCCCGGCCTCAGGTTATCTCGCACTACTTTGGTTTGGTGTTCTGCATTAAAAGTGCAAAGTTATCATAAAACTATTTTTCTAACAAAAACTTTATATA
>JAQMYJ010000001.1:22222248-22236255 GCA_030014305.1 Clarias laeviceps
TGAAAATTGTAGACCCCTCCATGATTTCTAAGTAAGACAACTTGCAAAATCACAGGGTGATCAAATACTTATTGACCCCACTGTGTGTATATATATATATATATATATATATATATATATATATAATTTCCCAACACCCTTCCACCCAATCTAATGTAAATTTTTTGTAGAATAAATCCCTAAATCCCTATCGTGAATACATATTTAATCAAGACAGCAGACATTATTTGGAATGAACATACAAACATCTATATATCTCCTGAACAGTTCAGAAACAGGACAAAAGTACCTCTATGTTCTTAAGGATAAACTGTTTTAAAATGACTTATTTATAGGTTATTTTAACAGTTTATTACATGACTATGTAATTCAGGTAGTATACTGTAGGCTGTGTACATATAGCCTAACAAATGTGTGTATTGAAAGTAGATTGATAATGCATGTGCGTGAAAAAACAAAAAACAAAAAAAACCCTCAGTTAAATGGGGTTGTGCCCCTGCTGTAACTGTGGCTCTGGGTGTGTGTTCACCACAATAACAGGCTGAAAAAAAAGTAGCAGAAATGAAATTAGCACAGAGGGACACTGAAAGTGAGCTCTTATTAAGTGTAGTATTTCTGGTTTCCTACCACATTGTTCCTCGGCGAACAGCACTGGATTACTTTGCAGCAGAAGGCAGCCAAGGTGGCAGAGAGAGCGATCTGAGTCAAGTGCACGAGGATCTCTATTCCTATAATATGTTCATGGATGGTCTGGCGGTAAGCAGAATTGATTATGATTAATTAGATTATGATTTATGAAACATGACTTCTATATTACATAATAACCTTATTGTTTTCTCTCTAAACAAAAGAACCAATACAGAAGAGAAAATGTTATTTATGCAACAGTTAATTCTGACCAATTAATTTGACTGGACAAGGGGTTTTCCATGAGTACTGATATGGAGAATAACAGCACTGGGACATTTAACCACATGCATCACGCTGTTTTAATAATTTTTAACCCCTCAACCAGGGAGTCTACACCCTACCTAGTGCACTAACTTTCCATTTTACGCTATTTGGGAGTCAACCCAGGAACAGTTATTCACCTGAGGCTATTCTAAAATGGAATAAGTGGAGACACAAAGAGAAACAAGATTTTCAGGATCGTTCAACACCTCAATGGTTTAAAGTCCTTGTATTTTGGCTACATAGTTGTTGGACGTTCAGTTGCTCTTGTCGAGGGGCTGCCACAGCAGACCATCCTTTCCGCACAACAACTTGGCCCTTCCTGACGCAACCCTCACATTTTTATCGGCGCTTGGGACCAGCACTGCATCCAGTGGGTGAGGTTTTGACACTGACTGAGAATCGTACCCAGGCCTTCCACATAGCAGGGAAGAAACCAATCACAGTGCCACCAATGCCCATTTCGGCTAATGGAATAATAATATTTAAAACTTCTTTGACTCACTCACTCTCTATTCCTCTTATCCTGTACAAGACCCTATCCCATAGGACTAAGGACACAAGGCAGGGTATACCCTGGACAGGGTGCTAATCCATCCCAGGGCACGCAAGAACATATAAGCACATTACATATAACTGTAATTTGAAAACACTAGTTAGCCTAATGTCTTTGGACCAACCATGGAGAGAACACAACTCAACACACACCGACCTGAGGTCGGAATTGAAACCTTAGAAATATATAATAGCTCAACATTAATTAAATGGGTAACATTCTTAATTTTTTTTAATTAAATAATTAGTCTTGTGAAAGGTTCTCATACAACTTAACGATGTTAAATGTAACTTACACAAGTATATCACTAAGTTATAGCAATAAAATAACAGCTTGAACCTTGAATATATATAAAAGTTGTCTTACCCATTGTATCATACACATGTTGTCTCTTGATGTGTCATTGTGGTAGTGAAAGTCCCAGCAGTAGCGAAACACAGAATGTATTACCATTAGCTCTGAGCTGATGATAAAGCTGACCCCTGACAACACACATGCAACAACCTGCATCCCCAAGCAGGCCTTCAGCTGTCAACGACCAAGAGAAAAAAAATTTATGTAAAAAACTGTACTATGAAGTAATGGTAAGATGTAGTAAAGTGTATTCATGGTAAAAATGAATGTTTTTTTTTCTTACTGTAGGAAGGTGAAGATTCTGTGCTGCTATTGCCACACTACCAGCTATAATGTTCTGCAATATGAGAAGCAAATGCATACCCTCAACACATTGCATTTGAATCAAAATGATAACAAGTGTAAATGCTTACTGCTTACAACTAAAGAGAATATAGCGCTGATGATAACTAGGGTGTGTTCATCATGATTTGTCCAGTTCACAACAGTGGTGCTGAAGAAAAAGAGACTCAGCATAATCTCTGTTATCTGTGAAAAACAGAACCATAGAAACATCATGAGGTCAACATTTAAAAAAAAAACATGAGAATTTTACATGTTTAAGTGGTGAAATGTCAGTGTTTGCTTTTTATCTACACACCCCTAAAGCTTTTGGTTCTCCTTCCAGGTACTTCTGGGTCTGATAGGGGTTTTTCTGAAACGTGACCTGTACTAGTGCCCCTGAATCACTCCCCGCATTCAGGGCACTAGGGACAATTTTCTCCATCTCACCCTCGTCTGTAAAATATAATTTGAATTACATGAAGTAGAGGTGAAAAGGACGATGCGCAAGTGGACATAACGACAGATGCTCTATGATTATACAATAAACAAAGTTACAGGGTGGCACAGTGGGTATCGGGGGTGAAATTAATCACAAAACTCACAATTAATCACAATAGTTCGGATCATATGCTTTCTGTTCATGGATCAGATCAAGTATAATTTTGTTTTCCATTTATATACTTGTAGTATTTAAAAATGTAAACTACAGTAAGTCCCCAATTTACGAATGAGTTCTGTTCAGGGAGCATGTCAGATTTGTTCGTCAGTTTGACAAAGTGAGTCTTATACATCTTTGACACAAATATAACAGGTTTGGTGTTTTGGTTCCGCATTACACTCTGGTGAGACTGCACTTTTAAATTGTGAGGGGTTTCCCGGTGATGCAGTGGGATTAGCTAAGCTAAGAGAAAACAGAATTCAAGATGTCCACTGTTTAAATATAGATATTTTTTATAAATACTAAATTGTTACATTTTAATAGCATTTTTTTAAATACTTTTTAATGAGCAAGTTTTGCTTTTAATATTGTTCTAAGGAAGAAGGTTTTGCCCTTCTTTCTTTGGACAATAGTGAATGAAAAATAGTAATAATAATAATTTAGATAATTTATATTAATATTATCTTGGTAATAAAACATAGGCTTATTGCAGCTAAACAAAGTATGTGCATAGTATATAACTGGGGTACAGTATGACTTCTACTATATTTGTGGCTGTTTTTTTTATCACTCTGGTAGGGTTTCAGGGCTGCATACGGAGAGTCTGTTAATGTGATCTGGCAACCCTGTTAAGTATGAAGCGAGCACCTGAGAAATATTCATTCCAGATGGGACACCAGTCAACTGCAGGGCAGAATACAAACAGGGTGCCAATCCATTGCAAGGCCAACATGCAAACACCACATCAATTTGGGAACACCCATTAGCCTAATCGGCATGTTCTAGGAGTATAGGATGAAACCCACCAAGCACAGGGAGAACCTTGCAAACTCTGTGCACAAAGATCCAAGGTGGGAATCAAACCATCAAGGCCACAGTGCTACCAACTACGTCACTGTGACACCTATATAAAACATTACATTTTAAAATTTGCATCTCTCTGGCCCTTGTCAAAGTTACTGAAGTACATTTTTTCTGCTTCCAATGCATCAACTTCAGGAAAAGGTTCACTTGCTGCCTAATATATCCCACCCAGTTCCAGCCACCATTGTAACAAGATATTAAAATGTATCTACTGTGAGAAGGCCCAAATTTTAAAGGCTAGAAAACTGGGTCAGAGCAAGTCCAAAACTGCAGGAAAACTGGTGAACCGGCAAACCCATGTAGGGCAATTCAATAATAGAACTTTAATGCTGGTTCCAATAGAAAGGTGTCAGAACACATAGGTCATTGGTGCTTTGGTGGCAAAGAAGGGACTTACTCAATATTAGGCGGGTGGTCATAATGTTATGACTGGCTAGTGTATGTTGTATATACAGTACAGATGAGAAATTTGTTGTGTTTTTGGCTGGCCATTAAGTAGCTTGGTTAAGTTCACATCCCAGCAGTGCCAAACTGACAAATCTCTGTGGCCCATAACTCTCAACAAATATGCAAAAGAATTGTATATAGACATATATATATATATATATATATATATATATATACAGTATATATATATATATATATATATATATATATTTTTTTTTTTTTTTTTTTATTTTTTTGCATATTTGTCACTTATCACTTTTATATAAAATTTATTTTGCATATTTGTCACTTAAATTATATTCATATACAGATATTTGTTTCCATATTTGTCACACTTAAATGATTCAGATCATCACAAAAAAATATGTGTGTACATACGTGGGTGCTAACTTTTGCACGCAAAAAGAAAGGAAGGAAGAAAGACAGAAAGATATTATACCTAGAACTCCACAGTAAAATCACCATCACACTCCTCACTAAACTCCACACCGTTTTGTGTTCCTGTAGCGTGTTTACTGTAACTGTGTAAACGGTCGCGTCGCCCCAGCGCTGCGTTACTGATTACAAAATGGCCTGAATGTCCGTCGGCTAACGGTTCAGATTCAACACACCGCGCTAAACTTAAGCAAAAACTAAATCCACTGTTTAAAAGTTGGAGAACTTACCGGTCATTTTCCTGCTCTATTGAATAGCGTGTAGAAGAGAAACGGTTGTATACAGAAGGATGTTATAGAGAGAAGAATGCTGTGTGTCCAGCTCTGCGTCTGCAGCGGATCTCTGCTTGTTTTCGGATTCGTTGTTCCTCTGTTCCGCCCCGCGCCCAGAAATTTAACCCCGAAAAACACATGGATCTATAAAGCCTCAAACGCAATCCTGCTGTGAATCCAGTGAACTGAATACGGCGCAGTTGTGCATTAAGTAATCCGCAGAGTCAGGGTTAGATCTGCTCAATGCTCAGTGTGTTTGGGTTGTGATCTGCACTGAATAACCTCAACAACAGCCCTGAAGATAGAAAAAAAAAAAAAAGTATAAACCTTCTAATTCCATGGACAATGTAAAAAAAAATTCTGAAGGCATCCAAGATAAGCAATAATCTCATTTGAACAGTTGATATTGACATGTGTCTGCTCTACTGTACTTATGCTCTGTTAAGGCTTAAGGCTTGTTTTGAGGCTGGTAACTCTAAATGAACTTTTCCTCTACAGCAGAAGTTATTTTTGGTCGTGCTTTCCTGGGATGGTCTTTATAAAAGCCAGCTTCATCATGGTCCTTGATGGGTTTTGCAAATGCACTGGACAATACTGTTCTTGCAAGAACTATTCCAGAACAGCAGACCAACTGACTGTTGTTACTTAATGCCATATGTGTTATTTCATAGTTGTTGTTTTTTTAATTCAGTATTGTTCTAGAATGTACTGTAGATCCAAACTTGTGTCCAAACCTTTGACAAGTACTATCTGTCGATCCACAAACTGTAAAATACTGTAGTATCAATGGATAGTGGGTACAATACTCACATGCCATATGATGAACCACTAAATGCAATATTATCAGTGCAATAATCACCACAGTATATAATGTGTTCATCCCCTGATATTTTTTTTAGTTAACATTTTGCCATTCTGTCATTTGTATTTTTTTTTTTTTACTTTGTGTTGATTTAGTATGGGTGTTTACAAACTGTAAGGACATCCAATTATATAAATATTGTTACATCTAAAAATAAAGATATTAAAAACTTTAAAAAACAAAGTTTATCTTTATTTGTGGTTAATCAGAACAATCTTATTCACGAGTGGACGAAAATTACTTTTAAACATGAGTCTAAGTGGGATTGGTTATTTTTGAGAACAGCTACAATATTTTTAAATTTTTATGTATTACAAATTCATTTTTTTTTTTTTTTGCCCAAACTTTATTGGTCGGTAATTCTATAGTACATTCAAGGTCTAAAAAAAAAAAAAGTAAATAATTTATTTCAGTTTTGGTATAAAAATGTTTAACATTGTATGGAAAAGACTGTTCCACAGAGATGACCGTTGTATGGGCATACTGTGAATCTCTGTTCTTGACTCCATGCTGAGAAATCTGACCCCAACAAACCTTGGCATGCAATCACAACTGCAGGGTTCAAACATCTATGTTGCTATAAACTGCTACTTAAATACAGGGGAACATTATAACTTGCAGCTGTGCATTAGGAGTAATTTTACTTTTAGATTTAAAGAGAAAATTCCAGGGCTGCTAAAGAACCAGGGTTGGATCTGTTCAACACTGTTTTGCATTAGATAAAAAAAAATTATATATATATATATATATATCTTTCAAATCTTCCATGCCTGCATGATTCTAAATGCCATAAATGCTAAAAATGTAAACCGGTATACATTAGTCTTACAAGGCAAAAGGGCATTGGTAATTGTGAAACCTTTATGATTGAAGATTTAAAAAGGAACTAGTTTGTTGGTGAGGATATGCATTATTAATCTTAACCATCTTTGTGAGAGAGAAAAAAAAAAAAAAAAAAAAGTCAAAAGCTAATGCTTAGTCTATGTGAAAAAAAGTTAGCTACTCAAACACGATGAGGAACAGTTCTTGCACAATATTCACACAAGTTCACAGAAAATTCCCTTTATTTTTCATGAGCTGCTGTTCATTACTGAAAAATCCAAGCTTCAAAACAGATACATCGCCAACCAATGGGAAAATTTCAACCAGTCAGCTTTCAAAGTACAATCACAATTTGCTCACAATACAAGAAACTAGAGATCACCATTCAGTTTAATATATAAAACTATGGTGATGTCAGTTTTGTACAAACATCTCCCCTCCAGTCCATATTTATTTTATTACACAATAAATCCCTAAAATCATTTTGGTCCAACTTACAGCCTTAGAAAATCATTATTCTGAAAACAGGATTGATCAAGACAGCAAACATTTTTAATGTACATACAAGCATCAAAACCTTCCCTTATAACCTTAATTCTAAATTCAGTGCATAGGAGTTTAGAAGTATGTCAGAAAATACTCTATATGCATAATAAGTTGTTTTAAAATAGCACAAAGTATTAAATGGACTTTTCTTTAGAAAAATCAGAATACTAATGGGAAATTTCTTTGGTTAATGAGGTTATTTTTAACAGCCAGTGCATCTTGCAGGGTGAACTGGGATGAACCCTATTATGGTCAAAGGGAACAGGTTTATTTAAAAAAAAAAAAAAAAAAAAAAAACCAGTTGTAGTACTCCATAGAATTTAATAGCTGCTTTTTGACATACTACACACATGCTAATTAGAATGTTTCGGATCCAGTGGTCACTGTGGTAATCATAAATACCAGATTAAGGATAGTTTAGTTGGGACACAGTGGCCTCAATGTTTCATCTTGACCAAACTGCTGGGCACAGATACAATTTGAGCAAAGCAAAGAAAGCACAGGACAACAGTATAAACTCATATTCCAAGGCTGACAAGACAATTCTGTGACAGCAATGTGCAAAATGAAACTAATCTTTGTTGTATTTGTTTAAATTGCTATTACAATATGTTTTTGATCACCAAAATTCTATCACACCTTTAGTTGTGCTGTGCACCATACAAAAGGAGAATAGTTAATGCCTGGATTAAATGTCATTTTTTTTTTATGGAGCAAACCTTGAAAGAAAAAAAAATCCAAAACAAGATCTGCTCCATAAACTCATCTAAGTGCAATCACCCTAGATTTAACCTGCGCAGATGATGAGGATGATGATGATGTCCCTTGATGGATTGCTCTGTTTGGATCCTCTCTATCAGAGAGCCTGGTAGCCATCTGTTCTCCTTCTCCTACTGATGAGATAAGCCACAACTACGATGACGATGAGGATGAGCAGCACCACACCTACGCCAATGGCCACTCGGTAGTCTGGCTGGTCTGCTTTGCACAGGTCAACTACAGTAACAGACAAACAGAAGCCTGACTACTTAAACCCAAGCACAGAACATAAAAACCTTTCACTCCCACTGAAAGATTCAGTTTAAAAAAAGGTTTGCGGACTGAAACAACCCGGTTATAAATGAAAAATAAATAAATAAATGTTCAATTTAAAGCCTAGAATATAAACATACAGTATGTTTAGGCAGAAATCAGCAGCAATGCTGTACAATGTACTAAAGATACATCTCTATAAACATCTTACCTAACCAAATACTTTCAGATTATAATAGGGTGAAAAGCATAACAGCACCCTGGAAGACTTACCACACACAGTTGGACTGGAGTCATGTAAGACATGCAAAAATGTCTTTCAAATACAATGTCTTTTTAAATAAAATTTTGCAAAGGGAAAAAATAATAAATGATTTTTCTTTTGTACAGAGACTTTGCTAAACTGTATATTCAATACATACATTATTAAATTAAGATGACAACGATGGAGAAATACTCACGGGTACCAAACTGGTTGTTGGTAAAGTTAAATGCCTGTATCCTTTCTTGATGGAATTCCAAGAAGGCACCGTCACCCAAAAAGACAGACTCAGACTTGCAGGAATAGGAGTGACTTATTGCCATGCTGAAAAGCTGCACAGATTCGTTCTTCTTCAACAAAGAATGTGAAACTGAGGTAAAACAAGAACAACAATTATTAATATTTGAGTGTAGCTAAAATCACTACAGTTCCCTAGATGTAATCATGCAGATCAACCTTAAGCTTGTCCTATCTGAATCTGTGACTTTCTGCAATTTTCCACCAACAGTAATGATAGTGCAGTTCGCATAACACTTATGGTTTTAATATGCAAATTTAACTTGATTTCATATACATTCATTTCTTCCACAAACTAATAAGATCATATTATCAAAACCATTATCACGGTTTCCTTAAATGGTGTCATTGTCACACCACAGAAAATTATTCCCTCTATACATGCAGGCAAACTGGTTAAACAGCAAAGTGTTTATTATTCTGACATCACGTTTCATTTACTCATACATTAAGGTTAAAAGCAATACACCTGCCCTAGAATATCCTGCAAAGTTTCTGTGTATATAAAATATATATTTTATTTAAACCCACAATCAATACTGCTAGAAATGTTTGTTTTTTTTAAGTCAGGAAACAAAAAAAGGCAATAATTCCAGTTACTCATTAAAGGAAAATGAAAGACAATGAAATTCAGTGAGACATTAGCTTGTCTTTAGTGCACATGTTATTTACTCTGCTTATCTCTTTCTAAAAAGCAAAGTTCATGATTTAAAAAGCAAGCATGATCTGGCTTAAGAAGATGAAGTCTGATACTCAGCAGTGCTGATGGTTATCTTTTTGGCATCATGTGACCAGAAAAACATGGCGGCATAATGAGCATTCAGCTAATCATACCCTAACTAACACGTGTGATTAAGGGGCCTGTATACTTTGGTAAATACACATGGAAAGGAGGTAATAAAATTAGTGTTTGTGGTGAATTGGCAAAAAAAAAAAAAAAAAAAAATCAATAATAAAATCAGAAGTAACTATGTAAAAAGCAAAAATAAGTTAAATGATCTTGGTGTTGTTAAAACTGAAACAATGTTGCACCTACCTCCAGGCTTGAAGGCATAGGTGAGATTGACAGCCACAGCCCTGACAAAGACCACATTTGAGGTGTCATTCTGTGGAGAAAAAGAAAAAAGTGCAATATGAAAGGAAGGCCAATTCTAGCCACACACACACACGCGCGCGCGCGCGCACACAAATGGGTGGGTGAATCAGATGATGATTCACAACAGAAAAGTACTCTATACTACATGTGACTCTGGCTTGTTCATCTGAGACAAATAGCTTGCCATCCTGCTCAGTATAACTGAAAGAAAAAAAAAAAAAAAAAAAAAATCCTGATATCACAAAATGGGGCAGTGGTGGCTCAGCTGTTTGAGGGTCTGCGTTGCTGATCAGAGGGATGGGAGTTTGAACCTGCCACTACCAGGTTGCCACAGTTGGGCCCTTGTGCAAGGCCAATAATCATAAAACCATACAAAATCAGTCTGCCTGAAAGAAGGTTTGGGTGTCAGACTAGCAACCCAAGACCCACCAATTAAAAAAAATGAATTAATTAATTAAAATAAAAAAAATTCAACAATGGCACTGGAGGAACAAAATGTAAATATATTTCATAAAATACATTATTACTAAACAACATCAAAACTTATCATAATATAAAAAATTAAACTTCTGAAGCCCAATGGAGTACGTTTTCTTCATCAACTAATTTATGAGGTGTTACTATACTTCCTAAAATCGCGAATAAATAGCACTGTGTCAGTTTACTTCCTCTTCCAGGTCAACTTCCATTTTGCACTGCAATATGCATCAACAAATAATCTATATCGTCACTGGCCAATGTGCAAATTGATGAATTGAATGAAAAAAAAAAAACATACATTTAAAAGTTTCAGTCCGGTGTAATTGAAATCAAAATGTGTAAAGAGAATTTATTGTGTGGCTTAATACTATACAATACACCATTGTCAGCTAATATAATTTTAAATATGATGGATTACTATTTAAAAATAAAACCTTGTTGACACTAACATTTCATTAAAAATTAGACTTCTGACATACCTTGAAGAAGGTCAGAGAGATGCTTCCTTCTTTTACAGTTATTTTGAGACTGGCACTATTGTTGTCACATTTGCCATCATTGGGCTGCTCACCTCCTGGAACAATATAGGTGCCTTCCATCTACAAAATAAACAAATCAATATATTTATTGATAAAATGCACACCTGTGTTTTAATCTAAAACAAAAAAAATATTACAATTGTTCAGAAAGAACCATTGACATTTAAGGGTATACAAAAACAAACAAAAAAGTAACAAAACAAAAAATTTATTATCATACAGACAATTTCCCCACCTGACTGTTGTTGACACGGATCTGAATTGCCGCCTGGACCATCACACACAGCTTCTTTCCATCCTTCAAGGTGTAGTTGCCCACAGTGATGTTGGTTGGTGGTGTCGGTCCAGGTGTTGGGTGTGGACTAGGAGTAGTTACATTGGTGGTGGAAGTAGTTACGTTGTGGGTAGTCGGAGAAGCAGTAGTTACGTTGTGGGTAGTCGGAGAAGCAGTAGTTACGTTGTGGGTAGTCGGAGAAGCAGTAGTTACGTTGGGGGTAGTCGGAGAAGCAGTAGTTACGTTGGGGGTTGTGGCATTGGCGGTAGTTGGAGGAGGAGTAGTTACATTGGTAGTTGGAGGAGGAGTAGTGATGTTGGTATGAGGAGTTGTATGTTCTGGAGTGGTTGAGGGGGCAAACGGAACAGGAGGCAGCATGCTGGCAATTGGTTTAGAGGGTCTAGCATCTTCCTCAGCAAAAGTGAGAGCTGAGGGAAAATGAAGAGAATACGTTAGGGCGTTCTTTGTGTATATGTAAAGCGAAAATGCAAATAAACCTCACATACATTTAACACTCACACATGCGCAAACTCAGCATGAGGCACCAAAATAGTCTTGTGCCACCATTCGCCTAGACAGTGAAGAGTATCTGATAGTTAGTAACTTTATTGGTAAGGTTGTGTTGTTTATATGTATTTAATTGAATTTTGAATATGTGAATTTTGAGCCACCAGCTGACAGGAAATGGGTGTATAAAAACATGTAGACCTGCAGAGTGTATCCTTCTGTCTGTCGAAGCTCTATCACGTGAGAATATAGCACATGACCTGACGAAACTTTCATGGCATTTCCCACACACACACATTTCCTGATTTAAACAAAGTGTGTGTGTGTATATATATATATATATATATATATATATATATATACACACATATACATACACACACACACACACAACATATATTTAATGTAAATATTGTGTACAACACATACACCCAGTTCCTTTTAAAGCTTCTTTAATTCAGGGCTGTGGTAATCATTTTTATCTGTCGCTTATTGCGTTGATTGCAGCGTTTAACATGGCTTCCAAGAAGACGAAACAAACACGACGCTGTTGTTTTTAAAGTGCACTTACAAAACAAAAAAAAACAAAAAAAACGGCTCTACAGACTAAAACAGCTTGATAAAACAGCTCTCTCACATTGTATAAAAAAATAACTTTTTTCTTCTAACAGTAGCTAGATTTCAAATTAAAAACAAGGCGCATCCTCAAACAGGCCAGAAATAGCTTTTTTTCAGGGATAAAACCCTCAGACACACACACACACACCTAGTTTTTGTCGTTCGTTTTGCAAACGGTAGCGCGTGACATGGTGTTCGCACGTCGAAGTTTTCACACGGGTGTCGGTTTGTGTGCTAGAAGAAATACGCTTACACGGTCAAGTGTACTGATTTGGTCTTTGGGAACAGTAAACAAGATTTCACCACTGGTCGCCTTAATTAATTAAATACATTGTAAATCTCCACTCTTACCTGTCGCCAGCGCGAGGACAGCCACTGTGAAGCGCGCGGATCTGAGTCTCATGTCTGCTGTTTGGTCCTTTCGGCGTGGAAAAATCAGCTGCGTTTTCAGTAATTCGTAGTTTTCCTTTACGGAGAACAGCACCGAACTTTGAGCCCCTGCGTCCTCTGCTCAACTGCCAGAAACGAAACTAGAATAAGTAAGGAAGTAAGATCACGTTACCGACCGGAATTGCACAAGCAGAGTTCAACCAATGGCTTTATGGCGCGAGACGTTGAACTTACCGTCTTTCACGTCATTCAGAGGAAAACGAAAGTTTTAAACTAGACCAAGTTGCTGACTTTAGATTCAGGCTCTGGATTTTAAATACTTTTATTTTAATTATTTTTTTTTACTTTACTGTTTGTATTATTATTATTGTTTAATTTTTATTATAAAATTTCTGTTTCTGTTGTATTTACCCCTCAAGCTAGATTTCGTTACACATTTTACATCAATTTCTTTTAGCTTTCTTTATCATTAACTCATTGTGTCTCTGTACATTTAATCTGTTCCTCATTTTGAGTTTTTCTGACCTGCCTGCACCTGCCCAACAAAACAAAATAAGCAGGAGCAACACAGCACATTATCAAATGATGTTAAGCTCAGCTGATTAAAGCTGCACTAAGCAATCTTAGCTGTTCTTGATAACTGGACACACATCCTTTACTCTTGTTCTCTCCTAAGTCAAAACCCTTCCCTACAATTATAGTCTATTATTAAATAATACATTTTATTGTAAGCTGTTTACTAAGATTTGTGTACATGTAATAAAAAAGTACCATATAGTTTGCATTTAACATATTTAAAGTAGATCTACTTTGGTCATGGTTGGCACAGTGGTTAGCACTGTGGCCTTGTACTTCCAGGGTCTAGGGTTTGATTCATGCCTCAAGTTTGTGTGCGTGGAGTTTGCACGTTTTTCCAGTGCTTGGCGGGTTTCTTCAGACAGTCCAAAAACATGATCCAAAGACAGATTAGGTTGACTGGTGTTCCAAATTGCCAAAATGTCCGAAGTGTCCTGGGATTGGTTCCAGGCCCCTGCGACCCTGTACAGGATAAGATAAGGATACTTTGATCACACCCTTTGTCCAATGTTTAGCACTTGATCAAAGCCATTAACCTATTTGCTCCAGGCATGCTGTATTATGGTTGGCCTTTCTCTCTGAACCCAACATTCTAACAACAAAGTACCCAGAGGAAACCCACCAAGCACAGGGAGAACATGCAAACTCCATGCACACAGGGGTAGGAATTGAACCCTCGACCCTGGAGGTGCAAGGCCACAGTGCTAACCACTATGCCACCGCACCACATGTGTATTATAACAAAGTAAAACAACCAGATTTATGTATAAGGTGACACAGAATAACGGGAATTTTTGAAATGCGTATTGGTAGCCATTAGCAGGTGGTAGCACTGCGGGTTAGTG
>JAQMYJ010000001.1:22240237-22253452 GCA_030014305.1 Clarias laeviceps
GTAATTCACAAATAAATTGTTAAAAAATCATACAATGTGATTTCCGGATTTTTCTTTTTAGATTCTGTCTCTCACTGCGAACAAATCACAGGGTGATCAAATACTTATTGACCTCACTGTATATTCAGGACATCATGGCTTGCTATTTGCAACTATATATAGTTTATAAAATCCTCCTTAAATTAAATTAAACTTATTTAAATTAACAGACTGTTTGTTTGGCTTTATGAGCCTCTCAGCTACATACTTGTTACACTTTGCAATGCCAAAGGCAATTCTGCAGGCATCATCTGTGGTGGCCATGCAACAAATTCCAGGTTCATTTTTCAGTCTCTTTTGCACCTGGATCATTAAAAACACAGAAAAACTAAATTATTCCTACCTGCGTCTGTGCTAAGAATATTATATATATGTTGAATATAACATCAAACATACCTTGCCATGCTGTGTGTCCCAGAGAGTGAGGTAAGGAGATTGCTGGGTTTCACTGTAGTTAGAGATGACCAAGTGCCTTCCCGAGTGTGTGAGTGCCGCAGTACGGAGACTCAAAATGGATGAACAATCCTCAAGTGTATGCAAGTGTTCCTGGGAGATGACGCTGAACACATTCAGGTGGTGGGCGAAGTAGGAACATACTACCACCTGACCAAGAGAAAAACAGTGTGTAAATAAACGGAGCTACCTGAACTTCATAAGCGTGTGATCAGGAGGATGTAAATAGACCAACCAGGGTTTCACAAATCTGTGTAGTTTCAGACAACTTATTTAATAACAGTACCTTTTCATCTCCACTGAGGAGGTACTGGTCTATGGAGTTGAGTTTTTCCCTCTCTAAGCATTGCTGCACTTCATTCTCTCTCTGTAGCTCACTTTCCTGTCTCCTCTTTCTGGCAGTCTTGCTCTCTGTGCGCAGGTCCCATGGCATCACCAGCTCTGTAGAAGTACACAACTAACTAACTACAGACTTTATGGCTGCTTGAAGGACTTTGAATAAACAAATCACTGCACATGTGCATGTTCTACAGTACCTTAAACTCAGAAAGATATTTTAACTGCATACAGTACACCACTAGGTCCACATGCATCAAAGCTTAATAGTATGCTTTACTAGTATAATGTATCTAAATACAATTCTTTTTATATAATGAATAGGCTCACAATATTTCCAATCAGTAAATATGTTGTACATTTCGGCAAAATTAACGAGGTAAAGTATCATTGAAGCTAAAATATGACATTTTAATTTGACAGGCAATTTTTAAAACATGGAGTTTACCAATACCTAATCTCACTCCAATAGGCATATTCAGGAGCTGACTGCCATCATTCAAGGAGCTGGATGTCAAAGAATCCTTCTGGTTTATTTTAATGCGGCCTTTGATGTAGCCAGTGTTCAGGTCCCACATTATCAGATGATCACTAAGATCAAACATGCAGAAACTTATGTCTGATTTCTTCTTACAGTGGATACAAACATTTACACAATACTTTTAAAATTGCAGCCATTATTAAAATAAAATCAGGGTAAATCATCAGATCTTTGATGTGATATAGCAACAACAAAGCCAAGTGAACAAAAAAAGGGAAAAAAGATAAAGAAAGATAAAGAAAAATAACATAACTACTAAGTGTGCACACCCCTTAATATGCCTCTTGCTTGTAAATACAGCACTCTGTATATTTTGATAAAGAGTCTACTCATACCCAATTTCTTCTAAAGCCATTCCTTTGTTGACTTGGATTTGTGCTTTAGGTTGTTGTCATGCTGGAACATGAAATCTTTCTTCATCTTCAGCTGCCTAACAGAGGCCTGCAGGTTTTGTGACAAAATATAAAAAGATTTTTCTTGTCTTTTTTGTAAATTTTGGGACAATGTCCGTTTCTTGCCACTCTGTTGCCCCATTTTCTCCATTGTCTCTATTTCACTCATGTTCATGGTACCTCTAGTATTCTAAATATTCTCTAAAAATTCTTTGGGAATTCTCTCCTGATCAATCCCTTTTTACAATGAAATCCCATAAGTGCTTTGGAAGCTCTTTACAGACCACAGCTTCAGAAGATGGACGCAACCAAAAGATGGCAAGAAAGTTCTACAGAAAGAGCCAATGACTTTGAATGTGGGTGTTTCATTCAAAGTAAATCCATGCTCAGTGATAATGTAAACTTATGCAACCAGGTTATTGTATGCTTTTTTATTGTCTTTTCACCTGAATATTTAATTTGTTTTTCACTTTTCTTGTTTGTTATATCACATTAAAGATAGAAAACAAGTTGAAATCCCAAGAATCTCAAGGCTTATTTTTTTTTTATATCAGAAGATTCTTCAGTATAAATATTGGAGTGTAGACATTTTTACATGCACTGGATGTAAAGCAAATAATATAAAACACTGCCAGAATTTTATGTTTGACAATTGAAACTTAAGTCTAAACAATGATCTCTTTATATGTGTAAAAATGTGAATTAAAATAATATAATTGACCCCTAAAGTAATTTAATTAATATAATTCTAACCGAGTCTCTGACAGGCCAAGCAGCAGCTCCCCCTTCATTAGCCGGAAGTCCTGTTCAGGGCAGGGTACAATGAAAAGGCCAGACTGCTTCTTAATGTAGTTTCTTGTTAGAAGATCATACACCAGAAGGGTCTACATAGGTCCAGAAAAATATTGATAGAAATGTGAACCAAATTTTTCCAAGCTTTAGTATTGCCAAGAGCGTTAAACTAAAGGCTTCGATTGACACATGTATATGTTTTATTTATAACATTTTGAACAGTATCCATGGACAGGACACAAGGGCTCAATAAATGTTTTGATGAGGGTTAAAATCAAACATTACACTGATCAGTCATAACATAATCATTAACATTAAAACCATCTAAGGTTTTGGTTCCCCTTGTTCCATCTAGGTGGATCTGGGCCCTTGGGGAGTGGCTCCACAAATCCTCTGGGAGTGTGCTGTGTTGTCTGGCACCAGGACATTCCTTTGGGTGCTGTGGGTTTTAGGGTGAGGCCTCCATGGATCAGACTTGTTTGTCCAGTGCATCCCATGGGTGCTCAATGAGATGGGTATCTGGGAAGTTTGGAAGCTGAGTTGGCAGCCTTGTGCTGGGTCATTTGCACCATGCGTGGCAGACTATGGTGCACTAGGTGTTCTGGTGCTGTTCTGACAGAACTTTGGTCTACGCAGGCACAGGGGATCACTTGGGTGCCCGTGATCCTGTCACCACATTACTGTATATTTGATTATGTAATTTAGTGTTATTCAGGTGGTTGTGTTAATGTTATGGTTGATTGGTATTTAACATTGACAGTCATATTGTACCCAAGACATTAAATTAACATGGTAGATAGCATTCTCCACCACCTTCAACATAAATTGTTTCTTTCTTTCTTATTTTTGGGGGTTCCTCCATTCAGTACAGTTAGAGAGATTTGTAGACTCGGTCAACACTTTGTCCATGGTCCAACATCTTATGACACTTTGTGTGTGTACATGTGTATACATAGGCTTATATACATATAGAATTTTTTGACTCATTATACCCATAAAAACATATAATGATGCATAAAGCACACATTAGTAATATTTTATATAAGCAGTGGATTTAGCAGGACAAAGCCCACTTATACATTAAAAAGTCTGTAATACTACCACACATATGCAAAGTGTCAGACTGAATAACATGTACTGCTCAGTTACAGAATAAATTTACGTTAAACAATATCATTTGACACATTTCAATTTGTATAACACAGACCTTTTTTCTTAAGCCCTTTTCAACTGTCTTCATTAACTGTATATTTTTTGCAGTTCCAGTCATACCTGATAAACTGGTGTGGGTGTGTCAGTGAAGGAGGCAGTGCCATGGTCAGTCAGGATGTAAAGTTTAAGGTCTTGCACCAACACAACATCAGCACTGGTGAATAAGCTGTGTTCCACACGGATAGGCCGAGCCCTAAACCGTGCTCGCTTTATGTTCCACAATCGCACCGTGCCAGGGCGTGTGCTGCGACACACTACATAACTGTACATATACAAATATATTACATTACATTACATTATGTTATGGTCTAATTTATTATTATTATTTTTTATGGCATATTAACATGTGAGTTTATACCTGGGATATTTATCCATAGCTATAATCTCCTGAATACCCTCACTCTGGACCTTATGGATGTTGTATGTGAGAGACTGGTCATTGATTCTTGAAGCCAGATTCCACAGGCGCAGGTACCGCTCTCCCAAACAGAAGCCCACACAGAAACGCAGATCAGAACATATACCTACACATAGAAAATAGCTGTAAACAAATGATCGTACTACTGCTAATGTAAATTAAATAGCTGTTCAGCATTCCGTGCTTTTTGTTACTCTATGACTGCTGCATTAGAAAAGCACATATAGCAATAACAAATATATTTCAGAAGCAAATATATTTCACACCCTTTATCTAAAAAAAAAAAAAATAATTCAGCATTTCTGCAGTGCAGTCCATACTTCATAAGATACTATTGTGTGTCTCCTGACAAACCTGCAGTTAGAAGTCCAGGAAATCGTGCCATATGTTTATGATCTTCAGTTTCTAGATTCCAGGTATTAATCTCTGTGGTTCTGTTATGAGGTGAAGGGCAAAAGGCCACTACATGGGTGCCACCCTTATTGATAGTAACATGGGAAATATAATCCTGGCTGCAGCCCATAATAGAGCGCAGGTACTGGAAAGAAGCAGTGCAGAAGAGCTCGATGTGTATTATATCACTGTGCCTCTTATAGGGATACCTTATACATTAGAAAGAAAAGGATACATTTTAGGTTTTCTATAGGGTATATAATACTCTGATAGGTCCAAAATAATTACATAATATTACTGAACAATATACTAGTTCTAAAACAAGATTTAAAAGATGCATAGTACAGTAAATAAATACGATTGAGGTTACTATTCATGCATTATAATTGCAATATATAGTAGAAACAAATGTCATTTTACCTGCAGAAGAGCAGGAAGTACTGAGAGTTCATTTCCACAGCCTGTATGGAGGCAGCCTCATGCTGAGCTTTTAGAGTAACCAATACTGTCCCTGATCTAGCACTGAAAACAGCAGCTTCTCTGCCACTTCTAAGAAAAACAGTGAGGAAATTATACACTGAAACAAATGTGAAAAACAGACAGAAACAGTGACCAAAAATACATTAAAATCAGCAACAGTAACAGTGAGGTCAGAAAAGTGTTTCCACCAGCGTAGTCATTCTGAAACAACTCTCAGTGCATTCAAAATTGTATAATGTTTTCAAACTGATTTCACTTATTAATTAGGCAATCACATGAGAGGGGGTGCTGTTGTGCTGGTTATCGGCACGACCATAGGCATGAGGGTGCAGCATGACGTTAAGTCTGATATTGCTTTTATACAAAAGTTGCACAAACAACTGTCAACAGATTATGATTTGTTTCTTTATTTAACCAGTTATTTTGCTTCACCAACATGTATCCTTCTGCAACTGGCAGAACTAACTAACCACGACTGGTGGAGCTGCCGTGTAATTAACAGGGGTGAAAGCCAAAAATATGAAGAATAATAAATGAAGGTGGTTCAAAGTCCTGTAAATCTTGTAAGGTTCTATTTATATTTCCACTCATTCAGCTTTAGAATATTAGCTACTTTATTTTTTTCGGGTTCTGGGTCCCAAATAGCGCTAAATCGAGGATGTACACCAAGTCGTGGCCTTGATTAGGGGTTAAAGAGGGATTTGGGATTCAGCCTTGTTTTAGAACTTACAAGTTAGTTTTACAAAAAAAAAACAGAGGCAAATCAAAATGACTTAAGCAAATATTAAGTAAACAAAGTGTTGTTTAAAATGACAACATTATCAGGTGTTCTGCTAAAAGTTCATCTGTGACTGTTTTTGAATGTGTGTTTTAGGGAGGTAGCCACTCTCTCCTCAATATGGCGGACCATACCGACCTACTTTCACCCATGCTGTGACTGAAAATTGATGTAATTAATGATTACAAAACCAGGAACATACTGTATAGTCATATACTGTATATAGTTAAATGTCCCAGTGCTGTTACTGTACATTATCACCACTAGTGGAATGCTGCTCTTGTAACTGTTGTACATTATAATATAAAGTAATTTTGGCCACACACAATAATTTAGCTAGAAATCTCTAAGCATTACAATTACAATCCAATCGATTTCCAAGATTTACAATTAAATCATATCAGTTATCCACAATTGAAAAAAGATAAAAGATATTTGCTAGTACTCGCTAGTGCAATTAATTTTTTTCAGGTTTCAGAGAAACACTCACCTTTTAGGTCATGGGCAGTCATATAAGCATTTGACTGTATTTCATACTGTGTATGGATGTGTATGTAACAAATAAAATAGAAAAATTTAATTTGAAGTGCGAAATTTGTAGTCAACTAGTCAGCACTACAGCCCTCCATACTGTTTCTATAAATGTGATTGAACCCTTTTTGAAGTGGTAACACAAACTTGGGAGGGATGAAAAATGAATAATAGGACAGGTCTCTGCATGATCAGGCAATTCAAATCATTTCATGAACTGAAAGTGTGTCTTTTTAAACTTGGATGAGGATGAAATACACTAAGTACCAGTACTACAGAATGAATTAAAGGAATGAAATTATTAACAATCATTGCGAATATATGCAGCATGTTGTTGTGTGTGAATGATACAAAACCATAAATTTGTTTTTTAATAGAATATTTTTGGTTGGATATTGCTTTCATAGCATTAGGTTTAACCTTACATTAAATAGATTGTGTGGTTTCCTAACCTTTAGATACTAACCTATATCCAAAGAGGACATAATCTTTAACAGAGTTGTGGGAGACCACAATGGAGTTGTCTTTGTGAATGGGGTCACAACCGAGAGTGAGATTCACACAATGAATCAGTGAGCAGGATGCTGCTAAGTCAAACACCTAAAAATAAATGATAAAAAAAAAACAATACAATAAATGAAAAATAAAATAACACCTAAAAAAGTTGCAAACTTTCTGAAAAATTACTATGTACTGTATGTATAACATGTTAAACATCTAACACATGGTGTACTAATGGTGTCTTACCTTGACGATGTGACTGCCCTCGTAAAAGACTACCAAAAGTTGACCATCACAGGTAGATGTGATGACAGGGACATCTGCTGACACTGCATCTGTATAAAGCACCTTTCCAGAGTGGACCTCCTGCACTTGAAGTTTGTGACCCATGCTTATTACCAACACTGTGTCCTCCAGACAGAGAGTGAGAGCTTCAGGAGCACCATTTGGATTAGAGCCCACTGAATTAGGCATGGTTTTGACAAGCGTAAGTGAATTCTCCAACTTCCAGAAGTTAACGGTTCCATCCACAGAGCATGATACTACATGATACTGACCTAAGGCCAGTGCTTTTACAGGACTCATATGACCTGTAAATGATATACAGTATGTTGCTAACCATATGAAAATGAGATTATTTCATATATTTTTCATAGAAACAACTAAATGAGTGTCCACGATTAGAAGTTTAATTTACCTCATTACATTACAAATGTAAGAAAGAAAATTTTTTCAACCCTTACTGATGGTTCTTCTGAGAACTTAGCTTCATTATATCTCTTTTAAAAAAAAGTCATAATATGACTTTTCTTACTTGTCACATCCTTTCTCCTGCTTTCTACCTTGCTGATATAATAATCACTGGTCCAGCTAACAATTTAACTCATGTTTCCATGTTACCATCCATGTTTCATGGATTTAAAGATGTATTGCCAGTGTGTTTTTTCTTACAGTATGTGTATTTGATTAAAGATTATTGCTGAACATTTTCCTGTTTACTTATTTTGTTCAACCTCTAGTTTTAGGGGTGATTATGGTTAAATTTGCAAATAGAAAGACTGCGTAAATAATATTGAAAACTACTAATCTCCCAAAACTTTAATTGAGACCAAGACTCTTGTTTTGGTACCTCTGTAAGTACCTCTCATCCCTTCTCTCTGAGAGAGCTCGGCCTATCAGGCCTCTAGCTGCGAGAAGTTACAGCATCACCCGGGAATAGAACTCGCGATCTCCGGATGATAGAACATAGATCATTTTTAAAGTAATATATGTAAATGTATACATCGATCAGCCATGACATAAAAAAAAAAAAAGGTCAACCCTGGCCATGACAGAAAAGCACGAGAACAGCCAGTGCAGAATCATGCCCTGAGGGAATGGAACCACATTGGTGACACAAGGGGAACCCAAATCCTAAGTTGCTTTAAAGTTAATATAGTTCATATTATGTGATCGGTGTACATGCAATAATATTTTGACTAAGCTTAATTTAGAGCATAATTAGTGTCCTCAAGGATAGACTATTACCTGCAATAAGTTTGTGTGTTATTCCACCTGGTGGCAGGAGGCAGCTGTAAGATGGCACCAGGACAGGCACTGAAGAAAACTGGCACTGTTTTAAGAGGTCATGCAAGTAAGAGAAGCGCTGAGGGTCACCTACAGTGGAATGTCAATATAACAGAGAAATATCAATGCAGAGAAAGCTACCACTGATTGTAGCATGATTCTTGTGCCTGTTCACAGTACCTGGAGCCACAGGCTTATCCTGAGCAGTGATGTGGAGGAGACGCCCCAGTAACTGAGATGCCAGTTGGCATGGGTCCTTCAACAGAACAGGGCGTGAAAGACAGAGCGCTTGGGTCAACACATCTATATCAGGCAACTCTCTGTAGCACAAACACCAAAAAAAGCCAAAACACATTTATAACTGATTACTGCTTCTAAAATCCCAACACTATTAGACACACATATAGACCAGTAGGTCTAAGTATCTTACTTATCTGGCATGACAGCAGCTTTCAAATCCTCTTCTACATGGCTGATGGACAGGCCCCAGACTTTATGAAGCAGGAACTCATAGTTAAAGAGACACTGTCTGAGCAAAGACAGAATCTGGCCTGAACGTATGAGATGGTAAGGTTGTCCGTGAAGCTTACGCAAATTAAACATGTAACATTTCTTTCCGTCTTCGTCCCTACTCCATGCGAGTGGCTGGAAAATATGACTTTCAGAAGAGCTGCTGCTGAAATAATCTGCAAAGTCTGCATGAATAGATCTCTTTGAGTCTTCTGTTTTCAAATAACGCTGGGTGATGACATGGCTGAATTCGGTGTGGGTCCAGCACAAGACCCAAGTCCCATCACTTTCCACCTCCATAATGTAATACCTGAGTTCTAACCTCAGCCGGGACACAATTCCATAAGGTACCCTGGGATATCCTGAGGTGGCTGGAGTCTGATTATAGAACTGTGTAAGCTCCTGAGCAACCCGTCTGTCATGTCCTAACAGTTCCAGGAGTTCTTCTTCTGTCACACCACCACGTGACTGCGAGATCAGTGATGTAGCACGCCGCACCAGATTCTCACCATACTCACATTCTAAATGTGCCAAGAGGAGAAGGAAAAGACTTCTTAAATCCCCAGGAAGAGAGATCTGTTCTGGTGAGGAGAAGGAGGTCCACTTTCTGCTTTCACCGTAGGCGAATCTAAGATATAAAGGAAAAGGACAGAAGAGACACGAGCGTAATAGGAGGCTCCACTGGTCCTCCTGAAGATGACAAGAGTCAGACACAAGCTTAGCGGTCAGACTGGATTGGATTTCTTCTTCGCTTAAAAAAGGAATGGCAAGAACTGAGACCTTAGCTTGCGTCTGACAGAGATGAGAGGACATAAGGAGGGAAGTAAGGAAGTAAGAAAGAAAGAAAGAAAGAGCATATGTATAAATAAGATCCATTTTCCCATGCTGTACTCAGTAGTTGTGGAGACAGCGGCGGCACCTGTATCGAATGAGCAGAAGTGGATTGTGTATTGGCAGCCACGATGGCGTAGACATGTCGAGGTAGAGGAGCAAAAAGCCAGGACAGGTCAGCTTCATGTTCTTCACTCAGCTCATCTAGACCATCAATCACCAGAGCCAGAGGCCTTTTCTCATTCACCAACATCAACAAAGAATGTAGCTCATTGCACAGTTGTGCCAAGGACTGTGGGATAAGAAGCAGACACATTGCACTCAGAATGTATCAAATGTAGTGAAACTCATGGGGCAGATGGGGCAGAATCTCACCATTTACATCAATATTTAAAAATACTGTTTTTACTAATCCCAAGGTCTTGTTTTTGTAGCAAATAATACAAATTAAATATCAAATACATTACTACACACAAAGTAAACTAAACTTACTAACAACCATTCGCAGTTAGTAAGTTTCACCAGTCATTGAAAGATATGTGTTTAAGGAGCAAAATAACTGATCAAAACAAATCAAAATCTGTTGGTAATAAATAGACTTTGCAGAACTGTTATATAAAAGCAGTATCACACTCGAGGTTGTGCTGGATATTACACAGCTGGGATGCTTTCGGCACCCTTGTGCCTATGACTGGATCAAAGCTGTGCTATATCCAGCTGTACAGCACTCTCTATTGTGTGATATTACGTAATTGCAAAGACTGAAGGAGGAAAGGAAGGAATATAGAGTGAATAATCCCGGTCTAAATCAGAAATTTACGTGCATCATGTTGACCTTGTGAGCCAAGAAACAAAGGGAGCATGTATCTCCATCTTTCGATGGCTTTTTGTTTTCTGTGTGATTTTTAATATGTAGTTAAACATTTGGAAATAATTAAAAATAGATATTAGATACTCTAATGGGTAATTAGGCTGTTTGTTTGATGTACATTGTCGACTCTTATATGTCGAGTTTATATAAAAACTGCCTCACTGGGTCAAATAATATGAACAGAATGGCCAGTTACCTCTGATATTTCTGTCTTTTTGCAGTAGACTGCCGCTATCTGTGTACAAATCATTTGCAGGAGAAGGCGGACATTTCTGCTGTCTGATGTCAGTCCAACAAAACACACCAGCACTGTCACATCTCTTAAATACAAACAGGACTAAGTGTTACATTAAGAAAAACCTACTAAGGGACATGAGGAACCAAACTCTTTTAGTAATGCATTTTTTTGCCTACCCAAGTATCCAAGTTGGTAAAAGCTGTGTGACCTTGGCCAGGATGGTGCTTTTCCCTAAACCCGGCTCTCCTAACAGCAGCAAAGCATTCTGGGAGGGAGCTGCTTTTTGCAGGGCATCCCTCACTTCCAGCAGGAAGTTCTGCCTTAGTTCAAAGCTCTGTGCTCTGCAACAATAAAGAAATAAACACAAACTCAACCAGTCAGGAAATTATATAATTACAACTATCTAGGAAAAGAACAGCAGTTTGTAGTCATTCAAACTAAATAATAATAAAACCATACAAGAAGTTTGAAACTCACAGTGTTTTCCCATGTTGAAGGTGAAGCTGAATCTCCTTCTGAATTTGAGTTCTTGAAGCTTCTTTAGTCATGATATCAAGTGAGCTTTTAATGGGTTTTACATGCATCATCCTGCAACAAAAATAACCATATTTAACCTGCCTTCTGTACAGTCTGGTAATAATAATAATAATAATAATTATTATAATAATAATAAACAGCTCATCTTTTTTACATTAATACCTGTTGAGGGCTGTCATGACAGTTCTTTGGAAATGAGAACAAAGACGTTCAGTGTAGAACTGATGTGTTCTGTTATGTTTAGGACTGAGACCTTTTTTCCCCCAGCTCACGTTAATCTCATATATATTAGTGTGTCGCAGCTCCAGGATGAAAGAACACACAGAAACAATTTTATGACTACATATACACAACTGCATTAATACAGCCATTTATTGCTATGAAATATTTTTCTCCTTATGGTGTGGGTTCCCTCATCCACATGGCACAAGGATTTACTAAATGCTTTGATGAGTATGCCAATGGTGTAAATTCAATTCAATTCAATTTAGTTTTATTTATATAGTGCCTTCAACAATGGTTATTATTGCAAAGCAGCTTTACAGAATCAAAAGAAATTATAAAAATGAGCTTGAAAAGTGTGTGGAAATATGTATAAATCGTGATTATCAGATTGAGCAAGCCAAAGATGATGGTGGCAAGGAAAACCTCCTTGAGATGGCAATAGGAAGAAACCTCGAGAATCAGTTGCCTCATGAAAGATTAACACGTTACTGTAACATTTTATTCAGTTCAACCTAAACAAAAACAATGTTTAATGGTCTATTGTTATCATTTTTAGGCGGATACGTACCTTGCTGTGAATGTTGTAAAGGAAGCTCTGCTGTGCTTGATACAGGGTATGATTGAGCTCTGCTCTGCCTTTCTGCAGATCTATGAACTGTGCGGCATATTCACTCTTCAGGTTATACAGGAGGTCAGTGATGGTGCGCTTATAACAGTGACTGTAATCCTCAGCAGGGAGTTTTGCTCCAAGGCCCTGTTCTACCTCCCAGTCCAGTACTGAAATATATATATATATTTTAATTGATTAAAATAAATTATGTCGACTAGGTGTATTTTACACAGTGAGAGACACCACACATACAGTACCTGTCTTAAGTAGGCATAATGTTTCTGCCTCTCCGATGGCTTTTGGCCCATTGTTCTGCAGCACCTGACATATTCGCTTACAGCAAAAATCCCAAGCTTTCCTCGCTGCTTTCCTACGCTCCCAATTACGGCTCAAGATGTCAGGGTGGTGTTTACTGATGTTCACAGAAACACCAGGAAAAAACAATGTGAGTTTGTTTATGAATACACTGCATACTTCGAAAAGTCATTCTACTCAATCACATCAAGCTCTGTGATTTTGGAAAAATATGGAATGAATTGGTTGAAATACACATAAAAGAATGCACAACATTATATGGCCAAAGGTATGTAGACATCCGACTTTTGTATGTAGACATCCGACGAGATTTTTTTTTTAACATAGCTATGGGAATTGAGGTCAGGGGTCAAACAGTTTTTGTTCAGTCCAGGGGTGTAGGCAATTCAAGTTCCTCTGTTGTTCTATATGTTTATAGACCTTATATTGTACATTGCCATACTGAAAGTGAAGGAAAACTTCTTTGCAAAAGCATACCTTCTTTACAACAGTGTGGTTTCAACTTTGTGCCAACACTTTACAGAAGGGCAACATTTACCAGGATGATGGCCAGGTATTCACAAAGATGTGGCCAGTGGCGGTTCTACACTGAATTGCTCCCCGGGCAACCTCCCCCCCGTTAACCCCCCCTCCCCAACGCCCCCCC